>CM042159.1:13946911-13951911 GCA_023376005.1 Doryteuthis pealeii
AAAAAATGAGACCGTCCAAATCATCCAAGATGAAATGCAAAATTGTAAATCCGGATTATGTTAATTTGCTACTTTCGCCAATGGGAGATGTTACTCTTCCAAAACCGACCTGCCCTACCGGGCAATCCTTTAGATTCTCCCCCCTGAATATTTTGAAAAATGTAGGTAAATAACCCAGTACTACATTGTTTCTAACACTCGAAACACCATTAATAACATACGTTTCTGTCATGTAGTTTAATTACTTCATCCATGCAAATAAACAACAAACACTTTACATATTAATTCTCTTATTCCTTAATCTTCCAACATTTATCATCTTGCAATACCCTCTGGTTAAAAATGAGACCGTCCAAATCGTCCAAGATCAAATGCAAAATTGTAAATCCTGATTATCTGGTGTTATTTATCAGCCGAATTTTTTTTTCTAATGAGTGTCGTCAGCTCAGCTAAATAATGAACCATTCCGTTTTTATTATAAAGAATGAAAGGGAAGAAAAAGGACATGCTACATACAAAAATATGATAATAAAGAAAGCAAGAGATTAGGGGTAAGATAGAGAGACTGGGTGAGCGCACGGAAATGATAACGCTAATCTGTTTCAATCGAACAATCTGAGGGGAGGGTGAGAAAAATGGTGACATTTTATAATCTAATTTTGTCTATAAAGTGAGTTCTAGAGATTCTCCAATCCTAAAAATTGGTTTATAAAAGCTTTTTGGCCAGAGTATTCCAATAATGTTATTAAAATAGGCATAAAAAGAGCCCTTTTTAAGTTATAAATGATTTCTGATTTTTTTCATAGCAACATCAATAAGTGGAAAAATCGCAATGTGGCACTGCATATAAAACATTTTCTTTAAATTATTATTTTACATATATTGAATATTATTTGTACCAAAAATAGAGTTTGGTTTTTGCTCACAAGCGAAGTTACAACATAAGTTAAAATTTTGCACTTTTATGTTTTGAGTGTTTCCGTTCAACCATTGAATAAGGGTTAGATGAAGCAAAATAACTGTCAGAATTCGATAGAAATTATCAGGATTATGTTATCGGTTGGATATATTTAAAATAATATACAAACAATATATTTCCCATGTATCAATCATATTGCCTGCAAAATTCTGACAATATACAAACCTCAATATCGGCATCACATTTCATTTTAGAATTGAAAATTGGAAGGTAACAATAATGAGTGAATAGAAATAATTTTTGAGGACTTTTTGATGTTTATGTCTACCTAACTGTTTTGGTTGGTTTTTGGTGACGGAACTACAACTCTGTAGGCTACAAGGCACGAGAAGGGCAAAATAGTCTTGTAGCCAATACATTTGTAGTTCCTTTATCTCTAACCCACTGGCATCAATACACCAGATCAATACCATGATTAATGTCCCAAAACTTATGTTCCCCACTCTCCCATCACATTCTCTTGCTCCTTCAGGAGCAGTTAATGGTAATAAAATTATCTCCCCAAATTCTTAGGTCATATCTTTTAACTTCTGCCCACTGTTGATGGTCAGAAATTCAGCCAATCAAAAAGTTTGGTATTGAAACTGACTCGAAGTGAAGTAAGGTTAGATAATAAGTGACACATCACCACTCTCCAACCCATCCTTCGAGGTGGGGGTCCGGTGTGCTTCGGCCACTGGATCGGTGTGTTGAATTAATAGCGTCAATCCCAGGGGCTATCCCCCAGGCAATACCTGCCCCCTTGATTTAAAGGGACAGGGCTGGGTTTATTGCTCAGCGCCTGAGGCGCCCCCTTGAGAGGGAATGCCGACAGGATCGACGCAATTTTTCCAACTGCCACCCATCGGCTTGTGCGTGGTTCCACGTAAATAGGGCCTTTGTGCGGTACGAGGAAAATATACATCACCACACTCCAGCCACGAGCTTTTTGTGAAAATTTCACCAAGCATAATAAATTTGGCAGGCAATATGAGTGATACAAGGGAAATATATTGTTTGTATATTATTTTAAACTAGCAAATATATGCACCCTCCGGGTGCAAGTATTTAAATTTTAATATAATAAAATATCATGTTAAATTAGAAAGGCTAATGAAACTGAATAAGAATTCAGATAAAAATATTTGGAACAGAGGGGGTATAATCGGAAAATAGAACAACTTCGAAACTAACTGTTCCACCATTTTCCCTTACTCCCGTCTTTCAGTGGTAAATTTCCCTAATTTAACTATTTAGTTAAAATAGGAAGAAAATAATAAAATTACAGTTATTTCTTTATGTTAATAGATTTCTGTTAAGATTTATCCCCGAGATTTTTGCTCATATTTATTAAGATAAAACCAAACAATTAGAAATCAATAATACTAAGCATATATTTATTAAAATCAAATTTTTTAAGATCAATATGCAAATTACCCTTCCCATTCACACTGTGAACCGCTATTTCGTTGAATATATAAATATAATTGCATGTTATTAGTATGTAGATATTGTTAACAGTCTTAATGTTGTAAAACAATTTTACTAATAATTGAGGTTTAAATAAAAAATAAAATCTTGGAGAATGTGTGTAAATAACAAAGACAATTGTGACTTGTATAGTAATATAGTTTCGGTTACAGACAGACAAACCCACAATCTCCATTATAATAAGATATGTTATTCCTTTCTTTTCTTTATTTCCTTCGTTAATTCTTTCATTAATTCTTTCTTTCTTTCTTTCCTTCTTTTTTTCTTTCTTTCATTCAGTGGAGAGTTAGCAGAGAATATGGACGAAGCCAGTTTAACTTACAGTATCTATAGATAGCCTCTGTCAGGATTTACTTCTTTCTTTTTCGTCATCTTATTAGTTTTCTTTCTTTCTTTCGTACGATATACTATTTCTTTATTTTTTCTTTCTTTCTTTCCTTCTTTATTGCTTTAGTACTATATGCCCCTTCTTTCTATTCTTTTCTTTCTTTCTTTCTTTCTTTTTTTTTTTCTCAACTACTATACGTTCTTTCTTTCTTTTCGTTCTGTCTTTCTTTCATTCATTCTTTCTTTTTTCTTTCTTTCTTTACAACTATTTGTTATTTCTTACTTTTCTTTTCTTCCGTCATTTTCTTTCTTTCAATTCTTCTATCTGAATTTTCTTTCGTCCCTTTCTTTATTTCATCTATTCATTTCTTTAATTCATTCAGTCTTTCTTTCTTTCTTTCTTTTTTCTTTCAGGTTTTCTTTCTTTCTCTTTCTTTCTTTCTTCTTTCTTTTTTCAATCTTTCTTTCTTTCTTTTCGTTCTTCTTCTTTCATCTTTCTTTCTTTCTTTTTCGTCTTTCTTTCTTTCAATCTTTCTTTCTTTCTTTTCGTTCTTCTTTCTTTCAATCTTTCTTCTTTCTTTCGTTCTTTCTTTCTTTCTTTCTTTCTTTCTTTTCTTTCTTTCAATCTTTCTTTCTTTCTTTCTTCTTTCTTTTCGTTCTTTCTTTCTTTCAATCTTTCTTTCTTTCTTTTCGTTCTTCTTTCTTCAATCTTTCGTTTCTCTTTCTTTCTTCTTTCTTTCTTTTTTCTTTCTTTCTTCTTTCTTTCTTTTTCTTTTCGTTCTTTCTTTCTTTCAATCTTTTCTTTCTTTCTTTTCGTTCTTTCTTTCTTTCAATCTTTCTTTCTTTCTTTCGTCTTTCTTTCTTTCAATCTTTCTTTCTTTCTTTTCGTTCTTTCTTTCTTTCAATCTTCTTTCTTCTTTTCGTTCTTTCTTCAATCTTTCTTCTTTTCGTTCTTTCTTTCTTTCAATTCTTTCTTTTCTTTTCGTTCTTTCTTTCTTTCAATCTTTCTTTCTTTCTTTCGTTCTTTCTTTCTTTCTTTTCTTTTCTTTCTTTCTTTTCGTTCTTTCTTTCTTTCAATCTTTCTTTCTTTCTTTTCGTTCTTTCTTTCTTTCTTTCAATCCTTTCTTTCTTTCTTTTCGTTCTTCTTTCTTTCAATCTTTCTTTCTTTCTTTCGTTCTTTCTTTCTTTTCAATCTTTCTTTTCTTCTTTTCGTTCTTTCTTTCTTTCAATCTTTTCTTTCTTTTCGTTCTTTCTTTCTTTCAATCTTTCTTTCTTTCTTTCTTTCTTTTTCTTTCTTTCTTTCTTTCTTTTCAATCTTTTCTTTCTTTCTTTTCGTTCTTTCTTTCTTTCAATCTTTCTTTCTTTCGTTCTTTCTTTCTTTCTTCTTTCGTTCTCTTCTTTCTTTCAATCTTTCTTTCTTTCTTTCGTTCTTTCTTTTTTCAATCTTCTTTCTTTCTTTTCTTCTTTCTTTCTTTCAATCTTTCTTTCTTTCTTTCGTTCTTTCTTTCTTTCAATCTTTCTTTCTTCTTTCGTTCTTTCTTTCTTTCAATCTTCTTTCTTCTTTTCGTTCTTTCTTTCTTTCAATCTTTCTTTCTTTTTTCGTTCTTTCTTTCTTTCAATCTTTCTTTCTTTCTTTTCGTTCTTTCTTTCTTTCAATCTTCTTTTTTCTTTTCGTTCTTTTCCTTTCTTTCTTCTTTATTTCTTTCTTCTTCTTTCAATCTTTCTTTCTTTCTTTTCGTTCTTTCTTCTTTCAATCTTTCTTTCTTTCTTTTCGTCTTTCTTTCTTTCAATCTTTCTTTCTTTCTTTCGTTCTTTCTTTTTTCTTTCTTTCTTTCTTTCTTTCTTTTTCGTTCTTTCTTTCTTTCAATCTTTCTTTCTTTCTTTCTTTCTTTCGTTCTTTCTTCTTTCAATCTTTCTTTCTTTCTTTTCGTTCTTTCTTTCTTTCAATCTTTCTTCTTTCTTTTCGTTCTTTCTTCTTTCAATCTTCTTTCTTTTTCCAATGATAATTCATGACCTCCCATAAGTCAATTAAACTAAGGAGTTCGGTTGGAAATAAAAATTGCTTCATCCTCCATATTCTCCTGACCTATCTCCTTCTGATAATCACTATTTTAGAGGATTAAAGAATCTTTTGGATGATCTTAGATTGACACCAAGAGAAGGGGTTTAACACAAATAAGGGCTCCAGTGAGCTGGTGAAAGAGATAAATTGTTCGTGCGGCTA
>CM042159.1:13954411-13964411 GCA_023376005.1 Doryteuthis pealeii
AGCGGCTCTCCCACCTCTAGGATCCTACCGTAAACTGCTGTTGGTTATAATTGAGCAGAAGGACTCAGATTCCAATGATAATAGGTAAAAATTAATATAATGGTTGTATTTTACGGCATGTCAACCCTTGTTGTGTAATCTTATGCCAAAGGCGTTGTTTTTATTCATTCTTCTGGTGGACTCAAATTTTTAGAAACATTTTTTAAACTCGCTTTGATATTTAAACCATAGATGGGACCCTAGCAGGTACTACCACTCTGGATTAGAGTGGACCTGGGAGCAATGGTGATGAAGGGGTACTCCACATTCTCCAGAGCTCCAGAAATTAATCTTCACTATCAGATACAGTTGAACGTAATTTCTGAGGTCAATTCTTTTATCCATGCACGCATGTAGCAATGTCTTAAGCTCATTCAACTATAAACACTCCTTTAAATAACCGCACAAAAAGATGCCAGGCAGACAAAGCAGGCGAATAAGGAGGCTATTTGAATTCTGAATTTCTTGAAATTATTTTGCTAATAAAAATTTTTTGTTCTTGTTGAAATTATGAACCTCTCAGTTGAATAGTAAAATTCTATTATTACTTTTTTTTTTTTTTCACATTGTAAATTGACATTTTTGATTTTCTTTGGTTACCTATAATACCTGAAAAATAGTATAAAAATCAAATCAAAAACAAGAAAGTTGTTAATTTAAAAATGTTTCAGTATTTTGTGGGTTAGCCTGTATAAAGATAGCTTTGCTACCAGGTAATAAATATGTGTTTTGTCATTGTTACATGGATAGTCAATGAATTATGTACTTCAAACACCACATGTTACATAATTCATAGGCAGTTTATGAATTATGTGCGTACTGTAGTAAGAATATTTTTGAATCAGAGTTTGTTAGATTCAAAATAACGGGGCCCCAGTGGAAAATTACCATAGCCGATGACTGGCAACTGATAACATTTGCTTGACCTTCCGGTAGAGCACGATTAGACGTGTGGAAGTTTTAGTTAGATGCGACAGGAAAGTCAGAGAGAGCGGATGCATCGGTCCGTTTGCTCTGAGAGTCGTTCTCCACCGTGCGGTTGAATCTTTATGGGCTGGGTTGACTTAAATAAAGGACTTGAGAAAAAAGACCAACAACACGTCTTGTTAAATTATCAAAACAAGA
Source organism: Doryteuthis pealeii (assembly GCA_023376005.1). Lineage (NCBI taxonomy): Eukaryota > Metazoa > Mollusca > Cephalopoda > Myopsida > Loliginidae > Doryteuthis > Doryteuthis pealeii. The sequence goes on from CM042159.1 coordinate 13,955,576, forward strand.
AATGACCTGCCTGAAGAAATCAACACGAAGAAACAACCCGTAGATTCAGCCCGAGAAATAAGCCCTGAAGAATATGGCGGCTGATGAGTTAGAAGCAGTAGAAGCAGAGAGTAAGAAGTAAAAGCCCTCATCATCTCATTTCTCATACTCTGTCTCTCTCTCTCTCTCTCCCATTATATACCCGAAATAGGTTAGTGGGTATATAACATCATGATGAAGGTGTTTTCAGTTGTCATAAGGCTTTGGCATAATGTAATGAGGACTGAATATAAGGTATGAGGGCATCCAATAATATAATGCGGAATTGTCATGAAATAAAAGTGGAGTATGTACTGAGGGTATATTTTGTTGGAAAGAGAGCGCATTTGTGAGAAGATATAGTGAGGTGATATAATGGAGAAGCGTGGTATAAGGATTTTATAGGCATGTCAACCCCGGTCAAGCCCTGTTGTGTAATCTCATACCGAAGGCATTGTTTTATTCATTCTTCTGGAGGACTCAATTTTTAGAAACATTTTTAAAACTCACGTTTCTATTTAACTCATTGTAACATAGAAAATGGACAGGACGAAATGAGTTCAAGTCCTGATCGAGGCTGTTTGCATTTCAAATTGCGCAAATGCCAATGGGAAATGTATAAATTCAGCTATTCTCCCTTCAGCTATGGGTAAATAGTAGGGAAGATCAGACTTTTTAACCTTGGTTAGGGAGCCAATCTAAGAAAAAGAAAAGTCGGAATTCAAACTTTTTAAACGCTTAAGCAATTAACCTTGTGTCACATCCTGTTCATGCGGAGGGGTTTGTAAATATATAATGAGATTCGTCCTGGAGTAAGAACTAGATGGTGTGGATATGTTATTTGGTAATATTTTGGGAGTAGGTATTTAACCTACCCGTTCGCCTTGGGTAGAATGTGACACAATGTCGCAAGCAAAGGGCATACGACAAGGATAGAATTCACTATTCAGACGATCTCCGAGACGAGCTTACTAACCATTACAGCACGATGGGCTACCCTTCATTTTCTGCGGCACAATGTCGCAAGTAATCGCCTTCAAGGATCGAACTCACTATTCAGTAGTAATGGATCTACAAGACCAGCTTGCTAACCATTACACCACGAAGGAACGCCCATTTTACCCAGTCTGTTCCCTACGGATAAGATGTGACACAATTTCGCAAGTACATATTTAACAACCCCTTCGCACGAGAGGTATGCGACCCAAGGTTCAACAGATTTGAATTCAGAGTTTTCCTTCTCCTAGACTGGTTGCCTAACCAAGGTTAAAGACCTCATTCTTCCCTACTATTTAGTCCTAGCGGGAGGGAGAGCAGGCGGATGCATATCTTTCCCAAGGGTATTAGTCGTATGTGAATTGTAGACAGCCTCTTCTAGGATTTGAACTCTGGTCAACGAGTCTATTTCCTACGACTCTAGCCATTACACCACGCGCCTCCAAAGTCACAAGTATGGGGCATCCAATGGTATCAAACTTGCAACAGTAGTAATGGATCTGCAAGACTATCTTGCTAACCATTACACCACGATGGTACGTCCACAGATAATTGGAGATATAGTAAAGAATAATAAGGGTATGAAAGATAGGTAACACCATTATTTTCAGGGGAAGTAACTATGTAAGACGATTGAGGTTAAATAAAGGATCATTTTCGATCTTTACTGGGTAACCATACAGGGTGTCCACAAAGACTGGGTACATGGAGATTTCATTGTTGTATTTATTTATTTTACCTTTTTCTACCCAGATCGAATGCTAGCTCTGTTTTAAAAAGAAAATTATGGAAATCATCTTGAAAATATTATTTATTAACATTATTATTAAATAAAATTGTTTTGTTTTTAAAGTTTGTGTTAATCCCCATGTACCCAGACTTTGTGGACACCCTGTATACTTTTGACCTTGTGCCCAACTAAGATAATACGAGTGAATGACAAAGTGCTGACCGGTACCACGCACTGTCTGGATTAATTAATCAAATAGTTAATTTTGATGTAATCCAAGAATGTACTTACGTGTAGTGTGTCCCATACGTAGACACCAAACAAGACAACGAGTTTGAAAAGAGACTGACAAAAGTGGAACAAACCTTTGATTGACTACACAATAGCGTCTGGCTCCAGAATAATCAAAAGGAATTCACTATGATAAAATATGTTTAATTACACACACACACACACACACACACACACACACACACATATATATATATATATATATATATATATATATATATATATATATATATATAATTTAAGGCACTCTCAGCGTAGCGGTTATTGTCCTTGGAAGTGAATACGACTGCCTTGCATTTCACATAAAGCCAATACTATTAGGAAAATCAGGAATCCAATTATTCTATCTCCAGCTATGGGTAAATATTAGGACAGACCAGTATCATTAACCTTGGCATGGCAAGCAATCTATGTGAAGTAAAACTCTGAATTTAAACCAGTTGTAGACCTGGAGAAGGATGGGCTTCACCAACCTATTCCTCTCGAAGACACGTTGTGTATGTAGCACTCCCACGACCAAACCAGGTTACAGGATAAATCTATTATATATATTATAATATATTAATGATTTGAAGGCAATTACAATGCGTATAAAAAAATGATGTTATTTAAAAAAAAGATTTTGTTTTTATTTTTATACGCATTGTAATTGCCTTCAAATCATTAATACATACTTAATGCTTCAAGCAAATTACCAATTACTATTATATATATATATATATATATATATATATATATATATATATATATATATATTACGATAGTCAATTAAAAAGTAACGCCATTTTTTTCATTTCATGTGAAAGTTTTTTTTTATTTATAAAACTAAGGCCTACATTGAAACCCTAACAAGGCTCAGAGCAAGAATCTAATGAGTAAGACCCAACTTGTCAATCGACAATGTCCTCCTTCTGCATGACAATGCTCGGCCACACACAAGCATGAGGACAAGGGAGAAAATCGCCTCATTCGGGTGGTCAACTTTACCGCCTCCCTCATACTCACCTATATATATATATATATATATATATATATATATATATATATATATATATAATTTTGAAAAGTATCATACTTTAATTATGATCAGCAATTTAAATGAATTAAAAAAATAAATAAAAGAAAGTGAAAGACGATAGAAACTTAAGAGCCCTTTCGACCGGTGCTTTTTCAAAAGTTAACAACCGGTGGATCGTTTAAAAATCAAATTGTATGTATTGGGAAAGAGGGGGATAAGATTATGTAAATGTTGGAGCAACAAGAAGGAAAAAAAATATATATGTACATATATATATATATATATATATATATATATATATATATATATATGTATATATATGTATGTATATATATATATGTTTATATATGTATATATATATATATGTTATATATATTGTTATGCTATCAGCTCGAATCTATGGTAAACTATTTTTTATTGCCGACTAACGTCACCTTTACTCCTCAGAAGATACTGATTCTACACTATCTGTAATTCGCCCAGTCTGCTGGAAATGAGACTGGGGTTGTAAAATATGCCGATGGCCCATTTGCAGTGAGACCTCCACAATGCAGCCACCTGTTGGTCGTGGGTGGCGAGCCGTAATACTTAAGGACAGAATCCTAGTGGCTTAGCAGTCCAGGACTAGCATTACTCCCCTTTGGTTTTACTTGGTCGGAGAGGGTCCCATCCGATCAATCGCCTGGTAACGTCAAGCCGTAGCACCTATAAGATTGTCCCGACCCTATTGCTCATGATAAATTTCCAAACCCTTTGTATCATATATGTGCGAGAAGGTGGTGGATGAGAATCTTAGTGTCCTGGGTATTACATTAAACTGCATCTAGTGGTGAGGTTCAAATTCTGGAGCTCTGGGGAATGTGGAGTTCCCCTTCATTGCTATTACATGTAGGTCTACTCTGAGTTAGAATGGTAGTATCTGTTAGGGTCCTATCTGTGAGTTAAATATGACAAAAATGGGTCTAAAAATGTTTTTTAAAAGTTAAAAAAAAAATGAAAAAACCCCCAAAAAACAACAGTAAAGAATAAAACAAAACGTTTCCAGCATAAAATAACCCAACAAGGGTTGAGATGCCGTAAAATCCAACTAACCAAATAACCTACTATCTGCATTAGGCGATTTCGTTACAAGCACTAAAGTTCTCAACAGGGCACGTGCCTTTAGCACCGTGCCAATGCCACAGCTGTGCTGGGCAGGGTGCATACAAAGACTGGAAGACAATTGATTTAGAAAGACCCCGCTGTTTGGTAAACTGGTCTATTGCCAATGGAAAGTGGCGTCTCTATTGAAATACAAAGTTCCCCTTAAACGAGAACACTTGTTAAATCTACGACTGCATGTGGGGGGGGGGCAAAGTTTACTAGGTAACATGGCGCTACATGGTCTTTCAGTTAAAGTTCCAAGCCGAATGCAACCACAATATCATAGAATATAAGAGGAAGCATGCCTCTAATTAATTATTTAACAGAGACACTTGTTAAATCTACGTCTGCGTGTGGGGAGCAAAGGCTAATAGGTAACATGGCGCTACAAGGTCTTTCAGATAATGTTCCGAACCGAATGCAACCACAATATCATAGAATATAATTGGAAGTAGGCCTCTAATTTATTATTTAACAGACACACTTGTTAAATCTATGTCTGCGTGTGTGTGTGTGTGAGGGGGCAAAGGTTACTAGGTAACATGGCGCTACAATGTCTTTCAGATAAGGTTCCACGCTGAATGCAACCACAATATCATAGAATATAAGAGGAAGCATGCCTCTAATTTATTATTTACTGATCTTACGCTTGCCGAGGAAAAGACCACATAAATTTGTGTGTCCCTCGCCGACTATTGGTATTCCTGTAGCAGGCTTAGAATTCCTGTCCAAAAATGACCGATAGGGATGGGTGGTGAGGAAGAATAATGGAGATCCATGCCGTTGGCCCGACATAATGATAACCATTACAATAAGTGACTCTGAAGTATGGAAGACAAGGGAATCTGACGTCATAGTTCTACTATTAAGCAATACTATAGACATTATCGATCATACTGATAAGATGAAGTGAAAATTCTTTTAGCCGTTTCAGTGCTACTGTATGGCTGCACTACTTGGACTCTAATGAAACACCCACAGAAAAATGTAGATGGGAACTACCCAAGGATATGGTATGCTGTCGTAAACAAATTTTAGAAGCAGCACCTCACAAAAAGCAGTTGTACGGCGACTTGTGTCCTATCACACAAACCATCCGAATAAGACGAACAACACATGATGGTCATTACTCGAAAAGCAAGCGACGTTCTCTCGTGAACAACTACTCATGAAAATACCAGTGTAGGTCGACCTGCAAAAAATCACATCGATCAGCTCTGTATGGATTCTTGATGCCGTACGGAGGACTGCTATGATTTGGTTTGGTTTGTTTTATGGCATATCAACCTCAGTGGGTCAATTAATACCGACAAAATTTTGAAATAAAATTCATTCTTAATGGATAATCAATTCTCTTATAAACTCATGTTTTTCTATTGAACCCATAGACGGGACCCTAACAGGTACTACCACTTCGGGTCAGGGTGGACCAGGGAGCAATGGTGATGAAGGGGTGCTCCACATTCCCTAGAACCTCAGACCTCAAGAACTGGAACCTCACCATCAGATATAGTTTAATGTCATACCCAGGACATGAAGACCCTCGGTCACGGCCTTCTTGCACCCATATGATAAAAAAGGCTTGGAGTTGCCAAAAAGGCAATAGAGTTGGGGCAATCATGTGCTAGGGCTTGACATGGCCAGCCGATTGATTGGAGGGGGTCTCTCCGACCGCCCGTCTAGCCTAAGTAAGGGTCTAAGTGGAGTGTTGCATGTCATGGACTGCTCATCTACCAGGATTCCATTCTTAAGCATCACGGGTCGCCATCTACGACCAACAGGCGGCTCAATTGGGGGAGGCTTACCCCTCTGCAGAGGTCCAGTTGGTGTATTCTAACACCCCACCCGACAGGGCGGGACTGCTATGAACTTCTTGTAGAAGAACAGTAGAGGTACTACTTAGTTGAAGGGATGCAATACCTTTCCCAAGAGTATTAATCTGACAGTGAAAGTAATAGCAAAGTCCAGCACGCTAGCCATTACAGTATGGTGACTTCCCCCTCTGTAACTAAGGTTAAGGAAAAAAAGACTCCAAAATATAGCTGACGCATTTTCCTTTTTCTGCCAAACTGAATGAGTAACCGAATTGCTGATTGATCAATTGATTTTAATGGCATGTCAAATCGTCTAGGGTTATAAACCAACTGCACCTCTGCAGTGGAGTAAAATCACTCCAATGAGGAAACCCATTGGCCGTACTTGGTCACTGGTCATGCTTAAGGGCGGAATCCTTGTGTCTGAGCGGTCCAAGACATGTAACACTCCTCTTTGGCCCTTAAACTAGACGGGTGGTCAAAGAGCGCCCCTCCTATCAATCAGCTGTCTTTTCAAGCCCTAGCATCTACATGATTGTCCCAACCTTATTGCCTTTATGGCAGACCCCCAACTATTTTATCATATATGTGCTAAAAGGTGGTGGCTAAGTTTCTTAGTATCCTGGGTATGGCGTTAAAGTACATCTAATGAAGTTCCATTTCTGGAAATCTGAGGTGTATGGAGTACCCCTTTATCACAATTACTTCCAGTTCCATTCTGATCCGGAGTGGTAGTACCTGTTAGGGTCCTATCTATTGGTGAAATAGATTAAAAAATGTCTTTTAAAAAATTGAGTTAAAAAAAATTCAGCCCATATCAAGAATGAATAAAACAATGTTAGAAGACGCGTGGTATAGAGTCGTAGGAAATGGACTCATTGACCCGAGATTAAATCCTGGACTAAACTACAGTTCACATAGAGCTAACACCCTTGGGAAAGGTATGAATACAACTACTCTTCCTCCACCAATGTGTAAATAGTAGGGCAGAAAGGCTCTTTAACCTTGGTTAGGTAACCAGTCCAGGAGGAAAAAACTCTGAAATCAAATCTGTTAAACTTCGCTTGGGGTGGTCACTACTAGAATAGACTCAATCCTAATTAGTGATCTATAAGAAAAAATGTTATCGGCATAAAATAACCCAGCAAAATTTGACATGGCGTAAAATCCAACCAACCTTACTGACTCGTTGTGTCCTCCCCTAAGAAACATATGGTAGAACACGCAGTTATGAGCAATGCTATCACAGAACAATCACCAAGATATCTAATAACAGGAAAGATTAATTTCTGATCACGATCCACGAATACATCATTGACTGCACTTGATATTCATGATAAATTCACCATCTTTGGTCGGAGTGCAAGTGCTCGCCTGGCACACTCAGAATATACGCCCCTGATATTCATATAAATAAAGTTAATGTATATACGTTGATAAATATATATATTAGCTTCTTTTTTTTTCTTTTTCTCTTTCTTTTTTCCCAGATATCGATTTTTTCCCAAGTTAATCGATACATAAAAATCGGTGCATTCATTTTTCGTTCCATCTGTAAGGGCGTGCTGATTATTTTGCCGAAATCAATAAGCATATTTATTATAGACTGTTAATTGGATAGTCCATGCTAGCTGAGTGCTGGAAAAAAAGTCGACGTTACGTTTTAATAGACTATTGCTCCGTGGAATGTTCTTTCTAAGATCGAATCAATTACTCCACCTGTGCGCACGCCCGCTCGAATAAAAAAAATTTATATAAAAAAGAAAATCTAATATCAACAAACCAAATATTTTGATATACAAGATTTTCCATAAAGTCTGTATGCACATTAAATAATTTATTTATTTAAACTGTACATAGAATTTGTGGACACACTGTATAAGCATGCAGGACTGAGTAGGCTGGTTTAAACGTATCTATGACAGTCATTTCAGTAATTGATTAATTGATTGGTTGAGTTTATGGCATATCAACCGATCTAAGGTTATTTTATGCCTAAAACCTAGTGAATTGTATTCATTGTACATTTATATTTACATTTTTGTACTTGTTTCTAAAGAGCATTTCTGCACACAGTTAAATGATATAATGTATATTTAATCTTATTATAATGGAGATTGTGCGTTTGTCTGTCTGTAACCGAAACTATATCACTACTCAAATCACAATTCCCTTTGTTATTTACGTCACGTTCTTTATGGTTTCATTTTTATTTAAAACTCAATTAATAAAATTGTTTTACATTATTAGTAAATTTGGCATTTGACATGCTAATGATATGCAATTGTATTTATATATACAACAAAATAGCAGTTTACACTGTGAACGGGAAGGTTAATTTGCATATTGATATTGAAATTTTGATTTTAATAAATATGTGCTTAGTATTATTGATTTCTAATTGTTTGGTTTTATCTTAATGAATATGAGCAAAAATCCCGGGGATAAATCTTAAAAGAAATCCATAAACAAGAAGAAATAATTGTAATTTTATTCTTTACCTCCTATTTTAACTAAATAGTTAAATTAGGAAAATTTAGCAATGAAAGACGGGAGTGATGGAAGAGTAAGTTTCAGTTGTACTCTTTTTTCGATTGTTTCAAATCTTTTTATCTGCATTCTTATTTAGTTTCATTAGCCTTTCTAATTTAATATAATATTTTCTTACATTAAAACTTAAATTCTTGCACCCGGAGGTGTTTGCTAATACTCATAATTTGCACACTGTTGTACGATTTCAGGTATTCTTATTTAATGCTAATAATTATGGTTTTAAGTCATTAATTCTAATAAATGATATTTGATAATAGTCATTTCTTTGTATAC
>CM042159.1:13971911-13990050 GCA_023376005.1 Doryteuthis pealeii
CTTGTTTATCAGTCTGTTCAAAATTTGAAGTCTGAAGAAAGGACGCTGAAAAAAGTGGATGGTTTAAAATATGACGTCAAATATTCTCTTTTACGGTGTGAGTATGAGAGTGTGTGAGTGTGTGTATCGAAAAAAAGCATTGTGCATTTTTAGGTGTTTTGTGTGTGTGGTTGCGCGTGTGTATATAAATCTTTTGCGATAAACGACATCGAAACAAACCTCAAGGTTGTGTGTGTGTGTGTGTGTGTGTGTGTTTGTGTGTGTGTGAGCGTGAATGTATGTTGATTAAGAAAAAATGTTTGTTTCAAGTAAGTGGTGAGAAAATATTCTTTTAACTTTTGAGTTGCTGTGTGCGTTTTTTATGTAAGAGGTAGGGGAAAGATATCTACGCGTGTCATATGTATACGTTTGTGTAATAAGATAGTGAAGAGAAAAAAGGGGGTGGGGAGGGTAAACAATTTTATAGTAAGAGTTGTGTAGTTAAAGTTTTTAATTATTGTTGTTTTATTATTGTAACTGATTATATGATGATTTTTTATCAATATTAGAATTATGTACTAGTGATTAGAATTAGTATTAGAATACTCGTGATTGATTATTATGATTTATTGTTATTATTCCTTTTGAGTTTTCACATCAGTGTTAGCTGATGGTCTTTCACTGGAGTCTGAGTGACAGCAAGTCTCCTCAGGTCTCTAGGACTCTTCTGAGTATTCTGGCAGATTGCAGCAGTGCAGTAGTCTGAATGGTTTCAATCCTTCCTCTGATATCCAAACTTTCCAAACCCTTTTCCAATCCTTTTGGGACTGTTCCAAGTGCACCAACCACAATTGGTATCACTTTCACTTTCATATTCCATAACTTTTTCAGTTCTCTGGCAAGGTCCAGATATTTGTCTATTTTTTCATTTTCCTTTAACTTCACCCTGTGATCTGCTGGCACTGCAAAATCCACCAGTTGACAAGTTCTTTCTTTTTTGTTTATCAATACTAGGTCTGGCCTTCTTGCTGGGATAAGGTGATCCGTTTTTATCTCAAAGTCCCAGAGAATTTTGTGCGTTTTGTTCTCAAGAACAGATTCTGGTTTATGCATATACCATTTTGTTGTGTGGTCAAAATTTAATTTTTGCATAATTCCCAGTGGATCACCTTCCCAACCCAGTCGTGTCTAGCTTTGTATTCTCGTTGTGCTAGTTTGCTACATTCGCAGAGTATATTATTATTATTATTATTATTATTATTATTATTATTATTATTATTATTATTGTGTACTAGTGATTATTTATACAAATAATTTCAGTGTAATCATAATTATTTGTATGAAAATAATTATTGGTTAATAAAAATGTGTTTATGATTACTATATTCGTAGTTATATTATAATTGTGCATATATTAGTTGTTTAGTATGCATTTACACAAAAATCCACATATACGGGTATCTATGTACATGTGCATATATGATACATACGGGGTGAGATTTATCATGGGGGTTTCCCGTGGAAAAATATGAATGTATGTGGGTGATAAAAAAGGTGAATGGTGTCATTTGGGAGTATATGTGTGGGAGGATTTTTGAGGGGAAACATCATTATATATTATTATTATTATAAGAACTAGCAAATATATGCACCCTCCGGGTGCAAGTATTTAAGTTTTGATATAATAAAATATCATTAAATTAGAAAGGCTAATGAAACTGACTAAGAATGCAGATAAAAAGATTTGCAACAGAGGGGGTATAATCGAAAAACAGAACAACTTTGAAACTAACTATTCCATCATTTTCCATTACTCCCCTCTTTCATTGGTAAATTTTCCTAATTTAACTATTTATTTAAAATAGGAAGTAAAGGATAATATTACAGTTATTTCTTCTTGTAAATAAGTTTCTTTTAAGATTTATCCACGAGATTTTTGTTTATATTTCTTAAGATAAAACCAAACAATTAGAAATCAATAATACCAAGCACATATTTATTAAAATAAAATTTTAAATGTCAATATGCAAATTAGCCTTCTCGTTCAAACTGTAAACCGCTATTTTGTTGTATATATAAATACAATTGCATGTTATTAGTACATAGATATGGTCAATAGTATTAATAATGTAAAACAATTTTTATTAATAACTGAAGGTTTAAAAGAATGAAATCATGGAGAATTTAACGTAAATAATTAAGGGAATTGTGACTTGAGTAGTAATATAGTTTCGGTTACAGACAGAAAAACACACAATCTCCATTATAATAAGATATATTATTATTGTTGAATAGTTTGGTTTAATAGGTAAAGTGCAATAATTTATTGTGTGTTGAGTGATCAAAGGAAAATATCGTGTTACCAGATAAGTGTGTGATTTGAGAAAAATAGTTGGTGATCATTCAGTAATAATTGAAGGGGAATTAATATGTAGAAAATAAAATGAGATATTGTTAGATGTAGGGAATTTTATAATTCTTGAGAACAATCTTGTAAGGCGATAAAAGGAAAAATTCGGGTCTCTGTTTAATTGTATCGAAAATGTAGATGGTGCTAGATTCTACGATTTTTCTTTCGTTTTTATTGTGAATTCTAACTAACAATTTGGATTCTTTAAAATTGAACGAATGGTTAGTTTCTGAGATGGGTTTTGTAAGTGCGTTGTTCATTTGACCATTTCTGATATCTCTCTTGTGTTCTCGGATTCGCTAGTCAATATGTCTGGACGTCTCTCCTATGTATTGTTTGTTACAATCCAAACATTCGATGGTGTATACACCAGCATCAGACCTTGTGTGAATGTTGTTTTTTTATTATTAATAATATTTTTTATTGTTTTGGAGGAGTTTGATACTGTTTTTATTCCTAAATTTTTAGGTTTTTTCAATAATGGTTGTAGCTGAGTTGTTGGGGGGAATGATGTATCTATTTAGATAGTTGTTGGTGGGTGTATTGTTTGTTGGATTGGAGGGGAGGTCTTTACGGTTATTGATTTTGATGGCTTTCTTTCTGGCACGTTGGATGAAAGGTTGAAGGTTAATTATGTAAAAGATTTATCTATAGATTCAAATTCTTCATCTAGAATTTCTGGGTACAGATTCTAAGGGCTCTTAAATAGAAACCTATAACTAAACCACAAATGCCCTGTAGATGATCTAATTAATAGATCAAAACACAGCAGCGTCGGCTAATAAACTTACCGCTCAACTTATTTAAACCTGTATTTTTTCAATTTTCTTGATATACTACACACACACACACACACACACACACACATATATATATATATATATATATATATATATATATATGAGTGTGCGTGTTTTGATATTGATAATATTGTGTGCTATATTCATTAGTAAATAGCGGTCAATATCGTGGATAGACTATGTACATCTAGAGTAGCAGGGACATTATGTCAAAGGCAATTGGTTACTGGCAGTTTCTCACCTATGCAATTCACAAAACTTTGAGAATCACATGGTCAAGACATTGTCAGTAACCAAGTGCGTTTGAATTCATGTCTCAGCGACCCTAACTTAGAAACATACATACATATATATATATATATATATATATATATATATATATAATATATATATATATATATATATAGGTGTATTTACCAAGATAGGAATGAACAATGAATGGAACGTTATTTTTTTCAGAATACAAGGTGTGTCAAAAAGTGCAAAATATCTCGATACTTTTTTGACACACCTATATATATATATATATATTAATATATATATATATATATATATATATATATATATATATATGGTAGATATGAATAGATATAGATATGCATTATCGAAATATGAAAGAATACAAATCCACATTTTTTTAAATTTTAAAATTCATTTATATATTCATATCATTTATATATCATTTATTTCAAACTGACATTAACAATCTTGTAGATTGGTCTGATAGTTGGCAAATGAGATTCAACATAGCTAAATGCAAGGTACTGCACATAGGAAGAAATAACCCTAAACACGAATATTCTATGAGAAAAAATATCTCTAATGAAAGAGATATACTAAGGGATACAGAGTTAGAGAGAGACCTTGGTGTGATTGTGGACGCTGAATTAAAATTTTCCAAGCACATAGGAATACAAGTGAATAAGGCAAATAAGATATTAGGATTAATACGGAGGTCATATGAGTACATGTATGAAGAAATGCTGAAAAATTTGTACACTGCATTGGTGAGACCTCATTTGGAGTTTGCTAATGTGGTTTGGAGCCCAAGACTAATCAAGGACACAAAACTTATTGAGGGAGTCCAGATGAGAGCTACTAAATTAGTGAATGATTTAAAATCCCTTTCATATGAAGAAAGACTTAGGAACATGGACCTACCAAGTCTGGTTTCCCGTCGTATAAGAGTGGATATGATATGAATGCCCCATCTCTAAACTCCTTCAAGGCAAAGTTAGATAATCTGTGGAATGACATTAAATATTCTGTGGATTTAAAATGAATATTTATAAGGAACAGCTGACAGGTCTCAGACCTAATATACTAGCTGAAAAGATATTATTATTATTATTATTATTATTATTATTATTATTATTATATATCTATGATAATTTATATTATTCATATATATAATTTATCATTGAGCACTTTCATATGCTAACACTTTTCATATTTGCTATTCTCAGTTATATATATATATATATATATATATATATATATATATATATATATATATATAATATATATACGTGTGTGTGTGTATAGATACACACATATATATATATGTATATAATATTATATATGTTTTTGTAGGTGTGGGGTCTGTGGGGGTGTTTGTGTGTGAAGCAGCTTTTCTTATAGAGAAGATAAAACCGCAATATTTAAAAAAAGTTTTATTGATTTTATTCTTTACGGCTTAAAAACAAGACTTCTTAACTGTTGTTCAATTTTATATAATTGTTACGCATTTTCTCGACAATTGATTTTTGTTATCATTGGTAATTTTCAGTTTTATAAATATTGTTTTTTTGTTTTTCATTTAAAACACAGTGAATCTTTTTTTTTTAATGGAATATAATGATATATATCTTTGAAATTTTTCTATATCATTTTTAAAAGAAAACTTTAAAATCTATTTCGTTTCATATCCATGAAGTAGTGAGCGTAAAAACAGGGGTATACGTAAAAAAAAGTAAAATTAAAGTCGACGGGGCGGCCTAAAGTCGGTATCAGCCAGTCAGCGAGGGAGTCTCAATAGCGTTAAACAAGGAATTGTATTTAGCATCTGAGGTGGAGCGCCACACCTACCATCAGCTCCTTACTTTACCGCACAGATCCATGTGCTACTCATACGCTGAGTGGCGTGGACTGGTATTGAACTAGGAACCTTGTGGTTCTAGTTTAACGCTCTACCGACTGAGCTAACCCAGCCCCTTATACGTACCAATGGTAAAAGTCCTTATTTATCTGTTCGTTTTCTTTCAGTTTCAATATTTCACTTATTTTGATATTTTAATTGGTTTCATTCGTAGGATTGATGTTAATCGGTTGGAGAATAAAAAAATAATATTAGAGATCAATCAACCCAGTAATTATTTATAAACCTGTTCTTTTTTAAAACCAGTATGCCAAATTAACCACACCATGTACTATTTAAACATTTATTTCTCAGTGATATATAAGGCACATTGCAGGGTTATAAACGCATTAATAACATGGGTTGTTTTTGAGGCAAATCTAACACAGATTTTTATAGAGACATCGTTAATGAATATGATTCATTCTATGTATTAATATTAATGATTTTGACAATGAATTAAATACTCATTGATAAACTTACGCAATTTCTGAGGTTACAGACAGACAGACACCGAATGTCCATTATACTAGGGTTATTATTATTATATTGCACCATGCAAGTTATTCACACTAGCTGTGACTGGTGGCTTTCAAAAAGGGGGGAGGTAGCAAGTCTCCACGGATATCTAGGACTCTTCTGAGTATCCGTGCTGATCTTAACACTGCTGTACACTAGACGATCTCAGTTCTTTCTCTGATATCCAGTTTCCCCAGACTCTTTTCCAACTTTTGGGGATTGTTTCAAGTGTACTAGCTACACTTCCTGTCGCCTTCAAGTTACGCATCAGTTTTAGTTCAGACAATCATTTTAATCAGGGAAACGTTTCATATTTAGTTATGTAGGAGTATTTTCGTATTTGCCTGGGGAATTGTCTGCCCGTTTGGTGTCGCTGGTTCCCGCTAGGGGCCTTGTGTATTTAAGCGGCTGATTTGAACTTCTCTTCCTCTTTTTGCCTGCTGCTCGACCTACGAGACACAATGAGGTAGTCTTATGACGACCCCTTTCTCGTTGGGGCTTCGGCCCTTAACACTGGCTCCTCACGCTAGTAAGTCTTGTAATACGATATATGACTATCCTTTAGTCATGTATTCGTAACTATGTTTTATGTACATTTAGGTATCTCTTTGATACCTAAATATCTTGTATTTACCATTCATAAATGTGTCATTATCTCTACCCTTGTATATGTATCTATGTACTTTATGTATCTCGTCTTATCCATGTGCTGTATACCTATTAAATGTTTTGTCCCTCAACCTTTGTCGGAGTTTGTTTGCGTTCCAACGAGTTATGACTGTCATACCCTTTGAATCTTACAGTTACAATATCAATGTCTTTAGAGCCAATGTATTAATGTTGGTAAAATCATTTTAAACTTTTTCTTAAACATGCCTTAAGTGAAACTACCACTCTGAGTCCATCTAATTACAATAAGGGATGACTTCACATTCTCAAGATCTCTAGAGACTGGAACCTGACTATTGAATGACATTTTTCACTCTTCCAATATTTTAATCTCTTCTTTATGCATGTACGATATAGTAAGTATCGATCAGCTGCCATTTATCCTGACATCAATTGATAGGATTATGTGGGCTCTTTAAGTAAATGCATTTACAGTAACATAGAATGATAATTAACTCAGCTTAACGCCTGTACCCTGCTATGGCAGATACGACAGATCAATTTTTAAGCGCTATTTCACAGGTTTTAATTCTTTTTCTTTCCATAGACCGGTTGCCATACCAAGGTTAAAAAGCCCAGTCTGTCCTACTATTACCATATCTATTGGGCGGGAGAATAGATGCATACATTTCTTAAGGTTATTAGTATTTGCCTAGTTTTTCGTTTACTTTGATTTTGACTCGATGGTCCGAATCCAGATTGGTCATTGGTCAGATAGATTATGGATGTTGACTTGTATTGAATGGCATCAAACATTTTAAGAGAAGGTAAATCAGTATACTTTTTTTATCCTTTTAAGATTGGAGTGGATAATCTTTAATCAACTTTTCTATCCATTTGTTTGTCACCCCCCACCACCATTTTTTCCTTGTCTAAAAGGTTAATTGCAACTCCATTTGTTTTAATAGATTTAAAAGAAATTGGTCCATTTCAGTCAAAAGATCAGTTTGGAGAATTTTTTTTAATCTAAAAATCGTTGACTCTTAAGCCATTGGTGAATACACACCTAGCACGGACAATTCAGCCATCTTTCATAGAAGAAAGAGGAGAACTCCCAAAGTATTTGTGACTAACAAGAAGAGAGCACCTTAGATTTGAATTCAGGGTTTCCTTCTCAGAGAACAGGTGTCATACCAAGGTTAAAAAGTTCAGCCTGCCTTACTATTTACCCATGCTGGAGGAAGAATAGTTAGATTCTGGAGCTCTCACTGAGAAATGTACTATCGACCAATATCCCCAAAACTAACACTTTGACGGATGCATGAGCGTTTTCAATGTGATTAAGACAGCCGCATTACACCTCTTCCTTGTCAAATATGCCCAGATGCTCTGCTAATACGTTTCTAAAAAAGCCCTTCATATAGTCGATAGACAGCTGGATACTTGAGGTTTTGGGCAAAGATTAACATTGCATTGATTTTACGTCATCTGTTGCAAGTGGGGGCGGATAAGACTTGCCACAGCGACAGAAGTGAGATGCTTGGATTTCAAAGAAGATGAGAATGCGGATTGATTGACTATTTGCAAACAGTATTATTTGGATTATTCGGACTATTGGTTCCTCATCTTTATTGTTATCAAGCATTCTCCTTTCTGTTCGGCTGTTGGCAAGTCTTATCCCGCCCCCACTTGCAACAGTATGACGTAAAATCAATGCAAAGTTAATCTGTGCCCAAAACCAATCAAAGTATCACCTTCTAACGACATATTGAAGGCTTTTTAGAAACGTATTAGCAGAGCATCTGGGCATTTGACAAGGAAGAGGTGCAATGCGGCTGTCTTAATCACATTGAAAAACGCTCATGCATCCGTCAAAGTTGTTAGTTTTGGGATATTGGTCGATAGTACATTTCTCAGTGAGAGCTCCAGAATCTAACTATTCTTCCTCCAGCTATGGGTAAATAGTAAGGCAGGCTGAACTTTTTAACCTTGGTATGACACCTGTTCTCTGAGAAGGAAAACCTGAATTCAAATCTAAGGTGCCTCTCTTCTTGTTAGTCACAAAAATACTTTGGAGTTCCTCCTCTTTCTTCTATGAAAGATGGCTGAATTGTCGTCGTGCTAGGTGTGTATTCACCAATGGCTTCAAGAGTCAACGATTTTTAGATTAAAAAAAAATTCTCCAAACTGATCTTTTGACTGAAATGGACCAATTTCTTTTAAAATCTATTAAAACAAATGGGAGTTCAATTAACCTTTAGACAAGGAAAAAAATGGTGGTGGGGGGTGACAAACAAATGGATAGAAAAGTTGATTAAAGATTATCCACTCCAATCTTAAAAGGATAAAAAAAAGTATACTGATTTTACCTTCTCTTAAAATGTTTGATGCCATTCAATACAAGTCAACATCCATAATCTATCTGACCAATGACCAATCTGGATTCGGACCATCGAGTCAAAATCAAAAGTAAACGAAAAACTAGGCAAATACTAATAACCTTAAGAAATGTATGCCACATATTCTCCCCGCCAATAGATATGGTAAATAGCTCTAGGACAGACTGGGCTTTTAACCTTGGTATTGGCAACCGTCTATGGAAAGAAAAAATGAATTAAAACCTGTGAAATAGCGCTTTAAAAATTGATCTGTCGTTATTCCTGCCATAGCAGGGGTACAGGCGTTAAGCTGAGTTAATTTATCATTCTAGTTACTGTAAATGCATTTACTAAAGAGCCACATAGATCCTATCAATTGATGTCAGGATAAATGCAGCTTATCGATACTTACTATATCGTACATGCATAAAAGAAGAGAATTAAAATATTGGAAGAGTGAAAAATGTCATTCAATAGTCAGGTTCCAGTCTCTAGAGATCTTGAGAATGTGAAGTCATCCCTTATGTAATTAGATGGACTCAGAGTGGTAGTTTCACTTAAGGCATGTTTAAGAAAAAGTTTAAAATGATTTTACCAACATTAATACATTGGCTCTAAAGACATTGATATTGTAACGTAAGATTCAAAGGGATACAGTCATAACTCGTTGGAACGCAAAACAAACTCCGACAAAGGTTGAGGACAAAACATTTAATAGGTATTACAGCACATGGATAAGACGAGATACATTAAAGTACATAGATACATATACAAGGGTAGAGATAATGACACATTTATGAATGGTAAAATACAAGATATTTAGGTATCAAAGAGATACCTAAATGTACATAAAAACATAGTTACGAATACATGACTAAAGGATAGTCATATATCGTATACAAGACTTACTAGCAGTGAGGAGCCAGTGTTAAGGGCCGAAGCCCCAACGAGAAAGGGTCGTCATAAGACTACCTCATTGTGTCTCGTAGGTCGAGCAGCAGGCAAAAAGAGGAGAGAAGTTCAAATCAGCCGCTTAAATACACAAAGGCCCTAGCGGGAACCAGCGACACCAAACGGGCAGACAATTCCCCAGGCAAATACGAAAAATAACTCCTACATAACTAAATATGAAACGTTTCCCTGATTAAAATGATTGTCTGAACTAAAACTGATGCGTAACTTGAAGGCGACAGGAAAGTGTAGCTAGTACACTTGAAACAATCCCCAAAAGTTGGAAAAGAGTCTGGGGAAACTGGATATCAGAGAAAGAACTGAGATCGTCTAGTGTACAGCAGTGTTAAGAATCAGCACGGATACTCAGAAGAGTCCTAGATATCCGTGGAGACTGCTACCTCCCACCCCTTTTTGAAAGCCACCAGTCACAGCTAGTGTGAATAACTTGCATGGTTCAATATAATAATAATAACCCTAGTATAATGACATTCGGTGTCTGTCTGTCTGTAACCTCAGAAATTGCGTAAGTTTATCAATGAGATTTAATCATTTCAAAATCATTAATATTAATACATAGAATGAATCATATTCATTAACGATGTCTCTATAAAAATCTGTGTTAGATTTGCCTCAAAACAACCCATGTTATTAATGCGTTATAACCCTGCAATGTGCCTTATATATCACTGAGAAATAAATGTTTAAATAGTACATGGTGTGGTTAATTTGCATACTGGTTTTAAAAAAGAAACAGGTTTAATAAATAATTACTGGGTTGATTGATCTCTAAATATTATTTTTTTTATTCTCCAACCGATTAACATCAATCCTACGAATGAAACCAATTAAAAATCAAAAATAAGTGAAATATTGAAACTGAAAGAAAACGAACAGATAAATAAGGACTATTTACCATTGGTACGTATAAGGGGCTGGGTTAGCTCAGTCGGTAGAGCGTTAAAACTAGAAACCACAAGGTTCCTAGTTCAATACCAGTCCACGCCAACTCAGCGTATGAGTAGCACATGGATCTGTGCGGTAAAGTAAGGAGCTGATGCGGTAGGTGCTTGGCGCTCCACCCTCAGATGCTAAATACAATCTCCTTGGTTTAACGCTATGAGACTCCCTCGCTGACTGGCTGATACCGACTTTAGGCCGCCCGTCGACTTTAATTTTACTTTTTTTACGTATACCCCTGTTTTTACGCTCACTACTTCATGGTATGAAACGAAATAGATTTTAAAGTTTCTTTTTAAAAATGAATTATAGAAAAATTTCAAAGATATATATCATTATATTCCATTAAAAAAAAAAGATTCACTGTGTTTTAAATGAAAAACAAAAAAAACAATATTTATAAAACTGAAAATTACAATGATAACAAAATCAATTGTCGAGAAAAATGCGTAACAATTATATAAAATGAACAACAGTTAGAAGTCTTGTTTTTAAGCCGAAAGAAATAAAATCAATAAAACTTTTTTTTAAATATTTGCGTTTTATCTTACCTATAAGAAAAGCTGCTTCACACACAAACACCCCCACAGACCCCCACACCTACAAAAACATAATTATTATATATATACATTATATATATATGTGTGTATCTATACACCACACACAGTATATATATATATATATATATATAATATTATTATATATATATATATATATATATATATAACTTGAGAATTAGCAAATTGAAAAGTGTTAGCATATGAAAGTCCCTCAATGATAAATTATATATATAAATAATATAAATTATCATAGATATATAATAATAATAATAATATAAATAATAAATAATAATAATAATATCTTTTTTCAGCTAGTATATTAGGTCTGAGACCTGTCAGCTGTTCCTTATAAATATTCATTTAAATCCACAGAATATTTTAATGTCATTCCACAGATTATCTAACTTTGCCTTGAAGGAGTTTAGAGATGGGGCATTCATATCATATCCACTCTTATACGACGGGAAACCAGGACTTGGTAGGTCCTGTCCTAAGTCTTTCTTCATATGAAAGGGATTTTAAATCATTCACTAATTTAGTAGCTCTCATCTGGACTCCCTCAATAAGTTTTGTGTCCTTGAAGTCTTGGCTCCAAACCACATTAGCAAACTCCAAAATGAGGCTCACCAATGCAGTGTACAAATTTTTTCAGCATTCTTCATACATGTACTCATATGACCTCCGTATTAATCTAATATCTATTTGCCTTATTCACTTGTATTCCTATGTGCCTTGGAAAATTTTAATTCAGCGGCCACAATCACACCAAGGTCTCTCTCTAACTCTGTATCCCTTAGTATATCTCTTCATTAGAGAATATTTTTTCTCATAGAATATTCGTGTTAGGGTTTATTTTCTTCCTATGTGCAGTACCTTGCATTTAGCTATGTTGAATCTCATTTGCCAACTATCAGACCAATCTACAAGATTGTTAATTCAGTTTGAATAAATGATATATAAATGATATGATATAAAGAGAATTTAAAATTAAAAAAAATGGGATTTGTATTCTTTCAGATTTCGATAATGCATATCTATATCTATTCAATCTACCATAATATATATATATATATATATATATAATATATATTATATATATATATATATATATATAAGGCTGTGTCAAAAAAAGTATCGAGATATTTTGCACTTTTGACCACACCTTGTATTCTGAAAAAAAATAACGTTCCATTTCATTGTTCATCCTATCTTGGTAAATACACCTATATATATTATATATATAAATATATATATATTTATATATAGATATATATATAATATATATGTATGTATGTTTCTAAGTTAGGGTCGCTGAGACATGAATTCAAACGCACTTGGTTACTGACAATGTCTTGACCATGTGATTCTCAAAGTTTTGTGAATTGCATAGGTGAGAAACTGCCCAGTAACCAACTTGCCTTTTTGACATAATGTCCCTGCTACTCTAGATGTACATAGTCTATCCCACGATATGACCGCTATTTACTAATGAATATAGCACACAATATTATCAATATCAAAACACGCACACTCATAATATATTATATATATATATTTATATATATATATATGTGTGTGTGTGTGTGTGTGTGTGTGTGTAGTATATCAAGAAAATTGAAAAAATACAGTTTAAATAAGTTGAGCGGTAAGTTTATTAGCCCGACGCTGCGTGTTTTGATCTATTAATTAGATCATCTACAGGGCATTGTGGTTTAGTATAGGTTTCTTATTAAGAGCCCTTAGAATCTGTACCAGAAATTCTAGATGAAGAATTTGAATCTATAGATAAAATCTTTTACATAATTAACCTTCAACCCTTTCATCCAACGTGCCAGAAAGAAAGCCATCAAAATCAATAACCGGTAAAGACCGCCCCTCCAATCCAACAAACAATACACCCACCAACAACTATCTGAAATAGCATACATCATTCCCCCAAACAACTCAGCTACAACCATTATTGAAAAAAACCTAAAAATTTAGGAATAAAAAACAGTATCAAACTCCTCCAAAACAATAAAAAATATTATTAATAATAAAAAAACCAACATCACCAAGGTCTGATGCTGGTGTATACACCATCGAATGTTTGGATTGTAACAAACAATACATAGGAGAGACGTCCAGACATATTGACTAGCGAATCCGAGAACACAAGAGAGATATCAGAAAATGGTCAAATGAACAACGCACTTACCAAAACCCATCTCAGAGAAACTAACCATTCGTTCAATTTTTAAAGAAATCCCAAATTGTTAGTTAGAATTCACAATAAAAACGAAAGAAAAATCGTAGAATCTAGGCACCATCTACATTTTCGATACAATTAAACGAGACCCGAATTTTTCCTTTTATCGCCTTACAAGATTTTTCTCAAGAATTAAAAATTCCCTACATCTAACAATATCTCATTTTATTTTCACATATTAATTCCCTTCAATTATTACTGAATGATCACCAACTATTTTTCTCAAATCACCACACTTATCTGGTAACCACGATATTTTCCTTTGATCACTCAACACACAATAAATTATTGCACTTTACCTATTAAACCAAAACTATCAAACAATAATAATATATCTTATTTATAATGGAGATTGTGTTTTTTCTGTCTGTAACCGAAACTAATATTACTACTCAAGTACAATTCCCTTAATTATTACGTTAAATTCTCCATGATTTCATTCTTTTAAACCTTCAGTTATTAATTAAAAATTGTTTTACATTATAATACTATTGACCATATCTATGTACTAATAACATTGCAATTGTATTTGATATATACAACAAAATACGGTTTTACAGTTTGAACGAAGAAGGCTAATTTGCATATTGACATTTAAAATTTTATTTAATAAATATCGTGCTTGGTATTATTGATTTCTAATTTGTTTTGGTTATCTTAAGAAAAATAAACAAAAATCTGCGTGGATAAATCTTAAAAAGAAACTTATTTACAAAGAAGAAATAAACTGTAATATTATCCTTTACTTCCTATTTTAAATAAAAATAGTTAAATTTAGGAAATTTACCAATGAAAGAAGGGAGTAATGGAAAATGATGAATAGTTAGTTTCAAAAGTTGTTCTGTTTTTCGATTTACCCCCTCGTTGCAAATCTTTTTATCTGCATTCTTAGTCAGTTTCATTAGCCTTCTAATTTAATGATTTTATTTAATATCAAAACTTAAATACTGCAGCCCGGAGGGTGCATATATTGCTAGTTCTTATAAAATAATAAATATTTAAGTTGAGTTTAACCCCTCAAAAATCCTCCCACACAAAACTCCCAAATGACACCATTCACCGTTTTATCACCCACATACATCATAGTTTCCACGGGAAACCCCCATGATAAATCTCACCCGGATGTATCATATATGGCACATGTACATAGATACCACGTATATGTGGATTTTTTGTGTAAATGCATTACTAAAACAACTTAATACTATGCACAATTATAATATAACTACGAAATAGTAATCATAAACACATTTTATTAACCAATTAATTATTTTCATAACAGAATTAATTATGATTACACTGAAATTATTTGTATAAATAATCACTAGTACACAATAATAATAATAATAATAATAATAATAATAATAATAATAATAATAATAATAATATACTCTTGCGAAGTGTAGCAAAACTAGCACAACGAGAATAACAAAGCTAGACACGACTGGGTTGGAAAGGTGACCACTGCAGAGAATTATAGCAAAAAATTAAATTTTGACCACACAAACAAAAATGGTATATGCATAAACCAGAATTCTGTCTTGAGAAACAAAACGCACAGAAATCTCTGGACTTTGAGATAAAACGGATCACCTTTATCCAGCAACAGAAGGCCAGACCTAGTATGATAAACAAAAAAAGAAGAACTTGTCAACTGGTGGATTTTGCAGGCCACAGATCACAGGTGAAGTGTAACAGAAAATGAAAAAATAGACAAATATCTGGACCTTGCCAGAGAACTGAAAAAAGTTATGGAAATGAAAGTGAAAAGTGATACCAATGTGGTTGGTGCACTGGAACAGTCCCAAAAGGATTGGAAAAGGGTTTGGAAATTTAGAGATATCAGAGGAAGGATTGGAAAACCATTCAGACTACTGCCACTGCTGCCAATCTGCCAGAAACTCAGAAGAGCCTAGAGACCTGAGGCAGACTGCTGTCACTCAGACTCCAGCTGAAACCATCAGCTAACACTTGATGTGAAAAACCAAGGAATAATAACAATAAATCATAATAATCAATCACGAGTATTCTTTAATACTAATCTAATCACTAGTACATGAATTCTAATATTTGATAAAAAATCATCATATTAATCGTTACAATAATAAAACAACAATAATTAAAAACTTTAATACACAACTCTTACTATAAAATTGTTTACCCTCCCCACTCCCTTTTTTCTCTTTCACCTATCTTATTACACAAACGATATACATATGACACGCGTAGATATCTTTCCCCTACCTCTTACATAAAAAAACGCACACAGCCAAGAACTAGCGCGTCAGGCTTGCCCACCAGGCGAGCAACTCAAAAGTTAAAAGAATATTTTCTCACCAAACCTTTAACCCTTGAAACAAACCATTTTTTCTTAATCCAACATACATTCACGCTCACCACACACACAAACACAACAACACACACACACACACACAACCTTAGGTTTGTTTTCGATTCGTCTTATCGCAAAAGATTTTATAATACACACGCCCGCAACCAGCCACACACAAAAACACCTAACAAATGCACAATGCTTTTTTATCGATACACGACACCACACACTCTCTCATACTTCACACGCGTAAAGAGAATATTTGACGTCATATTCTTTAAACCATCCACTTTTTTCAGCGTTCCTTTCTTTTCAGAACTCAAAATTTTGACAGACTGATAACAAGGACTATCACTTGCTTTTCTCGCTTATTCTGTGAATAAAATTCTTTTTATATCACCTTCCTTATTACAACAAATGCCCTGAAGATGCATCTAATTAATAGATCGAAACCACGCAGGTCGGCTAATAAGCTTACCACCAACTTATTAAACTGCTGCCTTTCAATTTTCTTAATATTACTTACGATACCGTCGGAATCACCTCCACTCTTCACACACACACACACCAACACACACACACACACACAACACAGGATATATAATAATATATAAGTAATATATATATTATATTATATATCGGGGTTGTTAATGAGGTGTAAAAATTATCGCGATTCCTCGGAGCTTCACCCTGCAAGAGCAAGCACTGTGCTTCCACTAAAGGGGTGAGAGCCGACATTTATTTCCCGGTGCCTTAGGCGGTCCTTTTAAAGGTGGGAATACCGATAAAAATAAAACATTTTTGTTGACATTTTAAAACCCACCTGCGTTTTTAATTTGCCTGTGGCTCCACTATAAAATTGAGTTCTACTTCATTCTGGCTTCGGTGGAAGTCAGGAAAAATACACACATACACACACAAACCACACACACACACACACACACGCAGCTCACAGGCATCATATTTATAAACCATATACCCATTTATCATCTCTAGTAAACACACACATACACCCCCCCCCACACACACACATATATATTATATATACTATATATATATATATACTATTCATTACCATAGTTACATTATAAACACATGTAAAAAGTTTAACAATTATAATTTGCAAACCTACCTTGAATATATTGAAGAATTTTAACTTGCTCTTTCAAAGCGTATTCGAAATGCGCTATGTATCTCTTCTCCCTCTCTCACCACCATTGTATACCATATATATAATATAAATATATTATATAGTATATATATATATATAATGTGTGTGTGTGTGTGTGTTTGTGCGTGTGGTTGTAACTATAGTGAAACAGTTGAACATCACAGCCGTTCAAATTTAAAATGAGTGATATTTATCTCAAGCCAATCGCTGCCAGTGTTTCAATCTGTTTAGTAGATCTTCTTAAACTGTAGTATATCAGATTTCATATCCATTGGGAGAATGTATCTCCAATAACAATATATACACGGACGTAACGACAACACCCTTTCCAGGCGTCACGCATGCACTTTAGCACACTAGCTCAATAGCCCAACTTTAAAAAACACACTCTTGTCCCAATACTAAATTCCGAAAAAATACTCAACATAACTGCACCATGAACGCTAAGAACAAGCCGAACCAAAAATATATGTAAAAAAACGACTATAGATTTGGTAGAAGCACTGCTATTAAGACAGAAAAAGTATTAAAAACTAAACAAAAATAAACTTTGATAATTATATATTATAATAATACATACTACCGTGCTAACAGTACTCAACGTTCACTCACACCTGCTATATCAGATCTAAGTATTATTATACTTAGATTTTATTATAGTCTCAATAAGAATTTCCTCTGGCAACTCTCTCTCGTCGGATCTCTCCACGTCAATCGGCATTTAAAAACAGAAGCATCTGATGAATTTTATAAATCGAAATATTGATTCAATATATCTATGAATATGATATAAAATATTGGTTCAATGCGTCGTGTTAACAAGGCGATTGCTGTGTTGTTCTCATACCCTTTTATCTCTCTCCTCCTCTCTCTCTCTCCTCCTCCTCTCTATATTTATATACATAATTGTATCACAATATAGTATATACCTAGTATATCCAATAGTTCTGTACTTCAAAAATAGATTTTCTAAAGATCCCATTTAGCGGGAGTAGCGTCTCGTTCATCGACGACATCAACGTAAGACTGCTGTAGTGTCTTTTCTCTACTCGCTAAACGTTCATTCTTTTTCAACTTTTGTATCC
>CM042159.1:13990150-14010150 GCA_023376005.1 Doryteuthis pealeii
GGGAGAAGAGATCACGTGTCTGTGGATGCCTAGTATAGTATATAATATATAGGATATATATATATATATATATATATATTTATATGACTCTCCGTCGATTCGACGCAGAGGGTTCACACACAATGAAACCACACAGTGATTTGTTTATAGTGGTGAAAGCTTGTGTCGACCATCCCACTTTTAGCACAGTCGATAGGAAAAAGAATGCTGCATCCCAGGGTTGACCCACAAACCCAATCAACACTGGACCTCAAGGAATTTTTGCATTCAGAGTTATCCCTCTACCTAGAAGCTGTATCACTACAAGGTTAAGGGCAGTCTGCACCCTAACTATTTAACGCTAGCTGGAGGGAAATTTTGAATTCAGAGTTATCCATTTCCTAGACTGGTCTACCTACCCAGGCTGAAAGAGGCCAGTCTGGCCTACTATTTAACCATTTGCTGGGGAGGGGAAATAGGATTATCATACCTTCCCAAGGATATTAAGCGCTATGTGAAATGCCCAACAAGCTCGTGCTAAGAATTGACTCGACATCGACGAATCGCATTGTCCCCACGACTCATAACCACTTAGCCCACGCGCCTCACACACACAACACTCACACACACACCCACACACAACATATTATATACTTATATATACTATATACACAACACACACACACACACCACATATATATAGTATATATTATATATATAATATAAGAATATCATATAAATATCCATCTGGTCAAATTTCAATTATTTTGGGTTTCTATATCTAATCTATCTAATTATTATGCCTTTTCTATTCATGTCATTGGCAGATGTGGCCTAGAGTCTTTAACTTTATTACATTAGAGTAATTTTTGCCAACACGAAAAAAACAAAAACAAAAACACAACAAATAGAAAAAAGAAGAAGCCCTATGTCGTACATCCTCCCAACCTTAAGCCAAATGGGAAAGATGCTTGGGCTAGGGTCAATTTTCAGTTCTTGTTCTTACTTCTTTTCTTCCTTTTTTCTTGTTGTTGTATGTTGTTGTTGTTGTTGTTGTTGTTTTGTTGTTGTTCTTCCTTCTTCTTCTTTTCTTCTTCTTCTTCTTCTTCTTTCTTCTTCTCTTCTTCTTCGCAGCTTGAGGAAATGCAACATAGAACTTTATGGTGCACTTATCAAAAATACAGGATGGGCCAATAACAGGAAAACCATACGCCAGCAAATAAATAAAATGCATGAGAAAAACAGATAAGAAAAAAAAATCTGTTGGCAGATAATATCGAAAACCGTTGCATGTTTAACGAGGAGGAATACCATAGGATATCTATCTATGTATCTATTCTGTCTGTCTGCTCTGTCTGTCTGACTGCCTTTCTATCTCAGTTTCAGATTTTTCGTTTTGAATCTGCATATCAATTAAGCAGGTCTCTGCTGATATTAATCTGAATTCAGTTTTTATCGATTCTATTCCAGATCTGCGGCACATTGTGAGAGCCGTGATTATAGATTTTATTATAAATAAAAACCTATTCTGAATTCTACATAAAAAATGTTAATATTATGGCAATAACCAATTATTTTAATAACACTAAAAATCCAGGATTACATATTTAAAAAACTATTTCAATGTTTTAAAAAAATCCCTAAAATAATCACTGTAATACATAAATGTTTCAGTGAATTTTTTAAAATTTGATTTTAAGAACGTTTTTTCGTCCGGTCATGGCGCGGTAATTTTGCTAGTATAATATACAATTCAGGATCTAATCCATTTTAAAGAAAGAGTATACAATCTTATATATCTATTTCAATTCGAACATCTATTATTATCTCATCGATTTATCTTCTATCTCTCAGCTCGCTTCTACTCTCTTACGTCTTCTATCTCTCCCTATATATTAAATATTTTATAATAGTCTTTATATATAGAAATGCGGTGGTGCGGTGTGTCTATGCAAATATATAGACCTACATGAGTAGACCTATCATCTAGGTCTTCACCCACGAATGGTCTTCACGATTTACCAGTCTAGTTATATCTATTTATCGATATATCTGTCCGTCTGTCATGTCTCCCGCCTTCTCTCTCCCTTAAACACAACACCACTTTTTTTTTATATATATATGAGAGAGAGTAGAGAGAAAGATAGAGGGAGAGAAGGGATATATAAATATATTTATATATATATTATATAATTCTAATATATATGCCGATTTGATGCAAACACAATTTGCTTATATCTATGTTAAGCAACTTTTTTCCTTTCAGGTGCGTTTTCCTAAGGAAATGGCCTGAAAAATGATACAACCAAAAGGATTCTCCTCTTCTCTCTCTCTCCCTCTCTCTCTCCACACACACAACACACCCACACACACACACACACACAGACAAACAGACAGACCACATCGCACGCACCCCCACAGTTTTTCTTGATCTCTCGCTTCATCATTCTGCTCTCTTCTTTTTGTTTTAACGCGGAACCCCATGTTGTGCTTTTTATACCGCCGCCCGCATTTTCAACCGCATCCTCCAGCGTTTTCCCATAGGAGGTTGTGTGTTCCTCTTTTGGTGTTGTGTTATTTTTTTACTTGGTGTGAACCACCTGTTATGAAAGCCTTCCTAAATGTTTATTCTAGTCTTGTTCATTACACACTCAATACCTTTTTTTTCCCGATCGTACGGTCGGGAGCCAATCATCCAAAACATAGATAGGAATTAGATCCGAGCCTCCGCGGTTTCTTATTCCGCTGAACAAAAAAAGTTTTTGTTAGGCCACCGCAAAAAGACCAGAATTGCTCCCCTTTTGACACTAAGGTCAGGGAATGGCCCCAGCGTTAGGACACGATGCACTGTGTGAATAAAACAACAGGGAGAAATACCTCTATCTATAGCGTGAAGTTTCAGTGTTGGTTTTGGTACAGGCTGTTGGGTTCAAGGTTATAATAAGTTGAACAACACCAACCCCGACACCGAGTGTTAAACATAAATAATGGACTTTAATACATGGATCAGCACCTGAGGTAACATTTACAACATGAAATACACATACAAAGGAAAAGAATATATACAATAAAAAACCGTATACATTAGTTCACTAAATGAACTACAAAAGTGGAGATAGGACTGGGGAGTCCATAATTTCAAGTAACTTACTAGCGTTGTGTTGGGGGCAGAAGACCCCACACGAGAAGGGTGTAGACATAAATGTCTAACCCATGTGTGTGAGGTGCCGCAGAAGAAGAAGAGGCCGAGAGTTCAAAACAGGCGCTTAAATACAAAAACCCTCTGGTGGTCAAAAACGGGAAGCCAGAGGGAAGATTAACTCTTCCAGGCAAAGGAAGACAACCAACAAAACCATTAACTCTGCTCTGCATTAAAATAAATCCATCGTTTGTTCTACTTGGAGTCCGTTTTTCGGGTATTATGATTATTTTCTTGTACGTTAAAAACATACAACAAATTTTCGATGAGTTTTCGAAAAACGTGAACACACATAAAACGCGAATTTTTACAAGGATGTTTGACTGGATAGACAATTCTTCCAGGCTGTGCTTATATCAGTAAGGGCTGTATGGCTGCCACCACTTGGACCTAACGAAGTGCCTTGAGAATAAAACTAAATAAGGAGCTGCACAAGAATGCTGCGTTGCAGCCTTCAATAGTCGTATGGAACAGCCCCCACAAGGAAGCAAGCTGTAATGCCCATCTCACAAACCATCCAAGAAGAGCTAGGCATGCAGGACACAGCTGGAGAAGCAAGGAAACCAGTCATAAGTGACCTTCTCCATGGATTAGCCAGTGGAGCCACACATGGCATGCTACGTGAACCGCCAATAAGAACCTACATTGACCAACTATGCGAGGATGCTGTTTTTTCTGCAGAGAAAGGTGCAATGAAATGATGGGAAGGTTTGCAAGAGAATATCATGGATATCCGTGCTACTTGCGCGAGATGATGATTATGATGATTGTAGTAGAAGTTTTGCTCTGCATTAAATAAACCCCTCATTTGTTCTACTTACGAGTCCTTCATTATTGTTACTAGCAACAAAAACACCCAACGGGCGGTATAAAAGTTAATTTTTGAAAGGTATTGCCTGAGTGGGTGGGATTTGAAAATTCAATGTCAGAGGGTTTGTATCATAAGTAAGCAAAATCATCAAATTTATTAAAGTAGTAAAAAAATAAAACAATTTGAAATGGACACTAATTCTGTCCCTCAATAAAATGTTGCTTGCATTTATTAATTATCATCAAATAATTATTTTGAATATTTTGCACATAAATTTTAACACACATCGTAGGTATTTTTATTTTTTTGTATACTTTTTAGTTAACTTCTTGTTACTCGTGAAATTTTATTTTATTTTTAAAAATTGCTTACTCAAAATTTTAAGTGTATATACAAGAATATTGTGACGTAAGCTGTGAGGTAGTTATTGTTACAGACAGAAATACATTTTCAATCTCCATTATTAATAGATTAATTATTATTATTATTAATTATTATTATTAATTATTGATTTTTTCACACCAGCATAAACTGATGCTCTTTCACTGAAGTCTGAGTGACAACAAGTCTCCTCAGTTTCTCCAGGTATTCAGAGTATTCAATGATCTTGACGCAATGGTCTCAATTCTTTCTTTGATTTTTCACCCTCTAGTTTGTTTTCTAATATTTGCGGACCGCTCAAGTGCACACAATTACCACTGGTATCACTTTCCTTCCTCATATTCCACAGATTTTTCATTCTCTAGCAAGGTCCAGGTATTTAGTAGTCTATGTCGGTTGGTGAGTTTTTTCACAGCCAGTGTTACGCTGATGGTCTTTCACTGAGTTTGAGTGACAACAAGTCCTCCTCAGGTCTCCAGGACTCTTCTAAAGCATTCTGGCCGATTGCACACAATAGATATTCTGGATGGTCCTCAATTCTTCCTCTGATTTCCAGTTCTCCAGTCTCTTTTCTTCAAGATTTTTGGACCGTGTCCAATCGTGCATCAAACTTCAATTGGTATCCACTTTCCACCCTCATATTCCACAGCCTTTTTCAATTCTGACAAAGTCCAGGTATTTTGTCTATCTTTTTGTTTTCCTTCATCTTCACCCTATGATCTGCTGGAACTGCAAAGTCTCTTCTTTTTTGTTAAACAATATTAGGTCTAGTCTCCTGGACTGGGTAAAGTGCATCACACTCTTTTATCCCGAAGTCCAAATTACACTGGTTTTACAAAGAAATTGCAAGGCAAGCACAAAATAGCTGTTTTAACACTTAATTTGGGGGTGCTGAACATCCGTTTTTACTCATCAACCTCTATTTTTTTAGATATGCATACTGTACATTTTGTACCCATACGTACATAAAGGGCGTTATATGCATTCAGAGGTTAATTTCTAATATTGTGTGACTTATGTCTTCTTTTTTAGTTATTATGCAATAAATGTAAGTGATAGCATTAACATTATATATATATCTGGCTATATACCAGACGGATTTTGACAGTTAGCGTAGCGAATACGTCTCAATCAACAGCCAGTAGTGCACTGGCGTCAGCGCAGGAGAAAGGTGGCTTCTCGACAATTGTGTTACACAATCTTTTGGATATATATTTTGTTTACAATTTCAACGACGCATATTATATGATGGTAGACTTCTGCTGGATGCTGACTTGCGTGACATCCCGGAGGCAAAATAAGCAAATACATCCTAAGAAAACACACTTCTAACTGTCTGCAGTACTATGGTTGTGTACATTGTTGTCATCCAAAATATATTTATTCCGTCAATGTTTCTTTATCTATCCTGTTTTATCTAGTAATAAGCTGCTGCACTGTAAATAAGCACGCATATACTAAAAATGGAGACTATTTAAAAAGACAGAAAACTAGAGGTGATAAGAAAAACTGTTTTATAAATTTGAATTCAGCACACCCAATTAGTAAAAAACACCTATTCACATTCTTGCATCAGACAAAAAATATGTTTTTGTAAACCGTAATTAATTATTATTATTATATTATTATTATTATTATTATTATTTTCTTGGTACGTTAATCTTAACAAATTGGTAAACGAGTTTTCGAAACACACGTGAACACTCATACATGCGTATTTTAGAAAGATGGATTCTGTGATGCAAAAACCTTTGTAATAGCCATTTTGCGTTGATGTAATTATTTATGAAAAGACTATCTGCGTCACAACAAACGTCTACGGGAGCAATATTTCTACACAGTTCCAACGTTTTGAAGATCTTTTTCCAATGTGGATTTCAAAAGTCAGGCTTCTGTTACAGAATCTTGGAACATCAGAATACGACCGTTTACGCCTATTAGATTTTACCCGAAATATTCCTGGGATTAAAACTTCGGTGAAAAAGTGCAGTTTTACTCTAATTTACTACTTAAATTCCCTTAGTTATTTACGTCACAATTCCCTTAATTATTTACATCACATTCTCCATGATTTTAGATTTTATTGAA
This sequence comes from Doryteuthis pealeii, assembly GCA_023376005.1. NCBI lineage: Eukaryota > Metazoa > Mollusca > Cephalopoda > Myopsida > Loliginidae > Doryteuthis > Doryteuthis pealeii. The sequence goes on from CM042159.1 coordinate 13,996,609, forward strand.
AATCAATTATTAATAAAATTGTTATTATTAATACTGTTAACTAATACTAATAACATGTGTGGTTTACAGTGTGAATGGGGAAGGATAATGAGCATATTGATATAAAAAAAATCATTTTAATAGGTATGTTCTTAGTATTATTTATTTCTAATTGTTTGGGGATAAATCTTGAAAGAAATCCATTAACAAGACGACATAACCGTGATGTTTATTCTTTACTTCCTATTTGAGCTAAATAGCTAAATTAGGAAAATTTAGCAATAAAAGACCAGAGTGATGGAAAGAGTAAATTTCAGTTGTTCTATTTTTCAATTGTACTCCCCCCTCTGTTTCAATCTTTTTATCTGCATTCTTTTCTCAATAGCCTTTGAAATTTTAATATAATATGTTTTACATTAAACTTAAATACTTGCACACGGAGGATTGTCCATAATATATGTTGAAAAATGGGTGCTTAGTATTATTGATTTCTAATTGTTTGGTTTTTTGTTAATGAATAAGAGCAAACCCTCGAGGATAAATCCAAAAGAAATCATTAACAAGAAGAAATAACTGTAATCTTTTTACTGCATTCTTATTTAGTTTTCATTTGCCTTTCTCATTTAATATAATATTTAATACATTAAACTTAAATTCCTGAAACCAGGAGGGTGCATATATTTGCTAGTTGTCCATATTATATGTTGGAAATAGGGAAAAGGGAAGGATCTAAAAAAATGTTAAAATACAGAAAATAACAATGTTATTGGATGAGGAAATGTCCACATTGGAAATATCAAAGGAGTTTTCTATAGATCACTGAACGATAAAGAAGGCCGTTGGAAATATAATTAAATTATGAGCAAAGGGAAATTATTTAAGAACTTCTTTCCTCGGGATAAACGTTAACTAAAGTAATTTATAGCGAAACAGCCACTTTTGCCTAGCGCTCGTATCTTTGAAAAAGGCTTGGTTTTAGTTTAGTTTGTTTGGATTTTATGGATGTCAACCCTTGTTGGGTTATTTCATTTTATTTTTAAGACGTTTTATTCTATTCATACATCAAATTTTTAAAAATAAAATTTTAGCACATTTTCTAAAACTCATTTTTTTTCTATTTACCCATTTAACCCATAGATGGGACTCTAAAAGGTACTACCACTCCCGGTCAGAGTGGGCATGGGAAAAGAGCTCCAAAATTGGAACCACACCATTAAATGCCGTTTATCGTCATACCCATGACACTAAGACCCTCAGCTATCACTTTATAGCACATATATATATTTACCAACCCCTCCGCACGAACAAGATGTGACACAAGGTCAATTTCTTAAGTGAAATTCAACAGGTTTGAATTCAGAGTTATCCTTCTCCTAGACAGGTTGCCTAACCAAGGTTAAAGAGCCCAGTCTGCCCTACTATTTATCCATAGCAGGAGGGAGAGTAGGATTCATACTTTTCCCAAGGGTATTAGCGCTATGGGAAATGCAAACAGTTTCGTCTAGGATTTGAACTCGGGTCACCGATTTCATTTCCCACGACTCTAACCATTATGCCAAGCGCCTCCACCTTCTATCACATACATGATAAAAAGGACTGGGGACTGCAATCTGGGCAATAGGGTTGGGACAACCATATAGGTACTAGGGCTTGACGTGACCAGCCGATTGAACGGGGGTGGGGACAGTCCGACCATCCGTTTAGCCTAAATAAGGGTCAAAGTTGAGTATTGTATGACATCGATTTTTATTGCCCTAATTAAAATGATGAGTCCATTTTTTTATTAACACCAAACGGATGGAAACTTTTTTTAATCTTTTTTATCCATCTATACTCGTGATTTTCGATGACAGATTTAGTGTTTGTATCGCTTTAGATTCTTTCAATAAGGGTAAATTTGGCGTCTCTGTCAAAGTCATTGTCATCTAGTATATATATATATATATATTATATATATATTTATATATATATATATATATATTATATAATAATTAAACTCTTGTGGAGTTTAATTTAATTAATCGTTAATTAAACTGTCAACGCTTAGCGTAAGGCATTACCTCTTTGTTGTTTACAGACTTGAGTTCTCTAGTTATTGCAAAAACACACATCTACGGAAGTATGTATCAGTTAAGATGCTCACCTCTTACTGACAGTTACTGACGGCCGAGACGGTAAGGAACTCCCGGCTAGAAGTAGCGGCTATGTAAGACGTAAACGTCGAAACACTGTTACTGTTGATAACTATACATATTCAAGGACGCTCTGAGGAACAGTGCTATTACTGTGGAAGACTTGGAGAAGCTAGCTTGCAATAGACCTGGCTGGAGAGCCACCGTCTACCTGTCAGTGGATGAATTTGAGTCCAACCTAATTAAACACCAAATATTGAAGCGGGGTATTAGAAAGGGTAATTTTCAGCCCAGCAACATTCAGAGTGGAGAAGTTCCAACATGTAATTTATGTGGAAAGTATGTCTCTCCTGGGCTGGCCTGGTGAGTCATCTGAGAAATCACAAGGATGGAGTGTCAAATGCTACAGGCACCTAACTATGATGATAAAAAAACAAAACAAAAAACAAAAAACAGGAAATGATCTTACTCGAACACGAGTTGACAGCCATTATATATATATATAATATATAATATATATATATATATATATATATATATATATATTATATATACCTTTGAAAGGAAGGTAAAACGACAGGTTTTGAGTTTTTCCTTCTTTCAAAGGTAGATATTGGTCTGTATTTAATCTTAAAAAGATTATTATACATTGAGCTCTCTTTAAGGATTTATAAAAATCTCTGTATTTGCAACTACTAAAACATGCAATAATTATACAGTGTGATTTTGAAAATCCCATGTAGATTCATCCCTTACTACCAGTTTTGGATACCTTACATACACACATACACACACACACACACACACACACACACACATATATATATATATATATATATATATATATATATATAGAGAGAGAGAGAGAGAGAGAGAGTGAGAGAAAGAAAGAGAGAGAGAGAGAGAGAGATATAGATAATCATTGAATTAATTACTAGTTTGACTTTTATCAGTACTTCGCATAATTTCTAATATTGTTTGATCGATTCAATAATCTTAATTACTTTGAATCTGATAATCATCGAGATATTAATCGATATCTCGTTACGGATTAGCAATTATCAATCTTTTCAATCGTAAAGATTTTCCTATCTTGTAATTAGCCCATTGCATTGATCTCCCATTTTCGCTTGGCCTATCCAAATGACCCCATCCCTCTCATTGCAACGATGGAGGGGGTGACTTGTAAAGACCCTTCAAAGTCATTTGTCACTTTTATTTATTTATTTGATTAGTCATATTTTGTTTTCTGGCATGTCGAAACTTATTGGGTCATCTAATGTCCATATCTGCCATATACTTGACAAGCAAGTGTATGGCTTAACTGCAGAATATGATTGATACTATTTTCTGCATGAATAAAAAGGCTAAAAACAGAAGGTGTGAATAGAAGAAAATATTTTTTTAAGAATCTGCTCGGGTATAAAATGAAATTAAAAACTCAAAAATATTTTTTGGCGTATTATTTGGGTAATCTTTGCGGGGTTCCGTCCTGGCTTCTTGCCTCAAAAACTGCTAGCCGGTGACTGCTGAATTCCGTATCCGAAGCGGTGTAAAAAATAGGATTTAGGATTTGGGGTTAGGGTTGGGGTTTGGGTTTAGGGTTAGTTTAAGGGAAAATAAATAGATAATTTGGGCTCTCTTTTGTCTGGGTCACCCTGTATACAGGGTGACCCAGAAAAAAACTGAATCCACAAACTTTGTAATAAAACTTAATTTTAACTAGGGGAGTTTAGGGTTAGGGTTGGGTTTTCAGTGGAAATTGCCCTAAGCTGTTGTTTTTTTTTCAAGTGATACCGCTTCGGCTACAGACTTAAATCATAGCTGGTGTTGTTTTTCCAGCAGTCAGCGGCTAGCATTTTTTGAGGCAGGAAACCAGGACGGAACTCCGCAAAGATTACCATTATTTGTATTATTCAGACTATTGTCCTCATCTTCATTGTTATTCCAAACTAATATTAATAATACTGGTGTCCGTTATCATCCTACAACACCCTCTGATGAACGAGCCCAAATCACCTCATCCCGGCCAGGAGACCGGACCTAGTGTTGATTAACAAGAATAGAACTTGTCATATTGTGGATTTTGCCATCCCGGCCGATCACCGAGTGAAAGTGAAAGAAATCGAAAAGATTTTTTAAAATACTTGGACCTTGCCAGAGAACAAAGAAACCTGTGGAACATAAACGTGAAGGTTATGCCAATTGTAAATGGTACCATTGGAAGGGTCCCCAGGGGTCTAGAAAAGAGACTGGATGAACTCGAAATCAGAGGAAGAATCGAGACAATCCAAACTACAGCATTATCGAGATCGGCTAGAATACTTAGAAAATTATTAGACACCTGAGGAGACTTGATGTCACTCAGCCTCCAGCGAACCACCGGCTTAGGTGGGTGTGGAAAACTCGAATGGAGTGAAATAATAATAATAATAATAATAATAATAATAATAATAATAATAATAATAATAATAGAAAAAAGAAAAGAGACAATTATTTGTACCTTTGTTGCATAGCCGTTCTTCGCTACTCTGAATCGTATACTTGCTGGTATACTGCTCAATGAAATCACAAGGCATGATGTATCATATTTAAAAGGTACGCTTTATTTGCTTCTGCTTCTAACTCGGGATGCGTGTACACGGCATGGAACTTGACGTTGGCGTCTACTAAATGAGGAAATCAAGATGAGACTACAAAAAACTGCTATCTGCCACACGTGGGGCCCTGTTGAATGGTACGATAAGTAACGGGTACGCCCCTCCCCCAGAGAAGGGGGTAGCGGGTCAACTCTCTCTCTCGCAACTGCTGTTTGAAAAGCGCTGTCCTCAACTGCTGGCTCTCGCAACTCTTGACTGCCTGCTGCCCGACTGCCCCTGCTGTTTTGACTCTACGCTTAAGTACGTATAATCCACCCACACATCTCTTTGTTCGGTTGACCGGAAGTCCTTTCCCCCACTTCCACTCTCTTTGTTCAAATTCCCGTTGATACAGAGGAAGTCTTTTGTTACCCTTCTTTTGTTATACTAAGATTTCTGTCTAGTGCTATCTATTGTTTTTTTTGTTCAATTTATTCTTTGTCAGGTTTCGAATTTCCCGCGCAAAAACAAATGCGACTATCACCAAACCATAACACTTGCCAGAGGACTGAAAAAAAAAAAACAAAAAAAAAACTGTGGGACAGGAGGATAAAGGTCAGGCCATTGTAATTGGTGCCCTTGGAACAGTCTCCAAGGGTTTGGAAAAGAGTCTGGATGAGATGCAAATCCGAGGAGGAATGGAGACTATCCAAACAGCATCGGCTATAATACTCATAAGAGTCCTAAAGACCCGAGGAGACTTGCTATCACTTAGCCTCTAGTGTACAATCTGCTAAAGGCGGATGTGGAAAAAATTCATGGAGTAATGATGATAATAATAATAATAATAATAATAATAATAATAATAATCTGCACAAAATAATGCCATAAGGACAAACTATATCAAAGCGAAAATTGATAAGACCCAACAAAATAGTAAATGTAGATTTTGCGCTAATAGATATGAGACTGTAAACCATGTACTCTACGAATGTAGCAAACTAGCACAACGGGAGTACAAAACTAGACACGACTGGGTTGGGAAGGTGATCCACTGGGAATTATTCAAAAAATGTAATTTTGACCATACAACAAAATGGTATATGCATAAACCAGAATCTGTTCTTGAGAATGAAACACATACAATTCTCTTGGACTTTGAAATAAAAACAGATCACCTTATCCCAGCAAGAAGACCAGACCTAGTGTTGATTAACAAAAAAGAAAGAACTTGTCAACTGGTGGATTTTGCAGTTCCAGCAGATCACAGGGTGAAGCTAAAGGAAAATGAAAAAATGGACAAATATCTGGACCTTGCCAGAGAACTGAAAAAGTTATGGAATATGAAAGTGAAAGTGATACCAATTGTAGTCGGTGCACTTGGAACGATCCCAAAAGGATTGGAAAGGGTTTGGAAATATGGAAATCAGAGGAAGGATTGAAGCCATTCAGAACACTGCACTGCTGCAATCTGCCAGAATACTCAGAAGAGTCCTGGAGACCTGAGGAGACTTCCTGTCACTCAAACTCCAATGAAAGACCATCAGCTAATGCTGATGTGAAAACTCAAAAGGAGTAAATAATAATAAAAATAGTAATAACAATAATAATTAGCAAGTTATGAAAAACTGTAATAGAGAAACATAATCACCCATAATTGCAGCTTAAAATAAATTCATAAGGACCAATTATATCAAAGCGAAAATAGATGAGACGCAACAGTGTAGAACGAGTAGAGACAGAGTCAATACGGTTATTCACATAATAAACGAATGCTATAAACTAGCGATGATAGTATAAGGCTAAGCATGACGCGATGGGAAAGGGTATCCTCTGAGAATTGTGCAAAAATTCAGTTTCGACCAGTATCCGTCCTAGAGAATGAAACGCTAGCTATAGCTATAATTCTAATTTTTATGAAGTATTGTGTATAAATTACTAATGCCTACTCTAACAGAAACGTTGAAGCGGCACTTATGCAACACACACACACACAGACACACAAACACACACACACACACATAGGTAATCTGAACATTAGCTACATAAATGAGAATAACCTCCTTTTGTTTATTTCCCTTTGAGGAAGCCATATGTTTTGGTCTGCCATTTTCATTTCACCGTCATCAATACAACTGCATGGAAATATAATGAATATATAATAAAATAAAGAAATAATAAATAAAAATAATGCACAAGCACAATTAAGAACACATTTTATGATATTTTCGTGTTAAGACATGCAGTTGTATTGATTCGTACAAATTCGTATTTTCAGTGTAAATTTACGGGGAAATGAAAATGGCCGACCAAAACATATGGCTTCCTCAAAGGGAAATAAACAAGGGGTGGTTATTCTTATTTATGTAGCTAATGTTCAGATTACACATATATATACATCTTATGACCTAAGTGTATTACACTAATACAAATGCCTTCTACCATCTCCACACAACATTTCACCACATGTCCTGATGAAGATTGCATAAACCAAAACGTTATAAGCCATCTTTCGGAATACATCCTATTTTTCTTTTTTTTCGACACACACAGACACACAGACACAAACACAGACACACAAACACCCCCCCACACACAGATATATATATATATTATATATATATATATATATATATATATATAATATATATATAATATAATATATATATATATATATATATATCGAATGTATATAACAGCTCTATCACTTATATTGAGTGTTCCCAAATGATATAATAAAAAAACTTAGTCCCCCGCTAACTCACCAAGTGAGCTAGTGATAATCATATTATATATATATATACATATATATACATATATACATATATGCGACACGTGTTTCACTTATTGTTACAAAAAAGTAAGTTATAACATACACAACCTATCAAATATCAGAAATCACACATATAAATATTTATATTTTGCCAAAATATGGTTAATTAATGTATATATATATTAATTAGACAAAACGTGATCCGTTGAGTCCCCCATTGAGCTCTGGGTAGATAATTGGCATTAGGGAAAAGTGACTTTGCAAAGCGAATTAACCCAAAATAAATAAATACGGCCTTAGAATTACAAAAATCAAAAACATTAAACTCATTTGGTAAGATTTCTAAGAAAAGGAACATTTGGCCTAATCTAAATTTATTAAGAGCCAAGATATTGGCCCTGCTGGCTATTTATGAAACGTAACATAAAAATAAGTTTCATAACTCTCTCAATATCTCTCTCTCTCTCTCAACTCACTGAGAAACTAATATATATAACGAGGAGGTAATCAAGATATACATAGAGAGGCCGAAAGTCACAGATAGAATGTCAAGTGAGAGACGGGTAAGTTTTAGACTTAATTGCAAATTACGACTAATTAAAACCAATCAAAATGGAATTTTTTTCTTTTGTGTAATTAAACTAAACAGTAAAAAAGCCTTTAACAGACAAATTGATTTGCCCAGTTTTAGTATAATATATATATATATATATATATATATATATATAATATATATATATATATAATATAATAGTATTGATAATTTGCTTCTGAAGCATTGTTAAGTGAAGTAATATTATTTATATTTTTGAAGGCGATTATAATACCGGTGGCGCAGGGTAGAGTCTCTGACTCTGCGTACTAAGTTCTCCGATTCGATCTCTGTCGGAGGGAGATCGTAGGTATACACTGCCGTTGAGACCTAATAAGGTTGAAACAGCTGAACAGTGTGCCACACGTTATTCGCCGAGTTTGCTTGTCATGATTATTTTCAATAATTATCGAATTCTATACGATATACGCATTGTAACTGCCTTCAAAAATATAAATAATATATATATTTAAAGTTTTCGTTAAGGACCCCTAACAAGTGTCTTTTTAACAATCCAGGTTGATTTCTTATTCTTGTCATTTTAGAAGTTTTCTTGAATTTAGTTCAATTAAGAAGCTTGTCATTTTTTTTAGTGAGACCTGTTTAAATGTAACACTGCTGCTCAAAATACAGGTAATAACCCCACCATATATATATATATATATATATATATATATATATATGTGTGGTGTGTGTGTGTGTGTGTGTGTGTGTGTGTGCATATATATGGGGTGCGTGGGTGGTGGTGTAATGAGAATTTTTAGAAATATATAGTTATTATTAATTTTGACCGGCTGCGTCTTGAGGTTGAACAAGTCTGTCGTCTTGTGCCTGACGTCATATCCGGGTTACTGTCACCTTGGTAACTTAAGATGGCGACTGCGCAGACCAGATCAAATCAATGAGAAGTAAATCATTAGCGAAGTGGACTACGAGGCTCTTATTTTTCTTGTTTCTTCATTTTGGGTTTTTTTCTTCTTTTTTTTCATCCTAAAGCACAAAGTTTTTTTTTTGTTTTTTTTCATTCTTTTTTTTCTTTCTGTTTTCTTTTTATTTTCTATCCTCTTTCTGATTGGTTTCCCAGAAACAGCGGGTCACTTCATTAGATGTCTAATAAGTTGTGACTGCTAACTAGATGGTGGGGTTACTCGGTGATGTTGCCTCGATCCTCAATCGAAATACATACCTTGAAAAAATGTCGTCTTAATCTAATGAAAATCACTGGTGCGAAAATGAGGGGATAAAGTGGATTTCTTTTTAAAGCCCGCCAAAGCAAGTAATGGCGGCAATATTTTGCATACAGTCTAAAAAGCGAAATTAATACCGACAACGGCGAAGATGGTAATGGCTAAAATAGAAGAAGAAGAAGAAGAAGAAGAAGAAGAAGAAGAAGAAGAAGAAGAAGAAGAAGAAGAAGAAGAATCTGAAAAGGAAAAGAACAAGGACAAGAACAAGACGAAAAGGAAGAACAAGAACAAGAACAAGAAATATAACAATATTGATGAGGATAACGTCAATGACTAACAAAAACATTGAAAGAAAAACAAAAAACAAAAATCAAAATAAAACGAAAAACAAAACCAAAACAAAACGCCATTGTGTCTTTTGGCGGGAGATAGAGGCGATACTTTAAAATCTCATTTGTGTTCTACGAGGCAAAGACAGTTGGATTTGTGCAAATGAGTTCAGCAATGGAAATTAATGATATGAGCATAAAGCATTGGCTGTCATAGGAAATAAAAAAGAATGGCTCTAAATATACCGGATATTGTTAAACAAGACGCACAACGCCATCAAATAAAAGGAAACTATATCTTGCGATTTTGAAGAAAGGAAACAATAACGTTGCAAATATAAATGTTCTAGAAAATAATTGGGTGAAATTGATAGAAGTCATTTTGAAATGGGATAAAAATTGAATGAAATTCTTTGAAAGTAAATTATTTCGAATGAACTTAAGTAAAAATGTCGGACCAAATGACCTTTAGGCACCCCTTTTTGATTTCAATTAATAAAGGATATATTTTTCATTTACACCGTTAATATCCGGTTGTTTGTTAGGGGTTAGGGTTAGGGTTTAGAGTTAGGGGTTAGGGTTAGGGGTTGTTTTATAATTTAAAAGAAAATCTAAAAAATCGTCTGTTAAAACAACCGGATATTGACGGTGTAAATAAAAAAATATGTCCTTTCTTAATCGAGATCAAAAAGGGGTGCCTAAAGGTCATATGGTCCAAAATATCAAAAATTGAAAATAAATGAAAGAAAATGTTTGAAAGATATGTTAACTAAATGAATTTCCAATATATATATATATATATATATATATATATATATATATATATAATATATATATATATATATATAAATGGAGAGATTTTGGTATGTACGTGTCGACGTATAACTCTAAAACAGGAGGTCACTCAAACTTTAAATCTTGCATACACATTAATATTCTTATGATGTGATGGACTTGGGTAGAAAAGCGTTATCTTCCGTTGCCGCGAGGATTTGCCACAAGGTGTCACTATTATCTGAGTATTTAAACTCAGTCCGGGAAGCTCTCGACCTCTTTCTTGTCTGGCATGCACAAAGATGTACTAAACGAGTGGGTTCTCTGTCCATTAAGGTAGGGGGGGCTTGACCCCAACTTTAAGTTCGCACCCATGTGTATACATAACCAATAATAGACCCTACCACGTAGGTCATGCACAGTAAGTGACTCTTATATTCATTAAGAACTCTTTCTTACTTCCCAAAGACTTTCTTCGTAACTGTTTGTATCTTGTCATGTATTCCATGTTCCATGTGTTCAGACAATAAAGTCTGTATTGCTGTTATATTGTACCTCATTATTGTAAGAAGAGTAACATTAATCGACCGTCTCATACGACGTACGAAATCCAGAATGCAAATGGCGGTGCCCACCAGTCATTAAGTACAGACTTACCGACGACCTGCCACTAAAATTTGCATAACGCCACGACAGTCACTCTAAGTTAACTATCAATAAAGGGAGGTTACTCTAACATACCCACACAATTATATGGATTATACGTGTATATTCACCTACGTTTAGAGGTTTCTCTGAAGCCTTCTAATGTATTATAAGAACCAGTTTTGGTCACTAAAGCCAAAACCACATTTAATTCTTATACCTTTAAAATCAAGGAATGAGTTTTAAACACGAACATATTTGAAAGCGCCATTTTATTCTATTTTTACGTTTTAAGAGAAAGATAGGTTTCCTGTACCATTGACATTGACTAGGTTACCTGAAATATAAAAATGTCTGTAAAATGTCCGAGAATAGAAAGAAGTTCGGCTTTACCTCCTCGGAAAATCGTACAGACATTGTGACACGCTCAGTTTGAAATCTATATATAGTAAAAGTCGATGAGCATTTTACGAGTCGCTCCTCCCCCCCCAACCCTCTGCTCCTCGTGAGTGAGTTCGTGTTCTGTCTTTGTCAGACGTCAATTTTAAACTGTGCACACCAAATCCGATCGTGAAACAGACACGCAAACAATTTAATCGTGAACAGATCATCGATTTTGATTGGAGGGAAAAATACATTTGGACTGTGACTTTTTACGTCAGTTCAAGTAAAAAAATGTGACATTTTCCTCATTTCTCAAAAAATTGTGGCAAACATGTTTTTTTTTACGTTCAAGGTCAAAACTTTCAGATACAGAAAATAATAAAAAGGTTTATAAAAAAAAAACCAGATCAGTTAAACAGATCACTAATTATGACTCAGCCTATTTTAATAGTCACCGCCCCAAGTGGATTTAACAAGGTTTGAATTTAGAGTTTTCCTTCTGCTAGACTGGTTGCCTAATCAAGGTTAAAGAGCCTAGTCTACCCTACCATTTTACTCCAAGCTGGAGGGAGAGTAGTGGAATTCATACCTTTCCCAAGGGTATCAGCGATATATGAACTGTAGTTTCATCCAGGATTTGAACTCGGGTTGACGAGTCCATTTCCTACGACTCTAACCATTACATCATGCACATACAGCAAGTTGCTTTAGTGTGGTTTATTTGTTTAACGGCCAACCAATTCGTCATGGATTATCTAATGCCGAAATTGAATTAATTTCTAAATAATTGATTGTAATCATTACTATGTATACATCGTTTCTTTTGATTTATTTGTTTAATGGAATATCAATTGTTTTGGGGGTTATTTAATGCCGAAACTTAATTAATTTTTAAGAGTTTTATTATAATCATAACTAGTTATATTTGGTTTGGTTTGTTTGTCTAACAGCATATCAATTCCCAATGGGCTATTTACTGCTGAAATCTGATTGATTTGTAAAAGTTTTGTTGAAATTATGATAATTTACGAGGGTGGATAAAAAAGTAATGCCATTTTGTTTAGGACATGTATAATTAGTGGGATAATTTTTGTTTCAAATTTCACTTCGGTCCCATGAAAGAGGGTTTGAGAGGCAAACATTATTCCAGTGACGAGGAAGTGAAATATGTAGTGAAGAAGTGGATCAAAGAACAGTCAACAAAATTTTATGGGGCAAGGATACATGCTTTCATTCGAAGGTGGAACATTGCTATTGAGAGGAACGATGACTACCCCTTTACATAGTCCACATTTCTTTCAATAGCAACGTTCCACCTTCGAATGTGAGCATGTATCCCTGCCCTGTAAAATTCTATTGAATGTTCTTTCAGACATTTTTTCACCTATGATTTCACTTGCTCGTTACTGGAATAATGTTTGCCTCTCAAACCCTCCTTCATGGGGCCGAGTAGATGATAGTCTGCAGGCGCTAAATCTGCTAAGTGTGGAGTATGCAGTAAAGTTGTCCACCCAAATGAGGCGATTCTCTTCCTTGTCCTGGTGCTTGTGTGTTCGAGCTTTTTCATACAGAATGAGGACATTGTCGATTGGCAAGTTGGGTCTTACTTGTCAGATTCTTGCTCTGAACCTCGTTAGGCTCTCAACGCAGGAATTAGTTTTATTAAAAAAAGAATTCATATGAAATGAAGAAAATGGCATTAGTTTTTGACTCAGTCTCGTATTTATATTCGGTTTGATTGTATTCCTTTAAAATTGTAGTTTTATTTGTCCATAATCATTTGTGGACACACAGACATTTGATGTCATGAATTCCTATCGAATGCGAATAAGTTTCAAACAGATTTGGTTGAATGATAGATTGAAACCTAACAAGTACTAACACTCCCGGTTAAAATGGGAGTGTGCAGTATTGGGAATGGAGGGCGACTCCACACTCCTCACAAGTAACCTCGTGGTAATCAATTACTGGTTCACCGTAGGACGCAATGATATTAAAGATGGAGAACAAGGTGAAATTCTTACGGTTGAAGTTGTTATCTTAATAATCTATAACAATATGTTTATATCTATGAATTTATCATTCTATCTTTATTTATTTATTTATTTATTCATTGTCTATCTATTAAGAATGTTCATTTCACCCTCTCTGTCTCTGTCTCTCTCTGT
>CM042159.1:14015150-14018280 GCA_023376005.1 Doryteuthis pealeii
TAGATACATAATAGATAGATAGATAGATAGATATATAGATAGATATAGATATACTCAATAGATAGATAGATAGATAGATAAACAGATAGATAGATAGATAATAGATAGATAGATAGACATACTAGATAGATAGATAGATAGATAGATAGATAGATGAGATAGATAGATAATGAGATAGAGATGATGAGATACAAAGGATATAGTTGATATATTGCAATATGAGTTAGACGTCGATCGATCGATCGATCGATAGATAGATAGATAGATAGATGATGAGAGATAGATACGAAGGAAGATATGATATATTGCGATATGAGAGAGATGATAATAGATAGAGAGATAGATTGATCGATTGATTGATTGATTAACATGAAAAGATCGAAATAGATAGAAAACATATAAATAGCTAGATACAGATAGACTTATACAAGATCCAATTATATAATCAGCCACACGGAGAAACGTGAAACGACGAAATACGGTGTTTGTGATGACTTATATATTATATATACATTTATATTATATAATATATATAATAAATATATATTAGTAAAAGAGAGAGAGAGAGATGCGATAGAGAGAGAGAGAAGATAGAAGAGAGGAGAGAGAGAGAAAGAGAGAGGGGAAAGAAAGAGATAAACAATAGATAGATATACAGATAGATAAAGATATATGAACTGACCATTAGAGATAGATAGCTAGATAGATAGATAGGTAGATACATGAATATAAACGTGCAGAGGAAGAGAGGGGTCGGAGCGAGAGCGAGAGAGCGGAGAGAGAGAGGACACACACACACACACCACACACACCACATATATTATATATTATTATATATTATATTATATATCGGTAAGATGGTTGAGCTAGGGAATGACTAGATGTAATATATTTGAATAAACATCGATAGATAGTAGCTAAGTAAGATACGTGCATAATGTCTATTTTGAATTATATATAATTTATATACCTATTATGGGGGTATGGGCTTCTATAATCATATGTTTAAATTTCACATAAGTCTCTCTCTCTCTCTCTCTCTCTCTCTCTATCTAATCTATCTACTCTATCTATCTTTTATCTATCTATCTATTCTATCTTCTATATGTGTGTGAGTATTTCTCTCTCTCTCTCTCTCTCTCTCTCTCGCTATCTTTATCTATCTATCTATCTATATGTGTGTGAATATGTCCTCTTCCTCTCTCTCTCTCTCTCTCCTCTCTCTCTCTCTCTCTCTCTCTCTGGTATGTGTGTGTGTGTCTCAGCCTTTTTGTGAGCAAGAGATGCATTCGACAATTATTGGTGTGTGCGGATCTATAATTATATAGTTTAAATTCTAATAACTCTCTCACTCACTCAATCTCCCACCCCCTCTCTCTCTATCTCTATCTCTCTCTCACATATAATATAAGGTGTGTGCGTGTGTGCGTGTGTGGTGTTGTGCAGAGCAGCCAGTCTATATACTGCATGTAATCTACAGGCGAATACAGAGATGCATTCGACACTTATGGGTATACGGTCTATCTATAATCATATAGTTAAAAAGTTTAATTTCTAAATAACTCTCTCTCTCACTACTCAATCCCCCTTTTCTCCTCTTCTCTCTCTTTCTCTAACACATATATATGTATACTAAATATATATATATCTGTGTGTGTGTGTGTGTGTGTTGTGTGAGCCTGTTTGAGATGCAGAGTGGCCAGTATATATACTGCGTGTATCTATAGGCGAATACAGAGATGCATTTGAAAGTCTTATTTTGTATCCATTTACTGCAAAATCTCACAATTCAAGCGAATGTCTCTCTCTTAAGAAAAACTAAAGAGGCAAATACTATTGCGGGCTTTCAACCATCGAAAGCCGAAAAAAAGTAATTCAATATTGGAAAATAAATGGAAAATTTCGATGCGTTAACAAGAAGCACAAATAGACAAAATGAAGAACAAAAAACGGATTTGATGCAAAAGGTATGAAATCGCCGCATGCAATACTTTTTAAGTAAGTAAGGTCGTCACGGGCGGCCTAAAGTCGGAATCACGCAGACAGTGAGGGTCTATCCCCTTCTTTTACTAGTGCGAGACCAAGGTAATTGCTTTTAGCATCTAGGCAACACCTACCATCGCTCCTTACTTTACCGCACAGATCCCTGTGCTACTCTTTACGCTTGAGTTGGCGAAGGTCGGTATCGAACCAGGAACCTTGAGGTTCCCAGCGAACAGTCTACCGACTGAGTTAAACCGGCCCCAATCGAATCGTTATGATAGTTCTACCAAGTGACTAGATCCCTACTCCCATGACATGCAACACTCCTCTTATGCCGTTACTTAGGCTAGACGGGATGTCGGAGAAGCCCCTTCTGATCAATCGGGCTGGCACATCAAGCCCTAGCACGTATAGACTGTCCAACCCTATTGGCCTTATGACAACCACAGCCCTTAATGCCGATTAAAGTTTTGAAACCAATCCATTCTTGATGGATACTCAACTTTTTTTTATAAACACATTTTTTCTATTCACTTTGAAGGACTTTACAGGTAGTACCACTCCGGTTCAGAGTGGACCATGGGAGCAATAGTAATGAAGGGGGTGCTCCCCATTCTCCAAAACCTCCAGAACTGGAACCTTTGCCAAACAGATAGAATATAACGTCCATTCCCAGGACATGAAGACCCTCAACCACCACCTTCTAGCACCCATATGATAAAAGGGTTGGGGTGTTGCAATGAAGGACAACAGGTTCGGACAAGCATATAAGTGCTAGGACTTGACATTGGACAGCGATTTGAATCAGAGGGGGGGGGGCTCTCCGACTGCTAAGGGTTTAGTGGAGTATTTGCATGTTTATGACTGCTCATCCAAAAAGGATTATGTCCTTAAGCATTACGGGTCGCACCCACTGGCAAAAAGGTAGTGGGTGTTCTTACCCCTCTACAGAAGTACACCGGTTGTATTGTAAAAAGCCCCCCATGCGGGAACAGGGCTCCAAATAAAAGGAGGTGTGTTTTATTTTTGTGTAATATTTAATTACGTAGGTTCGGGTTATAGTTTGACCCTTTGTTTCTTTTCTTGACGTTTCTTGTAGGTTGGGTTTTTTTTCCATGCTCTATATTGGGGTTAAATGTGGTCTTTT
>CM042159.1:14018380-14040880 GCA_023376005.1 Doryteuthis pealeii
AGGAGAGGGTCATTCCCTTATGTGTAAAATTAGATGGGACTCAGAGTGAGTAGTTCTTCAACTTAAAGGTACTGCTTAAGAAAAGTTTTAAAATGAGTTTTCCAACATTAATAAATTGCTCTAAAGACTTGATAGTTGTAGGCACTGTAAGATTCCATATGAGGGTATGACAGGTCATAAATCGTGGAGGGGACCGCAAACTCGAACAATAGGTTGAGGGGACAAAAACATTTAATAAGGTATAAGCCCAGCACAGATGGATAAGAGAATACATAAAGTAGATAGATACTATACAAAGATAGAGATAGATGAACACATTCAATAGAATGGTAAAATTACGATATTAGGTATCAAAGAGATACCTTAAATGTACATAAAACATAGTTACGCAATACATGCTAAAGGGATAGTCATATATCGTAATACAAGACTTACTAGCAGATGGTAGGCCAGTGATTAAGCCGAAGCCCCCTACGAGAAAGGGGTCGTCATAAGACTACAGGGTCATTGTGCTCTCGTAGGTCGAGGCAGAAAGGCAAAAAGAGGAAGAGAAGTTTCAGAAATCAGGTGCGTTAAATATCAGGCCTAGCGAACCAGCGACATCCAAACGGGTAGACAACTCCCCAGGCGCTGCGGCAAATACGAAATTTAACTCCTACATAACTGAATAATATGAAACGTTCCACCTGATTAAAATGATCTCTGAAACTAAAAGCTATGCGGTGAACTTGAAGCGACAGGAAGGTGTAGCGTAGTAACTTGAAACAATCCCAAAGTTGGAAACGGAGTCTCGGAGGGAACTTGGATATCAGCAGAATCGAACTGAGGATCAGATCGTATAGTGAAATACGAAGCAGTGTTAAGATCAGCACGGGATACTCAGAAGAGTCCTAGATATCCCTGAGACTTTGCTACCGTTCCACACACCTTTTTGAAGCCACCAGTCACAGCTAGGTGAATAACTTGCCATGGTGCAATATAAAATAATAATACCCTAGTATAATGAACTTCGTTGTCTGGTCTGTCCTGTAACCCAGAAATTGCGTAAGTTTATCATGAGTATTTAATTCATTGTCAAAATCAATTAATATTATATACAATTAGAATGATCATATTCATTAACGATGTCTCTGATAAATACTGTGTAGATTTGCTCAAAACTAACGCCATTGTTATTACTGCGTTTATAACCTCAGCAATGTGCCTTATAGAGTCACTAGAGATAAATAAATGTATAAATAGTAATGTTGTGTGTTAATTTGCAATACTGGTTTAAAAAAGAACTAGGTTTTAATAAATAATTTACTCTGGGTTGATGAATCTTTAATATTATTTTTTTTTATTCTCCAGATCACCGATTAACACAATCCTACGATGATTTTAATATAAACAGATTAAAATGATCAAAAGAATGAAATATTGAAACTGAAAGAAACGATCAGATAAATAGGACTTATTTACCATTGGACGTAATAAGGGGCTGGGTTAGCTCAGTCCGGTCGAGCGTTAGACTAGAAACTAAAAGGTTCCTAGTTCAATACCAGCCTACGCCAACTCAGCGTATGAGTAGCTCAAGGAATGCTGTGCGGTAAAGTAAGGAGCTGATGGTAGGTGTGGCGCTCGCACCGTCAATGCCTAAACGTACAATCTCTTGAGTCTAGAACGCTAGTTAGACTTCCCTTGCTTGCTGACTTGGCTTGATACCGACTTTACGGCCCGCCCCCGACGACTTTATTTTACTTTTTTTACGTATACCCCTGTATTTTTACGGTCTCACTAACCTTCATGGATAGTAACATAGATTTTATAAGTTTCTTTTAAAAATGATATAGAAAAATTTCAAAGATATATATCAGCATATTCGCATTAAATAAAAAAAAGATTCACTGTGTTTTAAACCGAAAACAAAAATTGACAATATTATAAAACCTGAAAATTATCAAAAATGATAACAGAAATCAATTGTCGAGAAAATGCGTAACATTTTATTAAAATGAACAAAGTTAAGAAGTTCTTGTTTTTAAGGCCGTAAAGAAATATATCTATATTAAAACTTTTTGTTAAAAATAGTGCGGTTCTTTATCTACTCTATAGAGCTGCTTCACACACAAACACGCCCCCACGACCCACCCTACAAAACACTATATATATATTAATACATTAATATGTGTATCTAATATAACACTCATACGTATATATATATATTATATATATATAAATATATATAATGATATATAACTGAGAATAGCAAATATGAAAAGTGTTAGCATATGAAAGTGCTCAATGATAAATTATATATATATAATATATTATCATAGATATATTAAATAGATAATAATAATATAATAAATAATAATATCTTTTCATCAGCAGTATATTAGGTCTGAGACCTGTCAGCTGTTCCTTATAAATATTCATTTAATCCACAGAATATTTAATGTCATTCCACAGATTATCTAACTTTGCTTGACAGGAAGTTTGAGATTGGGGCATTTCATATCATATCCACTCTTTACGTTCGGAAAACCAGACTCTGTAAAGGTCCATGTTCTAAGTTCTTTCTTCATATGAAAGGGTGTTAAATCAATGTGCACGTAAAGTTGTAGTAGCTCTAGCTCTGGACTGAGCCCTCAATAAGTAAGTTTGTGGTCCTTGATGAGTCTTGGGCTCCAAACCACATTAGCAAACTCCAATGAGGCTACCAATCGCAGTGTACAAATTATTCAGCATTTTCTTCAAACTGTACACTACATATGACCTCCGTGTTAATGCCTAAAATATCTTATTTGCCTTATTCATTTGTTTCCTATGTGCTTGGAAAATTTTAATTCAGGTCCACATTCACACCAAGGTCTCTCTCCACTCTGTAATCCCTGTAGTATTATCTCTTTCATTAGAGAGATTTTTCTCCATCGAAGATTCGTAGTTTAGGGTTATTTCTTCCTAAGTGCAGTAGCCTTTGCATTTAGCTATATGTTGAATCTCATTTGCAACCTCAGACAATCTACAAGATTGTTATGTCCAGTTGTGAAATAAAATGTATATAAATGCTATGAAATATAAATGGATTTTAAAAATTTTAAAATGTAGGATTTGTATTCTTTCATATTTCGATAATGCATATCTATATCTATTCATATCCGTACCCACACACACACAACACACACAACACACATATATATATATATATATACTAATATATATATATATATATATAAATATAGGGGTGTGTCAAGAAAAGTAATCGACAGATGTTTTGCACTGTTTTGAACACACCTTGTATTCTGAAAAAAATTAACGTTCCATTCATTTGTTCAATTCCTATCTTGGTAAATACACTCTATATATATATATATATATTATATATATATATATATATTTGTATGTTTCTAAGTAGGGGTCGCTGAGACATGAATCAAACGGCACTTGTTACTGACAATGTCTGACCATGTGATTCTCAAAGTTTTGAGAATTGCATAGGTGAGAAACTGCCATAACCATTGCTTTGACTATCGTCCCGCTACTCTAGAGTACAATAGTCTATCCACGATAATTGACCGCTATTTACTAATGAATATAGCACACAATATTATCTAATATCAATACACAGCACACTCATATATATATATATATATATATATATATATATATATATATATATATATGTGTGTGTGTGTGTGTGTGTAGTATATCAGAAATTGAAAATAACAGGTTTAAATAAGTTGAGTCGTAAGTTTTATTAGGCCGATGCTGCCCCTGTGTTTTGATCTATTAATTAGATCATCACAGGCAATTTGTGGTTTAGTTATAGGTTTCTATTTTAAGAGAGCCCTTAGAATCTGTACCACAGTAATTCTAGATGAAGATTTGAATCTATAAGATAAATCCTTTTACACAATACAATACCTTCAACCATTCAATCACAAACGTGTCAGAAAGAAAGCCATCAAAATCAATAAACGTAAGACCTCCCCTCCAATCCAACAACAATACACCGCACCAACAACTATCTAAATAGATACATCATTCCCCCAACAACTATTTATCGAAGAGAGAGCGCGTAAAATAATTTAGGAATGAACAGTATCAAACTCCTCCAAACAATAAAAATATTATTATAATTATAAAAAACACATTCCCACCAAGTCTGATGCTGGTGTATACACATCGGAATGTTTGGATTGTAACAAACAATACATGGATAGACGACTCAGACAATATTGACTAGCGAAATACGAGCTACAAGAGAGATATCAGAATGGTCAAATGAACAACGCCTTACAAACCCATCTCAGAAATTAACCATTCGTATCAATTTTAAAGAATCCAAATTGTTAGTTAGAATCCACATAAAAACGAAAAGAAAATCGTAAGATCTAGCAACCATCTACATTTCGATACAATTAAACAGAGTCCCCGAATTTTTCCTTTTATCGCCTTACAAGATTGTCTCAAGAATTATAAAATTCCCTAACTAAAATATCTCATTTTATTTGCTACATATACCCCTTCAATTATTACTGAATGAATCAACAACTATTTTTCTCAAATCACACACTTATCTGGTAACCACGATATTTTACTTTTGAATCACTCAAACACAATAAATTTTGCACTTTTACCTATTAAATCAAACTATTCAACATAATTATATATCTTATTATAATGGAGATTGTGGTGTTTTTCTGTCTGTAACCGAAAGCATAATATTACACTCAAGTCAGCAATTCCCTAGTTATTGACGAACTCTCCATGATTGTATTTTTAATTTAAACCTCAATTTATTAATAAAATTGTCTTACATTATTAATATTGTTAACAATATTCTACATACTAACAATTATATTTATATATACAAACAAAATAGCGGTTTGCACTGTAAATGGAATGCCTAATTTACATATTGATATTAAAACTGTGATTTTAAATAAATATGTGCTTAGTAATATTGATATTCTAACTGTTTG
This sequence comes from Doryteuthis pealeii, assembly GCA_023376005.1. NCBI lineage: Eukaryota > Metazoa > Mollusca > Cephalopoda > Myopsida > Loliginidae > Doryteuthis > Doryteuthis pealeii. Next base: position 14,023,348 of record CM042159.1, read on the forward strand.
GTTTATCTTAATTGAATATAGCAAAAATGCTCTTCAATGGGAATCTAAATGAAAATCCATATAACAAGAATAGAATAAACTGTAAATTTTATTTCTTTACTTCCTCTTTTCACCAATACTTAAATTGGAGAAAAAAATAACAATGAAAAAGACGGGAGTGATGGAAGAAGTAAGTTTCAGTTGTACCATTTTCGATAATACTCCCGGCCTCTGTTCAATATCTTTTATTATAGCTCCCTCTGTTTCAACTTTTAATCTGCATTCTTATTTAGTTTCATTAGCCTTTCTAATTTAATCAATATTTTATTAACATTAAAACTAAAATACTTGCACCCGGAGGGTGCATTCATTTGCTCGTTCTAATAATAATATATAATATGTTTCCCTAAAAAAAATTTTCCTCACACACATATCTCCCAAATGATACCATTTCCTTTTTTTATCACCCACATACATTTCATATTTTCCACGGAAACCCCCATGATAATCTCACCCCGTATCGTATCTATATGCACATGTACATAGATACCCGTATAGTGTGGAATTTTTTGTGTAAATGCATACTAAACAACTAATATATGCACAATTATAATATAACTACAAATATAGTAATCATAAAGCGAGCACATTTTTTTTAACCAAGTAATTATTTTTCAAACAAATAATTAATGATTACACTGAAATTATTTGTATAAATAATCCTAGTACACATAATAATAATATAATAATTAAAATAATATATAATAAAATAATAAAATAATATAATAATAATTAATAATAATACTCTTGCGAATGTAGCAAAACTAAGCACAACGAGAATACAAAGCTAGACACGACTGGGTTGGAAGAGTGATCCACTGGGAATTATGCAAAAAATAAATTTTGACCACACAAACAAAACGGTATATAGCATAAACCAGTCTGTTCTTGAAGAACAAAACACAACAAAATTCTCTGGAACTTTGAGATAAAAACGGATCACACTATCCCAGCATAGAAAGCCAGACTTAGTATTGGGATAAACAAAAGAAGCTTTTCAACTGGTTCGGATTTTGCAGTGCAGCAGATCACAGGGTGAGTTAAAGGAAAATGAAAAAAATAGACAAATATCTGACCTTGCCAGAGACTGAAAAGTTATGGAATATGAAAGTGAAAGTGATACCGAAATTGTGGGTTGGTGGGGCACTTGGAACAAGTCCAAAAGGATTGGAAAGGGTTTTGGAAAGTTTGGAAATCAGAGAAGGATGAAACCATTCCAGAACACTGCAACTGCTGCAATCTGCCAGAGTACTCAGAGAGGTCGCTGGAGACCTGAGGAAACTTGACTGTCACTCAGACTCAGGGAGACCATCAGCTAATGCTGTGTGAAAACTCAAAAGGATAATAATAATAGATAATAAAATAAATAACAATAAATCATAATTAATCAATCACTAAGTACATAATCCCTAAGATATTGATAAAAAAAGTCATCTATAATCAGTTACAACAATAATAAAACTACAATAATAAAAACTTTAAACTACAGAACAACTCTTACTATAAAATTGTTTACCCTCCCCGCCCCCTCTTTTTATCTTCACTTACTTATTACACAAACGTATACATATGACACGCGTAGATATCTTTCCCCTACCTCTTACATAAAAAACGCACAACAGCAACTCAAAGTTAAAAGAATATTTTCTCGCCACTTACTTGAAACAAACATTTTTTTCTATGAAATACATTCAACGCTCAATCACACACACACACACACCACAACAAGCCAACCTTGAGTTTGTTTCGAAAATGTCGTTTATCGCAAAATTATTTATACACACACGCGCAACCACACACGCAAACAACCTAAAAAATCAACAATGTTTTATTTTTCATACAACACACTCACAACTCTCGATACCACACCGTAAAAGAGAATATTTGAACGTCATATTTAAAACCATCACTTTTTCAGGCGTCCTTTCTTCAGACTTCAAAATTTTGAAAATAGACTGATAACAAGGATATCACTTGCTTTTCTCGTTAATTCTGTGATAAATTTTTTTTTATCACCTTCTTATACCAACAAATGCCCTGAAGAGATCTAATTAATAGATCGAAACACTGCAACGTCGGCCTAATAAACTTCACTCAACTTATTTAAACCCTGTGTTTTCAATTTCTTAATATTACTACATACCGTCGAATTTCACTTCATGCTCTTCACAACACACACACAACATACACACACACCACACACACACACACATCGTATATATGTCACCTATATACTATATATATAATATATATATATATATATATATATATATATATATATATATCGGGTTGTTAAGTGAGGGTAAAAAATTATTCGCTTGATCCTCGGAGTCACACTCAGGCAGCACTATGCTCCCACTTAAAGGGGTGAGAGCCGAATTTATTTCCCGGTGGCTGAGGCGTCCCTAAGGGGAATACGATAAAAATAACATTTTTGTTATCATCAAGACCCTGCGTTTTAATTTGTTGCCTGTGGCTCCCACCTATAAAATGAGTTCTACTTTCATTCTGGCTTGGTGGGAAGTCAGAAAAATACAAACACATACACACACAAAACACACACACACACACACACGCACATCACACGCACATATTTATAAACATTACCCATTTACTATGCTAGTAAACACACACCACATACCCCCCCAACACACAATATATATATATATATAAATATAATATTTCATACATAGTACAATACAAACACATGTAAAATTTTTAACATTATACATATTTGCAACTAACTGAATATAATTGAGAATTTTAACTTGCTTTTCAAAGATATTCGAATATCGCTATTGTAATCTCTCTCCCTCTCTCACACATTGTATATATTATATATATATATAGATATATATATATATAGTATATATATATATATATGTGTGTGTTGTGTGTGTGTGTGTGTTGTGTGTAATATAGTGAAACATTTGAAACAACACAGGTTCAAATAAAATGATGATATTTATTCAGCCAAAGCTGCAGTGTTCAATCTGTTTAGTCAGATTTCTTAAATGTAGTAATATCAAATTTCTATATCCATTGGGAGATATGTATCCCAATACAAATAATTACATCGGCGTAACGACCACTCCCTTCCACGCGTCTTCGATGCACCTTTAAGACACTAGCTCAAATAGCCACTTAAAACACACTCTTGTCCAATACTAAATTCGGAAAAAATAACTCAACGATAACTGCAACCAATTTTTTTTTTTTTGTTTTTTTTTTTTTTTTTTTTTTTTTTTTTTTTTTTTTTTTTTTTTTTTTTTTTGTAAGAAAACCATATGTAAATAACGAGCTATAGATTTTTAGAAAGCACTGCATATTAGCAGAAAAGTCAAAACTAAACAAATAAACTTGATTACTGTACTTATACTATATATATATATATAATATATATATATATATATATAATATAATATTAGATTTTTATATATATTAGATTTTTTAATATATATAAGATTTTTCTGCTTCTCTCTCCGATCAGTTCCGGATTAAAACAAGCTCTGATGAATGATTTTTTTAAATAGATAATATTGTTTCAATATTAGCTAGAATATGATATAAAATATTTTCAATTTTAACAGCATATGTGTGTTTTCATACCTTTTATCTATCTATCTATCTCTTCTCTCCCTCCTCTCTCTCGTAAATTAGTATATATATATTATATATATATAGATTATATATCATATAATATATTTTCTGGTTTCTAAAGATTTCTCTAAGATCCATAGCGAGTAGCTTTCGTCATGACAAACAATATAGACTGTTTAGTTTTCCCAATATTCTTTTCAATTATGTTCCAAAACTCGTAAATGAATGAAGCGTTAATGTTAAATAAATACATCAACTTAGTAATACTCCTAACGCACAAACACACACACATATCAACGACACAAGACACAACACGCCACGCACAACACACACACACACACACACACATATATATATTTTGTTTGAATGTAGTAAGGTACAGACACATGTTAATATTCTATAAATGTAGACATATATACAAATGGAATATATTATACAAGCGCGATATATGGAAGCGCGTGGTGTAATGGTGAAGTATGGGAAGGAGCTCGTCGCCCCGAGTTCAAATCCGTGATGTAATAATTGCATTTTCACATTCGCGCTATACCCTTGGGAAGGTATGAGATCCTACTCTCCCTCCAGTTATGGATAAATAGTAGGGCAGACTGGGCTCTTTACTTGGTTAGGCAACCGTCTAGAAGAGGAAACTCTGAATCAAACCTATTGGAAGCTCGCGTTAGGAAATTGACCCTGTGTCAGTCCCGGTTCATCACGCACAGGGCGGTCTTCCGATCTATTAGCTCTGCTGATTGAGGCTAATAGGCCGAAATGTAAGCATACAGAGATTGATTTTTCTCGATTGGTTTAGCATACATTTTAAATAGGTATTCCGCCTAATTCATGATAGTATTATTTAATTTCTAAATTAGGTACGACTCAAATTAGGAGGCACTTATATCTCCAAAAATTTATCGGCAAAAGCCATTCTAACAAACCTTGTTTACAACTTATCATATCGTCGTGTCATAAAAAGTCACTAGAAGTGGAATGTTAACTGCTCTAAACAAATCATAAAAATATAAGAAGTTTCGTTTAGTGTTGAGGTTATGGGATACGTCTGTTCAGCTTGGACAGTCCGTTTCAAATCACGCACAGGGCGGGTCTTACCGTCTATAGGCTCTGCTAGATGAGGCCTAAAGGCCGAAATGTCATACGAATTGATTTTTCTCGATTATGTTTAGCCATAACATTTAATGGTATTCCCGCCTAAATTCGCATTATAATTAATTAAATTTCTAAATTAGGTACGACTGCCAATTAGCACTTATTCTCCAAAAAATATCGCAAAAAGCCATTCTAACAAACCTTGTTTACAATAATATATATATATATATATGTGTGTGTGGTGCTGTGTGTGTGTGTGTGTGTTGTGTGTGTGTGTGTTGATGAGGTAAAGGGAGCTTATCGGGAGCTGTTGGGGTGGGGTGCAGGTTATAATTTAAATTAAATAGTACTTTTGATATCTCAGTAATGTTTTTTGGAATAAAATAAATTGATTATCTTTTTCTGATTGATATAATAAGATTTTTTTAGTAATTTTTATATATAACATGTTATGAATAACAAAATTTGGGAGTTCTATCAATTAGACGATTTTAAAATTAAATGCACAAAGAATTGGTGTCAAAAAAAAAAAAAAGACAATAAAATCTAATTTATATGGTATCAGTACTTATCAACTAACACCCACAACTTTCCTCGGGTGAATCATTTGATATTCCAAAGAAGTTGAAAATTGACCTATATAGTTATATATATAATATGAATATATATATTATATATATAATGTAAATATATATATATATATATATAAATGAACTCTCTCGTCGATTTTCGACAGACAATGAGTGTTCAGCCAGTGACAAACACACAGTGAATTGTTTATAGTGGTGAAGGGCTTGTGTAGGAACATCCACACTTTTTTGGCACAGTCGATAGGAAAGAATTGGTGCATCAAGGGAATGCGCACAAAACCAATCAACAACTGACCTCAAGAATTTTTGAATTCAGAGTTTTCCCTCTCCTAGACTGGTTACCTGCCAAGTTTAAAAGCCAGTCTGCCCTGACTATTTAACCCATACTGGAGGAGATATATGGATTCCATACCTTTCCACAAGAGTATTAGCGCCATTGAAATGCCCAACAGCTTCGTTTAGGGAATTGAACTCGAACGCGACGAAAGATATCTAGCTCACGCGCCTCCAGTATATATATATAATACTATATATATAATATATATAATAATATATATCACTAATATCTGTGTGTATATAAATAGTATATATATATATATATATATATATATATATAGAGAGAGAGAGAGAGAGAGAGGAGAGAGTAGAGAGAAGAAAGAAGAAAAGAGAAAAGAATGAAACAGAGGTTGATTGGTTGTTTCCGATATATCAACCCTTTCTATTTCAAATATATCAAGTCATTCTACGAAGAGGTAATCCAAATTAAGGTTTCGCAAAGATATTTAGAAATCAGAGAACGTTTTGTTTTTTTTAAATCATAAATGATGTTTACATCATTTTAAATTTTTTTTTACATACATCGCCTTTTCGATGCGATGTGGGTCGTTTGTTAGTTCGTCGTTTTTAACGACATATCACCTTTTTCGGTATTTAATGCGAATCAATGTCATTTTGATATTCGTTTACTTACAGCACTTGCTCGTTTTAAATGGTCCACTCATCTAAGTAATAAACAGACTCAATCGAGTAACTTAACTTCGTGATCTAGCGGGGAACCGGTGTTTTCAGCTAACTTGACTGTAAGTAGAAAGAAGAGAAAGAGAGAGAGAGAGAGAGAGAGAGAGAGAGAGAGAGAGAGAGAGAGAAAGAGAGAGAGAGAGAAGAGAATCATGCAAAATATTATATTCCCTCAACTAAGTTTATAGAAAGTTATTCAGTTCATTTTTTAAAAGAAAGATATACTATAAAAAAGGATGGAAGAATACTTGATAACGTAGCAGAGTCATTCGTTATTGAAATTTTTATTTTTATCACACACACACACACAGCATACATACATCACATACACGCACACACATACATACATATATATATATAATATATAGCACATATATATATATAAATATTTGCATTATATAACATATATACGCACGGTGTAGCGTTCCACCCTCACACGCAGACAATCTCGCTGGTCAGCGCTAGAGTGAAATGGGATATGACCCAACGCTATCTGGCTGATACGACAATAGGGACCATTTCGTCGACTTACTTATATATATATATATATATAATATATATTAATATATATATAGTATATATATTTGTGTGTGTGTGTGTGTGTGTGTGTGTATTTATTATATATATATATATATATATATATATATATATACATAACATATTATATAAGTAGATGAACAAGTCGTAATTAGAAACAGGAATAGTTTATTTATGAGTTTTAAATCTTTTGACGTTTAAACAATTTCGACCTTCAAGTCACGAGGAGAAAATCGTTCTTGTAAATATGTTTTTTAAAGTTTATATATATATTATATAATAATATAATAATATATTATATATATATATAGTATATGTGTGTTGTGTGTTGTGTGTGTGTGTGTGTGTGTGTGGTGCATAAAAATACACCCCTCGTAAATCTCTCTCTCTCTCCCCACAACACACACACCTATACACACAGATACATACATATATATATGTACAACACACACCTACCCCCATATGGCACGTATATGTTAATATATATATATAGATAAGAGGGATAGAAGAATATATTATAGATAGATAGATAATATATATATTCGCTTCCGTTCGCTTCGATTAGCTTATTTTCTATGACTACTGGACTATGAGGCTAATCGTATGTAGGTTGGTAATGTCACTATGGTTTACCCTCCAGAGTGTTTTTAATGGTAAATGAGAAAGGATGATGAGGCGACCATCTATAAGGTACTCAAATAGTTTGAGCTCAAAATATACCAGGAAGTAAATAAGATTATCTAAAATGCACGTATAGTTACGACCGTTTATAAATTACTATAATCTAATAATTATATATATATATATATGATATTATATTATAAAATTTGTATATATATAGTATATATAATACATAAAATAAATATATAGAGGTTTTACATAGTATTTATTAGGTGACAAAGGAACATTCACGATCATATTGGTTTCATGCGATGCATATTTTATATATTATTTTATTATATTATAACAGCTCTATTTTAATCATTGAGCACTCTACCAATACTGCTTTGGTACGCATTCCAGCAAAAGCTGAACAGTGACCATCTCACACTATATACATATATATTAATATATATATATATATATATATTATATATATATATAAAACCACGACGTCATTTCTAATGATTTTGATTTGATGGATATCACCTCAAATCATTAGTTTAGAAAATAAATACATTTCCAGTTCAAGTTGCACATGAGCAATTTTATGACAGTTCAATTATTAAAACCTTAAACCTGTTTGCTTGAAGGTCATACTTAATTAAATCTTATGATGGTAACACAGATAACTACAGACTCTTATCAAATCATTTACCCCCTCTCTAGAATAGAAAGTACTATAATCATCAAGACCTGTTACAATTGGGTTTGGGGTGGGGGCTAACAAGCTCATTGATTGTACAGTTCAATGTAAATAGAAACGTGAAGCTGATGAAAGCGTCAATACAATTCTATTTTGATCTTTTAATTGGAGACTCGCCAATAATTCATTCCAATATTCCATCTTTCCCGATTCATTCGTTTTGTTTAGCATGATCCACAAACACCCTCAACTCTGTACGACCCTACGCCCAACACACACACACACAGCACACACACACACACACAACACACACACACACACACACACCACACACACACACCAGCCCTCAAAGAAAATGCATATTTGATATGATTACTATGAATTATTTCTATATATAATAGTTCTTGAAAGCTATAGATTATTCTTACTAAAGTATTATTATTGTTAGTTGAAAACCAAATATAACTTGTGTGGGAATTATTTGTATTAAGGATAGTTACTTGAATATAATTATTTACTAAGCATTATGTATTAGTTGGAAACCATATAACTGTGTGCAAAATTATTTGTATTAGAATAATTACATGAAGTATAATTATTTTATAAGTATTATTATTATTGAAATCATATATTGTGTGTGCAAATTATTTGTATTAGAATAATTAATGAGAATTTTATAATTATTATATAAGTATTATTGAAACTGTATAAAATGTTTGCACCAATGATATTATTGAATAGAGATAATACTTGAAACGGTATAACTTAATTAATTTTGATATGAGAATTATCTGAAATATACACCGTAATGCCTGACTGCATCCTTGTGGAAGTATAGCCCTCCATCAACCCCCCAGAATAGTAGATTACATGCGCATGACATTAAACTGCATCCGGTGTTTAATCTGGGGATGTGGAGTACGGAACTTATTCGTTGTCATTACTCACGGGTCCACTCTAACTGGGGTGATAATCAAAGAGATATGTTAAAAATATTAGTATTCTATAGAACAATGTGTAAAAAAAAAATTCTGAAGAAGGCAATTACAAACAAATCTTAAATAATGAGCGTACAATGAACGCATTTTTCTAAATCTCTAGTCATAAAATAACCCCTGACTAGGTTGATATGGGCCGTAAAATTAATGCAAATCCTATTTTTCACACTAGTTCTGTTTAAAGATTATTTGCATTTATAATGTTACGAATTTTTATGGGCCATCCTTTGGCCTCCAAAGCAGAACGCATGTCCAGCGGAAATCAATATTGTAAATAATCCTTTGTTGTCCTTGTGCTCCTGCAGTATTGCATGTCCCTTTGTCAAATTGATTGCAATGGGCGTCTCTCAGTCTCAGTGATTAAGTAGTCAACCAAGCCTGCATAGGGGGGGTGTGATTGAACTGAGGATCAAACCACGTGACCTGCGCCTAGTTCTATAAATATAAAGTGTATATTGTAGCACACCTTATAATCAGCCAAAATATGGGTACCGGTCGTCTTGGTGTAATGGTTAGAAGCTCGCCTCGCTGACCATTGTTATGAAGTTCGATTCTCATTGGTACCTCCATGCTTCTGGCCAGTGCCACATCTAAGTAAGCTTAGATAACCCCATCACCAAAATATGGGCACCTCACGTGGTGTAAGTGTTAGCAAGCTAATATTTCAGACGGCATTGTAATGAGTTTGATTCTCATTAAGCGCCCAACTTCTGGCCTTGTGCCACATCTAAGCCATCTTATTAAATAACTATATCACCACAACTATTCCAACATATAAGAAATACTGTGATATCAATATAACTGAATGTAGATTATTTGTATTAGATAAGAATAATTCATATCTAACAGATTTATTTGCATAAGAATAATTAACTTGAGCTACAATTTGTTTACTTGAGGATTATATTAGTTACTTGCAACGCATATAACTTGTGTGCAAATTATTTTTTATTAAGAATAGATTACTTGAAGCTATAAATCTGTGTTATGAGAATTATTTATTTAATTATTTGAAACCATGTAACAGTATACAAAGAAATGACTATTATCAATATCATTTTTAGAATTATGACTTAAAACCAATAATTAATTTTTTAGCATTAAATAAAGAATACCTGAATCGTACAACAGTGTGCAAATTTATGAGTATTAGCAAGACACCTCCGGGTGCAAAGAATTAGTTTTAATGTAAGAAAATATTATATAAATTGAAAGGCTAATGAAACTAAATAAGAATGCAGATAAAAAGATTTGAAACAATCGAAAAAAGAGTAAACTGAAACTTACCTTCCATCACTCCGTCTTTCATTGCTAATTTCCTAATTTAACTATTTAGTTAAAATAGGAGGTAAAGAATAATTACAATTATTTCTTTGTTAATGGATTTCTTTAAGATTTATACCCCGGGATTTTTTGCTCATATTCATTAAGATACAAACCAAACAATTAGAAATCAATAATACTAAGCACATATTATTAATCAAAAAATTTCATATCAAATATGCAAATTACCTTCGCCGTTCACACATGCGTCACAGTGTAAGACTGCTATTTTGTTGTATATAAAATACAATTTGCTATCATTAGCATGTCAATGCCAAATTTACTATAATGTAAAACAAATTTTATTAATTGAGTTTTAAATAAAAATGAAACCATAAAGAACGTGACGTAATAACAAAGGGAATTGGATTTGAGATAGTGATATAGGTTTCGGTACAGACAGACAAACGCACAAATCTCCATTATAATAAGATTAAATATACATTACTATCATTTAAAACTGGGTGCAGAATGCTCTTTAGAAAACAAGTACAAAAATGTAATATAAGTGTACAATGAATACAAATTCACTAGGTTTAGGCATAAAATAACCTAGATCGGTTGATATGCATAAACTTCAACCAATCAATTAATCAATTACTGAAATGATGTCATAGATACGTTTACCCAGCCTACTCAGTCCTATGCTTTATACAGTGTGTCCACAAAATTCTATGTACAGTTTAAATAAATAAATTATTAATGTGCATACAGAGACTTATGGAAAAATCTTTGTATAATCAAATTTGTTTGTTGATAATTAGATTTTCTTTTTATATAAATTTTTTTTATTCGAGCGGCGTGCGCCTACAGGTGGAGTAAATGAATTCGATCTAGAAAGAAACATTCCACGAGCAAATAGTCTATTAAAACGATAACAGTCGACTTTTTTTCCAGCACTCGCTGCATGGACTATCCAATTAACAGTTCTATATAATATGCTTATTATTTCGGCAAAATATCAGCACGCCCTTACAGATGGAAACGAAAAATGAATGCACACGATTTTTTATGTATCGATTAACTTGGAAAATCGATATTGGGAAAAAAAGAAAAGAGAAAAAGAAAAAAGAAGCTAATTATATATTTATCACGTATATACATTAACTTTATTTATATGAAATATCAGGGGCGTATATTCTGAGTGTGCCAGGCGAGCACTTGCACTCCGACAAAGAGGTGAATTTATCTGAATATCAAGTGCAGTCAATGAATGTATTCGTGGATGTGAGATGCAGAAATAATCTTCCTGTTAGATACTTGGTTGATTGTTCGTGATAGCATTGGCTCATAACTGCGTGTTCTACGCATATGTTTCCTTAGGGGAGTACACAACGAGTCAGTAAGGTTGGTTGATTTACGCCCATGTAAATTTTGCTGGGTTATTTTATGCCGATAACATTTTTTTCTTATAGATCACTAATTAGGATTGAGTCTATTCTAGTAGTGCCACCCCAAGCGAAGTTTAACAGATTTGATTTCCAGAGTTTTCCTCCTGGACTGTTACCTAACCAAGGTTAAAGAGCCTTTCTGCCCTACTAATTTACCATTGGTGGAGGAAGAGTAGTTGTATTGCATACCTTTCCAAGGGTGTTAGCTCTATGTGAATGTAGTTTAGTCAGGATTTAATCTCGGGTCAATGAGTCCATTTCCTAACGACTCTAATACACGCGTCTTCTAAAAAATTGTTTTATTCATTCTTGATATGGCTGATTTTTTTAACTCAATTTTTTAGAGACATTTTTAATCTTATTCACCAATAGATAGGACCCTAACAGGTACACCATCCCGGATCAGAATGGAACTGGAAGTAATTGTGAATAAAGGGGTACCCATAACCCTCAGATTTCCAGAAATGGAACTTCATTAGATCGTACTTTAACGCCATACCCAGGATACTAAGAAACTAGCACACCGCACTTTTTAGCACATATATGCAATAAAATAGTTGGGGGGTCGCCATAAAGGCAATAAAGGTTGGGACAATCATGTAGATGCTAGGCTTGAAAAGACAGCTGATATAGGAGGGGCGCTCTTTGACCGACCGCTCTAGTTTAAGGGCAAAGAGGAGTGTTACATGTCTTGACCGCTCAGAACACAAGATTCCTGCTTAAGCATGACCAGTGACCAAGTAAGCGGCCAATGGGTTTCCCTCATTGGAGTGATTTTTACTCCAGCTGCAGAGGTGCAGTTGGTTTATAACCCAGACGATTTGACATGGCCATTTAAATCAATTGATCAATCAGCAATTCGGTTACTCATTCAGTTTGGCGAAAAAGGAAAATGCGTCAGCCTATATTTTGGAGTCTTTTTCCTTAACCTTAGTTACAGAAGGGGGAAGTCCATACGTAATGGCTTAGCGTTGCTGGACTTTGGCTATACTTTCACTGTCAGATTAATACTCTGTGGGAAGGTTGCATCCCTTCATAAGTAGTACCCTACTGTTCTTCTACAAGAAGTTCATAGCAGTCCCGCCCTGTCGTCGGGGTGGGGGTGTTAGAATACACCAACTGGACCTCTGCAGAGGGTAGCCTCCCCAATTGAGGCCGCCTGTTGGTCGTAGATTGGCGAACCCCGTGAATGCTTAAGAATGGAATCCTGTAGATTGAGGCAGTCCACTGACATGCACAACTCCACTAGACCCTTACTAGGCTAGCGGCGGGTGGGAGCCTCAAATCAATCGGCCTGCCATGTCAGCCTAGCACATGATTCCACCAACTCTATTGCCTTTTTTGGCAACTCCAGCCTTTTTTTCTTGGTGAAGAAGGCCGTGACCGAGGGTCTTCATGTCCTGGTAATGACATTCAACTAATAGTCTGATGGGAGGGTTCAAGTTCTTGAGGTCTGAGGTCTGGTAATGTGGAGACCCTTCATCACCATGCTCCCTGGTCCACCCTGACCCGAAGTGGTAGTACTGTTAGGGTCCCGTCTATGGGTTCAATAGAAAAACATGAAGTTTATAAGAGAATTGATTATCCATTAAGAAATGAATTTTATTCAAATTTTGTCCGGTTTAATTGACCCACTGAGGTTTGATATGCCATAAAACAAACCAAACCAAATCATATCAGTCCTCCGTACGGCATCAAGAATCCATATCAGAGCTGATCGATTGATTTTTTGCAAGGTCGACCTACACTGGTAATTTCCATGAAGTAGTGTTTCACGAGAGAACGTCGCTGCTTTTCGAGTAAATGACATCATGTGTGTTCGTCTATTCGGATGGTTGTGTGATAGGAACACAAGTCGCCGTACACTGCTTTTTGTGAGGTGCTGACTTCTAAATTTGTTTACGAAGGCATAACCATATCCTTGGGAGTTCCCATTTCTACATTTTTCTGTGGGTGTTTCATTAGAGTCAAGTAGTGCAGCCATACAGTAGCACTGAAACGGCTAAAAGATATTTTCACTTCATCTTATCAGTATGAGTCGATAATGTCTATAGTATTGCTTAATAGTAGAACTATGACGTCAATGATTCCCTGTCTCGCATACTTCAGAGTCACTTATTGTAATGGTTATCAATATGTCGGGCCAACGGATCTGACGTCATAGTTCTACTTATTAAGCAATACTATAGACATTATCGTCATACCTGATAAAGATGAAGTGAAATTCTTTAGCCCGTTTTCAGTGCTACTGTATGGCTGCACAAATAAAATGAACACCCACAGAAAAATGTAGATGGGAACTACCAGGATATGGTATGCGTCGTACAAATTTTTAGAAGAGCACCTCACAAAAAGTCAGTGTACGGCGACTTGTTCCTATCACAACAAACCATCCGAATAAGACGAACAACACATGATGGTATTACTCGAAAGCAAGCGACGTTCTATCGTGAACAACACTCATGAAAATACCAGTGGTAGTCGACCTGCAAAAAAATCAGCATCGATCAGCTCTGTAGGACTTGATGCCGTACGGAGGACCTGCTATGAATTTGGTTTGGTTTGTTTTATGGCATATCACCTCAGTGGGTCAATTAAATACGCAAAATTTTGAAAATAAAATTCATTCTTAATGATAATGCAACTTCTCTTATCAACTCAGTTTTTCTATTGAACCCATAGACGGGACCCTAACAGGTACTACCACTTCGGGTCAGGGGACCAGGGAGCAAATGGTGATGAAAGGGGTGCTCCACATTCCCTAGAACCTCAGACCTCAGAACTGGAACGCTCACGCATCAGAATAAGTTTAATGTCATAACCCAGGACATGAAGACCTCGGTCACGGCCTTCTGCACCATATGATAAAAAGGCTTGAGGTTGCAAAAAGGCAATAGAGTTGGGGCAATCATGTGCTAGGGCTGACATGGCCAGCCGATGATGGAGGGGTCTCATGCCGACCGCCCGTCTAGCCTTAAGTAAGGGTTAAGTGGGTGTTGCATGTCTGGACTGCTTCATCTACCAGGATTCCATTCTTAGCGGCATCACGGGTCGCCATCTGACACCAACAGCGCTCAATTGGGGGAGGCTTACCCTCTGGGCAGAGGTCCAGTTGGTGTATTCTAACACCCCACCCGACAGGGCCGGACTGCTATAACTTCTTGTAGAGAACAGTAGAGGTACTACTTAGTTGAAGGGATGCAATACCTTTCCCAAGAGTATTAATCTGACAGTGAAAGTAATAGCAAAGTCCAGCACGCTAGCCATTACAGTATGGTGACTTTCCCCCTCTGTACTAAGGTTAAGGAAAAAAGACTCCAAAATATAGCTGACGCATTTCCTTTTTCTGCCAACTGAATGAGTAACGAATTGCTGATTGACAATTGATTTTAATGGCATGTCAAATCGTCTAGGGTTATAAACCAACTGCACCTCTGCAGTGGAGTAATCATCCAATTGAGGAAACCCATTGGCCGTAACTTGGTCACTGGTCATGCTTAAGGGCGGAACCTTGTGTCTGAGCGGTCCAAGACATGTAACACTCCTCTTTGGCCCTTAAACTAGACGGGTGGTCAAAGGGAGGCGCCCTCCTATCAATCAGCTGTCTTTTCAAGCCCTAGCATCTACATGATTGTCCCACCTTATTGCCTTTATGGCAGACCCCCAACTATTTTATCATATATGTGCTAAAAGGTGGTGGCTAAAGTTTCTTAGTATCCTGGGTATGGCGGTTAAAGTACATCTAATGAAGTTCCATTTCTGGAAATCTGAGGTGTATGGAGTACCCCTTTATCACAATTACTTCCAGTTCCATTCTGATCCGGGAGTGGTAGTACCTGTTAGGGTCCTATCTATTGGTGAATAGATTTAAAAATGTCTTTTAAAAATTGGAGTTAAAAAAAATTCAGCCCATATCAAGAATGAATAAAACAATGTTAGAAGACGCGTGGTATAGAGTCGTAGGAAATGGACTCATTGACCCGAGATTAAATCCTGGACTAAACTACAGTTCACATAGAGCTAACACCCTTGGGAAAGGTATGAATACAACTACTCTTCCTCCACCAATGGTAAATAGTAGGGCAGAAAGGCTCTTTACCTTGGTTAGGTAACCAGTCCCAGGAGGAAAAAAACTCTGAATCAAAATCTGTTAAACTTCGCTTGGTGGTCACTACTAGAATAGACTCAATCCTAATTAGTGATCTATAAGAAAAAAATGTTTCGCATAAAATAACCAGCAAAATTTGACATGGCGTAAAATTCCAACCAACTTACTGACTCGTTTGTGTCCTCCCCTAAGAACAATATGGTAGAACACGCAGTTATGAGCAATGCTATACAGACAATCACCAAGATATCTAATAACAGGAAAGATTAATTTCTGATCACGATCCACGAATACATCATTGACTGCACTTGATATTCATGATAAATTCACCATCTTTGGTCGGAGTGCAAGTGCTCGCCTGGCACACTCAGAATATACGCCCTGAATATTCATATAAATAAGTTAATGTTATACGTTGATAAATATATATATTAGCTTCCTTTTTTCTTTTTTCTCTTTCTTTTCCCAGAATATGATTTTTCCCAAGTTAATCGATACATAAAAATCGGTGCATTCATTTTTCGTCTCCATCTGTAAGGGCGTGCTGATTATTTTGCCGAAATCAATAAGCAATAATTTATTATAGACTGTTAATTGGATAGTCCCATACGCTAGCTGAGTGCTGGAAAAAAAGTCGACGTTACGGTTTTTAATAGACTATTGCTCCGTGGAATGTTCTTTCTAAGAATCGAATCAATTACTCCACCTGTGCGCACGCCCGCTCGAATAAAAAAAATTTTATATAAAAAGAAAATCTAATATCAACAAACCAAATATTTTGATATACAAGATTTTCCATAAAGTCTGTATGCACATTAAATAATTTAATTTATTTAAACTGTACATAGAATTTGTGGACACACTGTATAAGCATGCAGGACTGAGTAGGGCTGTTAAACGTATCTATGACAGTCATTTCAGTAATTGATTAATTGATTGGTTGAGTTTATGGCTAATATCAACCGATCTAAGGTTATTTTATGCCTAAAACTAGTGAATTTGTATTCATTGTACATTTATATTACATTTTTGTACTTGTTTCTAAAGAGCATTTCTGCACACAGTTAAATGATTAAATGTATATTTAATCTTATTATAATGGAGATTGTGCGTTTGTCTGTCTGTAACCGAAACTATATCACTACTCAAATCACAATTCCCTTTGTTATTTACGTCACGTTCTTATGGTTTCATTTTTATTTAAAACTCAATTAATAAAAATTGTTTTACATTATTAGTAAATTTGGCATTTGACATGCTAATGATATGCAATTGTATTTATATATACAACAAAAATAGCAGTTACACTGTGAACGGGAAGGTTAATTTGCATATTGATATTGAAATTTTGATTTTAATAAATATGTGCTTAGTATTATTGATTCTAATTGTTGGTTTTATTCTTAATGAATATGAGCAAAAATCCCGGGGATAATCTTAAAAGAAATCCATAACAAGAAGAAATAATTGTAATTTTATTCTTTACCTCCTATTTTAACTAAATAGTTAAATTAGGAAAA
>CM042159.1:14050880-14070880 GCA_023376005.1 Doryteuthis pealeii
AGGGAGTATAATCGAAAAATGGTACAACTGAAACTTACTCTTCCATCACTCCCGTCTTTCATTGTTATTTTTTTTCTAATTTAAGTATTTAGTGAAAAGAGGAAGTAAAGAATAAAATTACAGTTATTTATTCTTGTTAATGGATTTCATTTAAGATTCATTGAAGAGATTTTTGCTCATATTCAATAAGATAAAACCAAACAGTTAGAAATCAATAATACTAAGCACATATTTATTAAAATCACAGTTTTAATATCAATATGTAAATTAGCATTCCCATTTACAGTGCAAACCGCTATTTTGTTGTATATATAAATATAATTGTTAGTATGTAGATATTGTTAACAATATTAATAATGTAAGACAATTTTATTAATAATTGAGGTTTAAATAAAAATACAATCATGGAGAATGTTACGTCAATAACTAAGGGAATTGTGACTTGAGTAGTAATATAGTTTCGGTTACAGACAGAAAAACACACAATCTCCATTATAATAAGATATATTATTATTGTTGAATAGTTTGATTTAATAGGTAAAGTGCAATAATTTATTGTGTGTTGAGTGATCAAAGGAAAATATCGTGTTACCAGATAAGTGTGTGATTTGAGAAAAATAGTTGGTGATCATTCAGTAATAATTGAAGGGGAGTTAATATGTAGCAAATAAAATGAGATATTGTTAGATGTAGGGAATTTTATAATTCTTGAGAACAATCTTGTAAGGCGATAAAAGGAAAAATTCGGGTCTCTGTTTAATTGTATCGAAAATGTAGATGGTGCTAGATTCTACGATTTTTCTTTCGTTTTTATTGTGAATTCTAACTAACAATTTGGATTCTTTAAAATTGAACGAATGGTTAATTTCTGAGATGGGTTTTGTAAGTGCGTTGTTCATTTGACCATTTCTGATATCTCTCTTGTGTTCTCGGATTCGCTAGTCAATATGTCTGGTCGTCTATCCTATGTATTGTTTGTTACAATCCAAACATTCGATGGTGTATACACCAGCATCAGACCTTGTGTGAATGTTGTTTTTTTATTATTAATAATATTTTTTATTGTTTTGGAGGAGTTTGATACTGTTTTCATTCCTAAATTATTTAGGTTTTTTCGATAAATAGTTGTTGGGGGGAATGATGTATCTATTTAGATAGTTGTTGGTGGGTGTATTGTTTGTTGGATTGGAGGGGAGGTCTTTACGGTTATTGATTTTGATGGCTTTCTTTCTGACACGTTGGATGAAAGGTTGAAGGTATTGTAATTGTGTAAAAGATTTATCTATAGATTCAAATTCTTCATCTAGAATTTCTGGGTACAGATTCTAAGGGCTCTTAAATAGAAACCTATAACTAAACCACAAATGCCCTGTGGATGATCTAATTAATAGATCAAAACACAGCAGCATCGGCTAATAAACTTACCGCTCAACTTATTTAAACCTGTATTTTTTCAATTTTCTTGATATACTACACACACACACACACACACATATATATATATATATATATATATATATATATATATATATATATATATGAGTGTGCGTGTATTGATATTGATAATATTGTGTGCTATATTCATTAGTAAATAGCGGTCAATATCGTGGATAGACTATGTACATCTAGAGTAGCGGGGACATTATGTCAAAGGCAATTGGTTACTGGCAGTTTCTCACCTATGCAATTCTCAAAACTTTGAGAATCACATGGTCAAGACATTGTCAGTAACCAAGTGCGTTTGAATTCATGTCTCAGCGACCCTAACTTAGAAACATACATATATATATATATATATATATATATATATATATATATATATATAGGTGTATTTACCAAGATAGGAATGAACAATGAATGGAACGTTATTTTTTTCAGAATACAAGGTGTGTCAAAAAGTGCAAAACATCTCGATACTTTTTTGACACACCTTATATATATATATATATATATATATATATATATATATATATATATATATGTGTGTGTGTGTGTGTGTGTGTGTGGTAGATATGAATAGATATAGATATGCATTATCGAAATATGAAAGAATACAAATCCACATTTTTTAAAATTTTAAAATCCATTTATATATTCATATCATTTATATATCATTTATTTCAAACTGACATTAACAATCTTGTAGATTGGTCTGATAGTTGGCAAATGAGATTCAACATAGCTAAATGCAAGGTACTGCACATAGGAAGAAATAACCCTAAACACGAATATTCGATGAGAAAAAATCTCTCTAATGAAAGAGAAATACTAAGGGATACAGAGTTGGAGAGAGACCTTGGTGTGAATGTGGACCCTGAATTAAAATTTTCCAAGCACATAGGAATACAAATGAATAAGGCAAATAAGATATTAGGATTAACACGGAGGTCATATGAGTACATGTTTGAAGAAATGCTGAAAAATTTGTACACTGCATTGGTGAGACCTCATTTGGAGTTTGCTAATGTGGTTTGGAGCCCAAGACTCATCAAGGACACAAAACTTATTGAGGGAGTCCAGAGGAGAGCTACTAAATTAGTGAATGATTTAAAATCCCTTTCATATGAAGAAAGACTTAGGAACATGGACCTACCAAGTCTGGTTTTCCGACGTATAAGAGTGGATATGATATGAATGCCCCATCTCTAAACTCCTTCAAGGCAAAGTTAGATAATCTGTGGAATGACATTAAATATTCTGTGGATTTAAAATGAATATTTATAAGGAACAGCTGACAGGTCTCAGACCTAATATACTAGCTGAAAAGATATTATTATTATTATTATTATTATTATTATTATATATCTATGATAATTTATATTATTCATATATATAATTTATCATTGAGCACTTTCATATGCTAACACTTTTCATATTTGCTATTCTCAGTATATATATATATATATATATATATATATATATATATATATATACGTATGAGTGTATATAGATACACATATATATGTATATATATATATATGTTTTTGTAGGTGTGGGGGTCTGTGGGGGGTGTTTGTGTGTGAAGCAGCTTTTCTTATAGAGTAAGATAAAACCGCAATATTTAAAAAAAAGTTTTATTGATTTTATTTCTTTACGGCTTAAAAACAAGACTTCTTAACTGTTGTTCAATTTTATATAAATGTTACGCATTTTCTCGACAATTGATTTCTGTTATCATTGATAATTTTCAGTTTTATAAATATTGTTTTTTTGTTTTTCGTTTAAAACACAGTGAATCTTTTTTTTTTAATGGAATATAATGATATATATCTTTGAAATTTTTCTATATCATTTTTAAAAGAAAACTTTAAAATCTATTTCGTTTCATATCCATGAAGTAGTGAGCGTAAAAACAGGGGTATACGTAAAAAAAGTAAAATTAAAGTCGACGGGGCGGCCTAAAGTCGGTATCAGCCAGTCAGCGAGGGAGTCTCAATAGCGTTAACCAAGGAGATTGTATTTAGCATCTGAGGTGGAGCGCCACACCTACCATCAGCTCCTTACTTTACCGCACAGATCCATGTGCTACTCATACGCTGAGTTGGCGTGGACTGGTATTGAACTAGGAACCTTGTAGTTTCTAGTTAACGCTCTACCGACTGAGCTAACCCAGCCCCTTATACGTACCAATGGTAAATAGTCCTTATTTATCTGTTCGTTTTCTTTCAGTTTCAATATTTCACTTATTTTGATATTTTAATTGGTTTTCATTCGTAGGATTGATGTTAATCGGTTGGAGAATAAAAAAAATAATATTAGAGATCAATCAACCCAGTAATTATTTATTAAACCTGTTCTTTTTTAAAACCAGTATGCAAATTAACCACACATGTACTATTTAAACATTTATTTCTCAGTGATATATAAGGCACATTGCAGGGTTATAAACGCATTAATAACATGGGTTGTTTTGAGGCAAATCTAACACAGATTTTTATAGAGACATCGTTAATGAATATGATTCATTCTATGTATTAATATTAATGATTTTGACAATGAATTAAATACTCATTGATAAACTTACGCAATTTCTGAGGTTACAGACAGACAGACACCGAATGTCCATTATACTAGGGTTATTATTATTATATTGCACCATGCAAGTTATTCACACTAGCTGTGACTGGTGGCTTTCAAAAAGGGGTGGGAGGTAGCAAGTCTCCACGGATATCTAGGACTCTTCTGAGTATCCGTGCTGATCTTAACACTGCTGTACACTAGACGATCTCAGTTCTTTCTCTGATATCCAGTTTCCCCAGACTCTTTTCCAACTTTTGGGGATTGTTTCAAGTGTACTAGCTACACTTCCTGTCGCCTTCAAGTTACGCATCAGTTTTAGTTCAGACAATCATTTTAATCAGGGAAACGTTTCATATTTAGTTATGTAGGAGTTATTTTCGTATTTGCCTGGGGAGTTGTCTGCCCGTTTGGTGTCGCTGGTTCCCGCTAGGGGCCTTGTGTATTTAAGCGGCTGATTTGAACTTCTCTTCCTCTTTTTGCCTGCTGCTCGACCTACGAGACACAATGAGGTAGTCTTATGACGACCCCTTTCTCGTTGGGGCTTCGGCCCTTAACACTGGCTCCTCACTGCTAGTAAGTCTTGTATACGATATATGACTATCCTTTAGTCATGTATTCGTAACTATGTTTTTATGTACATTTAGGTATCTCTTTGATACCTAAATATCTTGTATTTTACCATTCAAATGTGTCATTATCTCTATCTTGTATATGTATCTATCTACTTTATGTATCTCGTCTTATCCATGTGCTGTATACCTATTAAATGTTTTGTCCCTCAACCTTTGTCGGAGTTTGCGTTCCAACGATTTATGACTGTCATACCCTTTGAATCTTACAGTTACAATATCAATGTCTTTAGAGCCAATGTATTAATGTTGGTAAAATCATTTTAAACTTTTTCTTAAACATACCTTAAGTGAAACTACCACTCTGAGTCCATCTAATTACAATAAGGGATGACTTCACATTCTCAAGATCTCTAGAGACTGGAACCTGACTATTTTTCACTCTTCCAATATTTTAATCTCTTCTTTATGCATGTACGATATAGTAAGTATCGATCAGCTGCCATTTATCCTGACATCAATTGATAGGATTATGTGGGCTCTTTAAGTAAATGCATTTACATAACATAGAATGATAATTAACTCAGCTTAACGCCTGTACCCCTGCTATGGCAGGATACGACAGATCAATTTTTAAGCGCTATTTCACAGGTTTTAATTCATTTTTCTTTCCATAGACCGGTTGCCATACCAAGGTTAAAAAGCCCAGTCTGTCCTACTATTTACCCATATCTATTGGGTGGGGAGAATATGATGCATACATTTCTTAAGGTTATTAGTATTTGCCTAGTTTTTCGTTTACTTTGATTTTGACTCGATGGTCCGAATCCAGATTGGTCATTGGTCAGATAGATTATGGATGTTGACTTGTATTGAATGGCATCAAACATTTTAAGAGAAGGTAAATCAGTATACTTTTTTTTATCCTTTTAAGATTGGAGTGGATAATCTTTAATCAACTTTTCTATCCATTTGTTTGTCACCCCCCCACCATTTTTTTCCTTGTCTAAAAGGTTAATTGCAACTCCCATTTGTTTTAATAGATTTTAAAAGAAATTGGTCCATTTCAGTCAAAAGATCAGTTTGGAGAATTTTTTTTTAATCTAAAAATCGTTGACTCTTGAAGCCATTGGTGAATACACACCTAGCACGGACAATTCAGCCATCTTTCATAGAAGAAAGAGGAGGAACTCCCAAAGTATTTGTGACTAACAAGAAGAGAGCACCTTAGATTTGAATTCAGGGTTTTCCTTCTCAGAGAACAGGTGTCATACCAAGGTTAAAAAGTTCAGTCTGCCTTACTATTTACCCATAGCTGGAGGAAGAATAGTTAGATTCTGGAGCTCTCACTGAGAAATGTACTATCGACCAATATCCCCAAAACTAACACTTTGACGGATGCATGAGCGTTTTTCAATGTGATTAAGACAGCCGCATTGACACCTCTTCCTTGTCAAATATGCCCAGATGCTCTGCTAATACGTTTCTAAAAAGCCCTTCATATGTCGTATAGACAGGTGGATACTTGATTGGTTTGGCAAGATTAACATTTGCATTGATTTTACGTCATCTGTTGCAAGTGGGGGCGGGATAAGACTTGCCACAGCGAACAGAAGGAGATGCTTGGATTTCAAAGAAGATGAGAATGTCGGATTGATTGACTATTTGCAAACAGTATTATTTGGATTATTCGGACTATTGTCCTCATCTTTATTGTTATCTGTACAACGTTTCGGCCAATGTGCTCTCTGGCCTTCTTTAGGTATTTCTTGTCGGACTCGGGAGCCATCTCGAACTCGAGAACCTTTTTTTCGAACTCGGGAACATTATTGTCGTTATCGGGAATCTTCTTGTCGTAACCGGAGATATCATAGAACTTTGAACACAACCCTTTATTCAATCCACGTGGGTATCCTGTTCTTATTCCGCTAACCATAGCTGGGGATACAGGTGTTAAGCTGAGTTAATTATTATTCTATGTTACTGTCACTCTTGACCAAGATTGAACCTGCAGCCTAGCGATAAATGTCACTTACAACCGTCTTAACCTCAACGCCTTCATCCACTACGCTATGTGCCAGAGAAATAGTATTTGCAAACAGTTTGATGCTATACCATTTTGTTCTAGGAGGTGGGCTGAGCGTAATGATTATCGCCGTGGGAAATGGGATCGGGTGACTCGAGTTCTAATCCTGGACGAAGTTGGTGGCGTTCACCTTCGTGTTAATACCTTTGGGGAAGACATGATATCCATCTCTTCTCCCCCACCACACCAAGAAGGATAAATAGTAGGGCAAGTTGGGTTCTCTAGCCTTGCGGTTGCAACCATTATAGAAGAAAGGAACATCTGAATTTAAACCAGCATATTCTACCTAAAAAATGACCTTGTGTCACACCCTTCCCATGTTCAAGCGGTTGGATGTATACATATATAATCTTGTGGGGGGCGTGTTCTAATGGTTAGAGTCGTAGTAAATGGACTCGCCGACCCGAGTTCAAATCCTAGACGAGGCTGTTTGCATTTCACATAGCGCTAATACCATTTGGAAATGCATGCATCCAACAACTTTCCCTTCAGCTATGGGTAAATAGTAGGGCAGTGGATTCTTTAACCATGGCTAGGTAACCAGGCTAGGAGAAGGAAAACTGAATTCAAACTCCGCTTCAGAAACTAACCTTGTGTCACATCCTGCTCGTTGGGTAAAAAAATATATATAATCTTGTGAGGAAGCTTAGTTCTCTTTGGCTTGGAGATAGATTTTAGTGATTGATTTTAACGGCGTTTCAACTTGTCTGGAGTCATTTTATATCTGGAGGTTAGGGAACCGGATTCATTGTACATTTATATTTACATTTTTTGAGAATTTGTTTCTTAAGAGTTTTTTGGCATTGTTCTGTTAAATATGAATAATATTTAAACAGGTTTATTTGACACATAGACAGGAATCTGATCAGACCCAAACGCACCGGGTCAGAGTGGACCTGGGAGTAGTTGCAATGAAGGACTAAGTGAAGGAATATGACAAATATTAAAAACAATTACAGCAAAGGAGAGAAAGAAGTGATGAGGGAGTCTCCGTGGCGTAGTGGCTAATGTGTTGGACTGCGACATCGTAATATTACAATTGGGAAAGATATGAACCACCTCGTCCTCCAGGTAAATATGAATTGTATACTGGATCATACAGTGTTCAGTATGCTAGTACATTCAAACTACATTTGCTCCAGACATATAGTAACTCGAGATAGATGGTTCGCATAATGGTTCCGTAATCTTTGCAGTCTCAGTAATCACCTCGATGCTCTCAGACATATATATATATATATATATATATATATATATATATATATATATATATATATAGTCCTGGACCAGCGCATTTAGTCTCTACCCTAGGTACGCCAGGCTAGCCCACAACAGTGAATAAAAAAGTAATGTCATTTTTTATTTCAAGAAAGTGTTTTTATAAAAACTAAAGTCTACATTCAGACCTAACGAGGCTCAGAGAAAGAATCCGACGAGTAAGACCCAACTTGCCAATCGACAATGTCCTCCTGCATGACATTGTTCGACCACTCATAAGCATCAGGACAAGGGAGAAAATCGCCTCAATCGGTTGGACAACTTTACCGCATCCTCCATACTCACCAGATTTAGCGCCTTCAGATTATCATCTCCTCGTCCCCATGAAAGAGGGTTTGAGATGCTAACATTATTCCAGTGACGTGGAAGTCGAGGAAGTAAAATCTGTAATGAAGAAAAGGCTCAAAGAACAGTTAACAAAATTTTACGGAGCAGCGATACATGTTCTCATTTGAAGGTGGAACATTGCTATTGTGAGAAACGGTGACTATGTGAAGAAGTAGGTATGTAATCCACAGAGGATTAGTTTTATTTTGATATATGATACATGTTCATGTGTTGGTAATTATACCTGTCCTAAACAAAATGGCATTACTTTTTTACTTATCTATATGGAATAGTAGGGATGTGATCCATAGAGGACCAGTTTCATTTTGATGTATGATACATGTTCCTGTGTTGGTAATTATACCTGTCCTAAACAAAATGGCATTACATTTTGACTCACCTATGTGGACAAGTAAAGATGTGATCCACAGAGAACCAACTTCATTTTGATGTATGATACATGTTCATGTGTTGGTAATTATACCTGCCCTAAACAAAATGGCATTACTTTTTTACTTATCTATATGGAAATTTAGGGATGTGATCCATAGAGGACCAGCTTCATTTTGATGTATGATACATGTTTTTGTGCATCAGAAAATACGAGGATGAGTCAAAAAGTAATGTCTGTTTATTTAGGACAGGTATAATTACATACCTGTCCTAAATAAACAGACATTACTTTTTGACTCATCCTCGTATTTTCTGATGCAGATTGACACGCTGCAAGGGAAATGAATTCACTCATTGGCTTTGCTTTCACTTCGTCACCTAAAGCTTACTTGACTTTCCGTAAAAAAAAAGTTTTTCTATTAGAGTTGAATTGGGAAAGTGGACTTCAGACTGTTGCATGGTGATTTGCTTACGGAAAAACTAATCTAAAACGGAGCGTGCAATCTGGTAGGGTGAATTAACGTGCTGCAATATCCAATTTCCCGTTAGCGACAGTTTCGACGGCAAATGTTTACCCCCCCCCAAAAAAAAACGCTGTTGCAGTAATACGACCTTCACTGACCTGTAGGTCAGTCTGTCTTTTTGGTGATATGCAAATCGCGTGCCCAAATCGACGATTTGATTGGTTCATTGATTGATTGACTTTAACTGCTTGTCAACGCGTTTGGGCATATATATATATATCTATACATGTATGTGTTATTAAATGTTTCAATATTCCCTTTATAATAATTATTTTGTATTTCGTGAAAACAATTAATTTTAATATCGGAAACATTTAATAAATGAAACCCTCTCATCATGACATGAGATAAAAAGGCGGCACATTTCAATTGATCTATTTCGAGGTAAATGGGATTTAAATTTGGTTACCATGGTTGCATCAAGTAAAAGTTTGAGAACCCCTGTTCTAGAGATATTATTTTTATCGATTAAAGTTAATTTATTGTATATATACAATAATCATTTTTGTATGACACGGACTTATGTATATTTACCAACCCCTCCGCACGAGCAGGATGTAACACAAGGTCAATTTCTTAAGCGGATTTAAACAGGTTTGAATTCAGAATTTTCCTTCTCCTTACACTAGTTATCTACCCAAGGTTAAAGAGTCCAGTCTGCTCTGCTATTTACCCATAGCTGGAGGGAGAATATTTGAATTCATACCTTTACCAAAAGTATTAGCGCAATGTGAAATGTAAACCGCCTCATCCAGTATTAGAATACGAGTCCATTTCCTTCGACTCTAACCATTACACCACACGCCTCCATAATATATATTACATTGATGCCATATAAGTGTAAACTATTTATATTAATAGTTACTTGAAGCTACAATTGTTTACTAAGTATCATTATTAGTTA
Organism: Doryteuthis pealeii; assembly: GCA_023376005.1. Classification (NCBI taxonomy): domain Eukaryota; kingdom Metazoa; phylum Mollusca; class Cephalopoda; order Myopsida; family Loliginidae; genus Doryteuthis; species Doryteuthis pealeii. The sequence continues at coordinate 14,060,982 of CM042159.1, forward strand.
GTTGAAACTATATAACCGAGTGCAAATAAATTTTTACGTCTAAATAGAAACGGTTACTGAATATGATATGATTGTATAGAAATTATTTGTATTAATAATAGTTACTTGAAAGTTAGTAGTAGTAATAACAGTTACTTGAAAATTAGTAGTATTAATAACAGTTACTTGAAAAATAGTAGTATTAATAATAATTACTTGAAAATGTGTAGTATTAATAACAGTTACATGAAAATTAGTAGAATTACTAATAGTTACTTAAAAATAAGCAGTAATAAGAACAGTTACTTGAAAGTATGTAGTATTAATCAGAGTTACTTGAAAATTAGTAGTATTAATAATAGTTACTTCAAACTCATGGACCGGGTTAGCTCAGTCGGTAGAGCGTTCGGCTAGAAACCACAAGGTTCCTAGTTCGATACCGGTCCTTGCCAACTCAGCGTATGAGTAACACGGGGATCTGTGCAGAAAGTAAGGAGCTGATGGTAGGTATGGCGCTCCACCTCAGACGCTAAAATAATCTCCTTGGTCTAGCGCTAGTGAAAAGGGGATAGACTCCCTCGCTGACTGGCTGATACCGACATTAGGCCGCCCCGACGACTTTACTTACTTACTTCAAACTACAAGATGGCCTAAAAAGACTGACACAAATTATTTGAGTCATAAGATATAGTCCAAGGAAATATATGTTTGTTCAGATTCTTGTGGCCAATTTTTAGTCTGCAGGTGAGAGCATTTTACAGTGGAGATCCCTTGTGGCATAAAGTTTGATCCTTGTTGTGTAGTATCCAATAATACTTTTCCTTGTGTTCCTCACAGTTAATCAGAATCCTTGGTTGTTGATCCATTCGTTCGTGTTAAGCACGAGCAACTGAACGCCTTTACATGAAGGCCTTTGAATAGTCAATCAACCACCTATTCGAGCGTGTTGATTGGCCGATTGAATTCAAGCGGCCACGAAGAGTCTATAAATTTAAGTTGTGACCTCCAGCAAACCATATATATATAAAAAGGAAGCGCGTGGTGTAATGGTTAAAGTCATGGGAAATGGACTCGTTGCCCCGAGTTCAAATCCTGGACGTGCTAATTGCATTTCACTTGCGCTAATACCCTTGGGAAAGGTATGAATCCTACTCTCCCTCCAGCTATGGATAAATAGTAGGGCAGACTGGGCTCTTTAACCTTGGTTAGGCAGCCGGTCTAGGAGAAGGAAAACTCTGAATTCAAACCTGTTGAACTCTGCTTAAGAAATTGACCTTGTGTCACATCCTTCTCGTGCGGGGGGTTGGTAAATATATATATATATATATATATATATATATATATATATATATAATCCAAAAATGTTTCGTTACTTGCGAAAAAAGGTTCTTGTAGATTGATTCTCTTTTCACAGATACAAAGTTGCACTTTCAGTAGAGTACGATGCATAATTTTTCTCAAAGTTTCTGGAGTCAATATTCTTTTCTCTGCACGAATGTTATTCTTGAGCTGTTACAATGGTTTAAGCCAATTCAGATATACACACTCCTTTAATTAACTACACAAAAAGATGTCAGACAGAAAAGCAGACGAATTTACTTTATTTATAGAAGTGCCCGAAAACTTATAATTAATTTATGGAGACAAGTGACATGATGGTTAGAGTCGTAGAAAATGGACTTGCCGACCCGAGTTCAAATCCTAGACAAGGCCGTTTGCATTTCACATAGCGCTAATACCCTTGGGAAAGGTATGAATCCAACTATACTCCCTCCAACTATGGGTGAATAATAAGGCAGACTGGGCTCTTTAACATTGGTTAAGTAACCAGTCTAGGAGTAGAAAAACTCTGAATTCAAAACTGTTAAACTCCACTTAAAAAATTGACCTTGTGTCACATCCTACTCGTGCGGAGGGGTTGGTAAATATGTACATGGCATCAACTGTTCCTTTCTCAAAATAATTTTTATACATATATATCTGACCAATATATTAAAACCTAACATTAAATACTACAACCCGGGATCAGAGTCGACTTGGGAGTAATGCGAATATGAACTCCACGCTCCACAGAGTTCTTGAACTTTAGTGTCACACCAAGGACACACTTTTTGGAAAGGTGAGGACATCATTAGGCATTATCAGTAAATATCGAATCTCAGCAGCCAAATGTAAAATCATGAAAAACGTGAAATCAACATTGTTTTTTTAATATTCCGTGAAATGTCTGTTCGGTGTCATTCAATGTCCGTTCGTTAAAATGTCTGTTTGATAAAATGTCCGTTCGTTAAAATGTCAGTTCGATAAAATGTCCGTTCGGTGAAATGTTCGTTCGGTAAAATGTCCATTTATTGAAATGCACGTTCGTTGAAATGTCCGTTCGATGAAAATGTCCATTGGTTAAAATGTCGTTCAGTAAAATTTTCGATCGCTGAAATGTTCGTTTTGCGAAATGTCTGTAGACCATTTGCTCGTGAGCCGGCAATATATATATTGAAGTCTACATGTCCATTCATTAAAATGTCCGTTCGATAAAATGTCCGTTCGATGAGATATCTATTCGGTGAAATCCCCGTTCGGTAATATGTCCGTTCGATGAAATGTCCATTCGTTAAAATGTGCGTTCAGTAAAATTGCCGATCGGTAAAATGTCCATTCGGTGAAATACTAGTTTGGCGAAATGTCTGTAGGCCATTTGTTCGTGAGCCGGCAATATATATATATTGAAGTCTACATGCCCATTCATTAAAATGTCCGTTCGTTAAAATGTCCGTTCGATAAAATGTCCATTCGTTGAAATGTCCATGCATTACATTGTCCGTCGCGATAAAATTTCTATTCGTTAATATGTCAGTTCGTTAAAATGTCCGTTCGTTAAAATGTCCGTTCGATAAAATGTCCATTCGTTGAAATGTCCATGCATTACATTGTCCGTCGTGATAAAATTTCTATTCGTTAAAATGTCAGTTCGATAAAATGTCCGTTCGTTAAAATGTCCGTTCATTGATATGTCCATTCGTTAATATGTCCGTTGGTTAAAATGTCGCTCGATAAGATGTCCGTTCGTTAAAATGTCCATTCGTTGAAATGTCCGTTCGTAAAAATATCCGATCGACGAAATGTCTGTAAGCCAATTGTTCGTGAGCCGGCAGTATATATATTGAAGTCTACACAGATAATGCGTGATTTTTAGATATGTGTTAGTTAATGAGGTGATGACGTGCTTGATATCATATCGTCGTAGATACTTTGAGGAATCGATAACGGAATTATTGATCACAACAACCAATTACTGATTAGAAACATATAATTAACAATCAATTTAAAAGTAAATGCATTTAAGTAAAAAAAATAAGTTGAGACGAGAAAGTTGAGTTTTAGTTTGTTCATGTAAATCAATATTATTTTTTAATTAAAAAGCGGACAAAAATCTAGGAAAAGCAATCAAGGATATTTGTGATTCAGTCGACTTTAAATTTATTAGATATATGTATTTTAGCAGTAGAATAGACATATAATTAAACTTATGGAAATCTGATATCAGCGATAAGTTAAAACGACGATTCTTTCAAGCTGTAATTATATCAGTACTACTGTTCGACAATATCATTTGTATCGCTAAGAGAATATGCCCGATGGGGGTAAGAAATAATAACATTTGATATCCTGGGTTTAGTGTAATTCCTTACTCTCCTTCTTTCATTTTTCTTTATATATATATGTATATATATATATATATATATATATATATATATATATATATAATTCTCGTTGTGTGTTCTTTTTGCATATAACCTTAATCCAGTTACGAAAGGGGGAATTCTAGCGAGCTTTTCACGCATATATATATATATATATATATGTGTGTGTGTGTGTGTGTGTGTGTGTGTGTGCGTGTGTGTGTGTGTGTGTGTGTGTGTGTGTGTGTGTGTGTATAAAACAATTGTATGATCTACAAATTTAACTAACGTACATGAAAATAAGTGTTGAAAAATGTATTATACTTTCGATTGAAGGCCGTAGAAGATGAAGCCTGATAAAAATTAATGTAGATATTTGCAATATTTCGGTCAGACCTATATATATATATATATATATGTGTGTGTGTGTGTGTGTGCGTGTATGTGTGTGTGTGTGTGTGTGTGTGTTATTTGAAACAGAATGAAAATAAAAAAAAATATATATATATACATATATATGTAGTACTTGTTTTTATGGCTTTTTATGTGTACATATATATAGAAATAAATGTAGATATTTGCAATATTTCGGTCAGACATATATATATATATATATATATATATATATATATCGAGTCAGAATGAAAAAAAAAAGAAAAAATGGAAAACAAGATATATATATATATATATATATATATATATATATATATATATATATATATATATATAATATATATATATATATATATATATATATATATATATATGCAGTAAAATTTGAACAAATATTTTTTACCATCATTGTCATCGTTATTGTTGTCATTTTGAAGCGTTTACTTAAAATTCACAAGGAAAAATAGCGTAAGGGAAAACAAAGAAAGAGACAAAAAAAGAAAAAGAAAACAGAAAAAAAAAAAAAAGAAAAAAAGAAAGGAAAAAAGTAAGGAAGAAAGAAAGAAGTCTAATTGCCTTAGTCACATTTGCTTACATCCGGGCTTTGTTTCCACTTTTCAAGAGGCTTCAATATCCACTGTCATTCTATCAAAAGATTCGACTTTTACAATAGGTGTTAATTAAGACGTGATAGACTAGTACATTTTATTGTCTGTAGGTGGCATTCGTATCGTGGCTTTTGTATCGTTATTTCATTGAAAATGCTCAGCTCTCTGAAGTTATTAGACCACTTTATATACATCGGTAGTAATATCTCATCTTATTACGATTCTGGTCACCATTTTAGGCATTGTTGCAGGTTCGACACCAACCCTTGTGTATATATATATATATATATATATATATATATATATATATATATATATATTATATATATATATTATTGTGGTCTGGTTAGGGGCCAGAATAAAGACACAAGAGAGAAAATGAGTTAAACAAATATAGTAACAATGAACAGTAGTACAAAAATATACAAATGACACGGTCACACGCGAGGCTGTCTTATCGTCTATGCACTGACATATTAACTCTCGCTTAAGTGTAGAATCTGCTGCTATTTATAGTTGGAAGAGTTCATGTGTGTGTGGTAAATTACCATAACATTTATTATTACCATAATTATATATATATATATAATAGTTTATCTTATACGCGCATATATATATATATATATATATATATATATATATATATATATATATATATATATATATATATATATTATGTTGGAATTTGATTATTTGTAAATGTCTGATTGTAATCATACATATTTATACGAGCAAATATGTGCACGCATCAGGTGAAAGTATTTAAGTTTTAATGTAATAATATATTATATTAAATTAGAAAGGCTAATGAAACTAAATAAGGATGCAGATGAAAGGATTTGAAACAGAATGGGGTATAATTTTAAAAAATAGAACAACTGAAACCTACTATTCCATCTCTCCCTTCTTTTATTGCTAAATTTTCCTAAATTAACTATTTACTTAAAATATGAAGTAAAGAATAAAATGACAGTTATTTCTTTAGATAATGGATTTCTAACAAGATTTGTCCCCGGAAATTTTGATCTTATTCATTAAGATAAAAACAAACAATTAAAAATCAATAATACTAAGTACATATTGAGTAAAATCAAATTTGTAATATCAATTATGCAAATTAGCCTTCCTGTTCACACTGTAAACCACTATTTTGTTGTATATATAAATACAATTGCATGATATTAGTATGTAGATATCATCAACAGTATTAATAATGTAAAACAATTTTATTAATAATTGAGGTTTGAATAAAAATGAAATCATGGAGAATGTGACATAAATAACTAAGGGAATTGTGACTTTAATAATAATAATATAATTTAGGTTTCAAACAGAAGAAACATAGAATCTCCATTATAATAAGATACGGTTTGAGTGTATTCCTTTAAAATTGCAGTTTTATTTGTCCATAATCTGGTGAGTGTGGAGGATGCAGTAAAGTTGTCCACCCAAATGAGGCGATTCTCTCCCTTGTCCTGGTGTTTGTGTGTTCGAGCTTTTTCATGCAGAATGAGGACGTTGTCGATTGGCAAGTTGGGTCTTACTTGTCAGATTCTTGCTCAGAGCCTCGTTAGGCTCTCAATGTAGGAATTAGTTTTATTAAAAAAAGAATTCATATGAAATGAAGAAAATAGCATTAGTTTTTGACACCCCTTCGTATTTATATTCGGTTTGATTGTATTTCTTTAAAATTGAAGTTTTATTTGTCCATAATCATTTGTGGACACACAGACATTTGATGTCATGAATTCCTATCGAATGCGAATAAGTTTCAAACAGATTTGGTTGAATGATAGATTGAAACCTAACAAGTACTAACACTCCCGGTTAAAATGGGAGTGTGCAGTATTGGGAATGGAGGGCGACTCCGCACTCCTCAGAAGTAACCTCGTGGTAATCAATTACTGGTTCACCGTAGGATGCAATGATATTAAAGATGGAGAACAAGGTGAAATTCTTACGGTTGAAGTTGTTATCTTAATAATCTATAACAATATGTTTATATCTATGAATTCATCATTCTATCTTTATTTATTTATTTATCTGTCTATTTTTGTCCATCTAAATGTCCATCTGTCTCTTTCTCTCTCTCTCTCTCTCTCTCTCTCTCTCTCTCTGTCTCTCTCTCCATCCCTCTGTCTGTCTGTCTGTCTGTCTCTCTCTCTCTACATATATATATATATATATATATATATATATATATAAAACCAATATAATATATACATATATATATATATAAACCATATATTATATATTCTCCCATATATATATATATATATATATATATATATATATATATATTCTCCCATATATATATATTCTCCCACTATATATATATATATAAAATAAACCAAATCTCTATATATATTTGCTTTATTATATATATATATATATATATATATATATATATATATATATATATATATATATATAAAGGGTGTTCAGTGCGATGGGGAATTTAACAAAGACGTCAATCTAGGTTATTTTTGCCACGAATGTTTAGTCGAACCACTATCTATTCTATTTCTGTCAGGCTCCTTCGATCATGAGATTCTCCTGAGTGAATCAACGAAGACCACTCGGATGACCTCGAGGTCAAAGCCTACCTGTCGTACTTATCTGAACTTAACAGTATTTTCCATGAATTCTTACAGTTCAACGTTAAATTTAGATATTTACATTACATTATAAAAAGGATAGGTTATGCCTATTCATCATGTAGCAAATATTGGTTTAGTCGGGGAATTGACAGTTACTAAGCAAGGTATTTATATCCCTGCTACACTACCTTATATATACTTTCAAAGATATTGTGGGCGTTTTGATTATAGATATAGCAAAGTACACTATCAATATATATATATATATATATATATATATATATATATAAGGTGATCGGGATAAATTTAACATATTCATATCTAGTCATTTTTCTCCGTGGGTTGGAGGTATTGACGCACACTACGCATCATTTAAAAGCTTGGACCCTTCTTCATTCATATACGTGATGACAGATAGAACTGGAACCCACCTGAATCATAGAAGAGAATAACTTGTGCCATGATGATCTGCGCTAGCTATCAAAATAAGGAGATTATGATTTTTGCCCAATGCTCCCTGAACATTGTAAAACAATCAGGCATGGACTGGAGAATTGCAATGGAGACTACGAGGCTGTGGCTAGAAAGCATCACAACAGAAAATCTGATTGCGTTCGTACAGCAGAATTCCTCGAAAATCTCAAAAAAATTGTTGGAGGACCCTGGCATTGGAATAAGGGCTTTGTCACGTGAATTGAATGTTTCAGCCTCTACCATGAAGCTTGCACACAGTGAAGACCCTTCCTACGACTCATACAAGCATTGCAGAGGTCAACTGCAACCAGAAAAGACCCGTGATAATCTTCTGTCAAACGCGAAGAAACTTCTGAGCAAAATGAAACATCCTGCTAAACCACAAACAATCTGTTTCTTTTCCGAAAAACTTTTGCCAAGATCAAAAACTCAACAAGCAGAATAACAGATGACTTGCATACAGTCCAAAGTACACCCCTCGTGTCAAAACTGTGATGGTTTTCGGATGTGTGTCCTCTGAGGGTGGTGTGATGCCTCCTCAATTTTTTAGAGAGAGTATCAGCTTGAATTCAGATGCCTACGTGGAGTTGCTAAAAACTGTAGTCAAGTCCCTGGATAACAAGGGTAGCCAATGGTAGGCCATATGTATGGCAGCAAGATTCGCCCCTCCCCTGCCATACCTCTGGAAAAGTCAAAAATGGTTGTCGGTGAATTTCTACGACTACACCAGTCCCAATGTTTGGCCGAACTCCCCAGATCTTAACTCCATGGATTATTATGTATGTGGCGCTGTTGAGAAAGACACCAATCGCCGTATTAGTACTACAAAAGCCCAGTTAATCGAGAGAATTCAGGTAGTTTTTGAGACCCTTCCCAGGGAAACTGTAACACCAGCTTGCTCCAGGTTCCGGGGCAGGATTGAGGCTGTGATCGACGCTAATGACTGTAATTTTGAATGAAACTTGTTGACAGTAGTGTAATTTCTGTGCCTGTTAAATTTCTATACAATCCATTAAATGTTGTAGCTACCAAGCACTTTTTCATGAAAATGTCAAATTTCTTCCGAACAACATATATATATATATATATATATATATATATATATATATATATATATATATATATATATATATAATTTATATTTTTTGCTTGAAGTCAGTTACAATGCGTATATCGTATAAAATTCGATAATTAATGAAAATAATTATGACAAGCGAACTCGGCAAACATTGCCCACTACGTAGAACATCGTACAGCAACCGTTTCAACTTTATTAAGTCTCATTAGCGATGCATACTTACGATCTACCTCCAACAGAAATATTATTTTCATTAATTATCGAATTTTATACGATAAACGCATTGTAAATGCCTTCAAGCAAAAAGTATAAATAATAATATACTTTACTTAACAATTCTTCTAAAGCAAATTACCTATAATATATATATATATATATATATATATATATATATACTAGCAAATATATGCACCCTCCGGGTGCAAGTATTTAGTTAAATTTTATGATAAAGTATCATATTAAATTAGAAAGGCTAATGAAACTGGATAAGAATGTAGATAAAAAGATTTTGAACAGAGGGGGTATGATTGAAAAATAGAACAACTTTGAAACTAAGTCTTCCATCATTTTCCGTTACTCCCGTGTTTCATTGGTAATTTTCCTAATTAAACTGTTTAGTTAAAATAGGAAGTAAAGAATAATATAACAGTTATTTCTTCTTGTTGAGGGATTTCTTTTAAGATTTATTGAGATTTTTGCTCATATTCAATAAGATAAAACCAAACAATTAGAAATCAATAATACTAAGCATATATTTATTAAAATCAATTTTTTTAAATCAATATAAATTAGCCTTCCCATTCACACTGTAAAATTTTGTTGTATATATAAATACAATTGCATGTATTAGTATGTAGATATGGTCAACAGTGTAAGTATTGTAATTGAAGTTTAAGTATAAATAAATCATGGAGAATGTGATGTAAATAACAAAGGGAATTGTGACTTGAGTAGGGATATAGTTTCGGTTACAGACAAATACACAATCCATTATAATATATATATATATATATATACGTATATATATATATATATATATGTAACAATAGAAACGATCGTAAAACACACCCAAGAGAGCAATCCACCA
>CM042159.1:14075880-14078380 GCA_023376005.1 Doryteuthis pealeii
AAATTCCCCGTATTTCAACCGATTTCATTTAAAACAATTAGGATTTACTCTGACGAAGTCCGTTATTTCTTTGTATACTAAAATATTTATGTAGTTTTTTCTATTATTGTTATTTTATTTTATTTTGTATTTAAAATCGTAATAGATAGAACACATGTATGCATAGATAAACTCCTGCCCGAAACACATTTCAGTAAAATAAAATAAAATAAATCCTATTTTATTCATTCAACATTTTTCCTTTATTTTTCATTTCAACACACACACACACACACACACACACACACACACACACACACACACACACACATATATATATATATATATATATATATATGAATTTAACATTTTGAAAAAACAATTAGTAATTATTATCTGCTGACAGAAATCTGTTTCGACGCCTTATAGAAGGGTCATCTTCAACGAGCAAAAAATATATGAAAAAGAGACGGGATAAAACCGTTTTAAAACGGTTTTATCCCGTCTCTTTTTCATATATTTTTTGCTCGTTGAAGATGACCCTTCTATAAGGCGTCGAAACAGATTTCTGTCAGCAGAAATAATTACTAATTGTTTTTCAAAATGTTAAATTCATTCTGTCGGATTAATTTCCATTTATTTACATATATATATATAATATATATATATATATATATATATATATATATATAAAAGGGCGTATAAGTGTTAGATATAGTATATTTTCCACTGCTTTTTATAGAAAGTTAATCGAATGTTTTATCCAAAAGGAATATATTGAAAGAATGTAACCCTAGAGAATAGATAAACAAATAGTTATATTTTAAATCCCCACAAAACCCTGTAAATGAATAAATAAATCAGTTATAGATAAAATTCTCACTCTCTCTTTCTCTTTATTTCTGTCTCTCTCTCACTCTATCTATCTATCTATCTATCTATATATATATATATATATATATATATATATATATATAAATGGAATATAACCTACTTCAAAACAAACGAAAAATCTGGAAAAAAAAAACAGCTGGTGTAATGGTTAGAGTCCCCGCATGTCAGCCTGACAGTCAGGGTTCGAATCACACACAAAGCAGTCTTCCTGTCTATAGCTCTGCTGATGAGGCCTAATAGGCTGAAATGTACATACAGAGATTGATTTTTCTCGATTTGTTTAGCCTTACATTTGAATAGGTATGCCCGCCTTATTCATTAATTATCAATTAATAAATTTTCAAAAACTAGGTACGACTTCAATTAAGCACATATTCTCCCAAATATATATATATATATACAACAGATTCTGGTCCAGTTATATGTTCTTCAAAAGAAAACACCAAGTAATGTTTTTCTTTTGTTATTATCCAGCTTTACTTGTGGGCGAACGAGTTGTTGCAGGTGTCACTGTAGACTTAATGTTTAGACTTCGTTTCCAAAACATACAGAGCCCGATACAAAAGTGCAAAGGAATATAACAATATATTTACAATTTCATGTTATTTAACAGTTTCACGCCTTATATATACTAGCAAATATATGCACCCTCCGGGTGCAAGTATTTAAGTTTTAATGTAATGAAATATCATATTAAATTAGAAAGTCTAATAAGAATGCAGATAAAAAGATTTGAAACAGAATGGGGTTATAATAGAAAAATAGAAATTAAACTTACTCTTCCATCACTGCCGTCTTTCATTGCTGAATTTTACTTATTTAACTATTTAGTTAAATTAGGAAATAAAGAATAAAATTACACTTATTTTTTCTTGTTAATGGATTTCATTTAAGATTCATTGGAGAGATTTTTGCTTATATTCATTAAAATAAAACCAAACAGTTAGAAATCAATAATACTAAGCACATATTTAATAAAATCACATTTTTAATATCAATATGCAAATTAGCCTTCCCATTCACACTGCAAACCGCTATTTTGTTGTATATATAAATACAATTGCATGTTATTAGTATGTAGATATGGACAACACTAATAAAAAGGTGAAGCAATTTTATTAATAATTGAGGTTTAAATATAAATAAAATCATGAAGAATGTGATGAAAATAACTATGTTAATTGTGACTCGATTAGTAATATAGTTTCGGTTACAGACAGATAAACTCACAATCTCCATTATAATAAGATATATATATATATATATATATATATATATATATATATATATATATATATATCATGAAATAGGTACAAGAGATAACCTAAGGATCTTCTGGGTTAAATCTACTGAATTAATCGAAACACCGATTAATAGCAGTCGATCACACGTGTGTGTTCATTGCATTAATGTTCTTTCATTAATCGGTGTCTCGATTAATTCAGTAGATTTAATCCTGAAGATCCTTATGGTGAAACTCGAGTAGGTTATCTCTGGTACCCATTTCATAATAAATTTGCTCTACTTAGTATTGAGCACTTTGTATTTGTTATATCGCTGACTTACCAACCTGAATTCCACACTTACTAACCATCGTGACCAAATTCACTGGTAAGTCAACTTTTCC
>CM042159.1:14085880-14100880 GCA_023376005.1 Doryteuthis pealeii
ACAGACAGAAATACATTCAATCTCCATTATTAATAATTATTATTATTATTATTATTATTATTATTATTGATTTTTTTCACACCAGCATAAACTGATGCTCTTTCACTGAAGTCTGAGTGACAACAAGTCTACTCAGTTCTCCAGGTATTCAGAGTATTCAATGATCTTGACGCAATGGTCTCAATTCTTTCTTTGATTTCCAATTCCTCTAGTTTGTTTTCTAATATTTTGCGGACCGCTCCAAGTGCACCAATTACCACTGGTATCACTTTCTTCCTCATATTCCACAGATTTTTCAATTCTCTAGCAAGATCCAGGTATTTAGTAGTCTATGTCGGTATGGTGAGTTTTTCACACCAGTGTTAGCTGATGGTCTTTCACTGGAGTTTGAGTGACAACAAGTCTCCTCAGGTCTCCAGGACTCTTCTAAGCATTCTGGCCGATTGCAACAATAGAATTCTCTGGATGGTCTCAATTCTTCCTCTGATTTTCAGTTCCTCCAGTCTCTTTTCCAAGATTTTTGGGACCGTTCCACGTGCACCAACTTCAATTGGTATCACTTTCACCCTCATATTCCACAGCCTTTTCAATTCTCTGACAAAGTCCAGGTATTTGTCTATCTTTTTGTTTTCCTTCATCTTCACCCTATGATCTGCTGGAACTGCAAAGTCTACCAGTTGACAAATTTCTCTTCTTTTTTTGTTAAACAATATTAGGTCTAGTCTCCTGGCTGGGATAAAGTGATCCATCTTTATCTCAAAGTCCCAAATTACACTGGTTTACAAAGAAATTGAGGCAAGCACAGAAATAGCTGTTTTAACCTAATTTGAGGGTGCTGAATTCAGATTTGAAATCCGTTTTTACTCATCACCTCTAGTTTTTTTAGATATGCATACTGTACATTTTGTACACATACTGTACATAAAGGCGTATATGCATTCAGGGTTAATTTCTAATATTGTGTGACTTATGTCTTCTTTTTTAGTTATTATGCAATAAATGTAAGTGATAGCATTACATTATATATATATAGCTATATACCAAGACGGATTTTGACAGTTAAGCGTAGCGAATACGTCTCAATCAACAGCCAGTAGTGCACTGGCAGTCAGCGCAGGAGAAAGGTGTCCCTCGACAATTGTGTTACACAATCTTTTGGATATATATTTGTATTACAATTTCCAACGACGCATATTATATGATGGTAGACTTCTGCTGGATGCTCTTGCGTGACATCCCGGAGGCAAAATACAGCAAATTATCTAAGAAAACACACTTCTAACTGTCTGCAGTACTATGGGTTGTGTACATTGTGTCATCCAAGTATATTTATTCCGTCAATGTTCTTTATCTATCCTGTTTTATCTGTAATAAGCTGCTGCAACTGTTGAAATAAGCACGTATATACTAAAATGAGACTATTTAAAAGACAGAAAACTAGAGGTGATAGAGAAAAACTGTTTATAAATTTGAATTCAGCACACCCAATTTAGTAAAAAACACATATTCACATTCTTGCATCAGACAAAAAATATTTTTTGTAAACCAGTGTATTATTATTAATATTATTATTATTATTATTATTATTATTATTATTATTATTATTTCTTGTACGTTAAATCTTAACAAATTGGTAACGAGTTTTCGAAACACGTGAACACTCATACATGTGTATTTTAGAAAGATGGATTCTGTGATGCAAAAACGTTTGTATTAGCCATTTTGCGTTGATGTAATTATTCATGAAAATACTATCTGCGTCACAACAAACGTCTACGGAAGCAATATTTTCTACACAGTTCCAACGTTTTGAAGATCTTTTTCAATGTGGATTTCAAAGTCAGGCTTCTGTTACAGAATCTTGGAACATCAGAATACGACCGTTTACGCCTATTAGATTTTACCGAAATATTCCTGGGATTAAAACTTCGGTGAAAAAGTGCAGTTTTACTCTAATTTACTACTTAAATACCCTTAGTTATTTACGTCACTATTCCCTTAGTTATTTACATCACATTCTCCATGATTTTAGATTTTTATTGAAACCTCAATTATTAATAAAATTGTTATTATTAATAATGTTAACTAATACTAATAACATGTAGTGGTTTACAGTGTAAATGGGAAGGATAATGTGCATATTGATATAAAAAAAATTCATTTTAATAGGTATGTTCTTAGTATTATTTATTTCTAATTGTTTGGGGATAAATCTTAAAAGAAATCCATTAACAAGACGACATAACCGTGATGTTATTCTTTACTTCCTATTTTAGCTAAATAGCTAAATTAGGAAAATTTAGCAATAAAAGACCAGAGTGATGGAAGAGTAAATTTCAGTTGTTCTATTTTTCAATTGTACTCCCCCCTCTGTTTCAAATCTTTTTATCTGCATTCTTATTTAGTTTCAATAGCCTTTGCAATTTAATATAATATTTTATTACATTAAAACTTAAATACTTGCACACGGAGGATTGTCCATAATATATGTTGAAAAATGGGTGCTTAGTATTATTGATTTCTAATTGTTTGGTTTTTTGTTAATGAATAAGAGCAAAACCCTCGAGGATAAATCCTAAAAGAAATCAATTAACAAGAAGAAATAACTGTAATCTTTTTATCTGCATTCTTATTTAGTTTCATTTGTCTTTCTCATTTAATATAATATTTTATTACATTAAAACTTAAATTCCTGCACCAGGAGGGTGCATATATTTGCTAGTTGTCCATATTATATGTTGAAAATGGGGAAAAGGGAAGGATCTAAAAAATGTTGAAATACAGAAAATAACAATGTTATTGGATGAGGAAATGTCCACATTGGAAATATCAAAGGAGTTTTCTATAGATCACTGAACGATAAAGAAGGCCGTTGGAAATATAATTAAATTATGAGCAAAGGGAAATTATTTAAGAACTTCTTTCCTCGGGATAAACGTTAACTAAAGTAATTTATAGCGAAACAGCCACTTTTGCCTAGCGCTCGTATCTTTGAAAAAGGCTTGGGTTTAGTTTAGTTTGTTTGGATTTTATGGATGTCAACCCTTGTTGGGTTATTTCATTTTATTTTTAAGACGTTTTATTCTATTCATGCATCAAATCTAAAAAAAATCAAATTTTAGCACATTTTCTAAAACTCATTTTTTTCTATTTACCTATTTAATCCATAGATGGGACTCTGAAAGGTACTACCACTCCCGGTCAGAGTGGGCATGGGAAAAGAGCTCCAAAATTGGAACCTCACCATTAGATGCAGTTTATCGTCATGCCCATGACACTAAGATACTCAGCTATCACTTTCTAGCACACACACACACACACACACACATATATATATATATATATATATATGAGTAAGAAAAGGTGGAATGAAAACATCACACAATGCTGTTAAAGAAGAAAACAATTTATAATATAATCATAGCTGATACTGATCAATATTTCGATTTTACAAAATCATCATCAGAGCTCATTCACTCCCGTAGTTGTTATATATATATATATATATATATATATATATATATATATATATATATTATATTTACCAACCCCTCCGCACGAGCAGGATGCGACACAAGATCAATTTCTTATGCGAAATTCAACAGGTTTGAATTCAGAGTTTTTCTTTTCCTCGACAGGTTGCCTAACCAAGGTTAAAGTGCCATGTCTACACTACTATTTATCCATAGCAGGAGGGAGAGTAGGATTCATACTTTTCCCAAGGGTATTAGCGCTATGTGAAATGCAAACAGCCTCGTCTAGGAATTGAATTCGGGTCGACGATTCCATTTCCCACGACTCTAACCATTATGCCAAGCGCCTCCTTTCTAGCACATAATAAAAAGGGCTGGGGACTGCAATCTGGGCAATAGGGTTGGGACAACCATATAGGTACTAGGGCTTGACGTGACCAGCCGATTGAACGGGGGTGGGGACAGTCCGACCATCCGTTTAGCCTAAATAAGGGTCAAAGTTGAGTATTGTATGACATCGATTTTTATTGCCCCAATTAAAATGATGAGTCCATTTTTTTATTAACACCAAACGGATGGAAACTTTTTTATCTTTTTTATCAATCTGTACTCGTGATTTTCGATGACAGATTTAGTGTTTGTATCGCTTTGGATTCTTTCAATAAGGGTAAATTTGGCGTCTCTGTCAAAGTCATTGTCATCTAGTATATAAATATATATATATATATATATATATATATATATATATATATATATATAATATAATTAATCTCTTGTGGAGTGTAATTTAATTAATTGTTAATTGAACTGTCAACGCTTAGCGTAAGGCATTACCTCTTTGTTGTTTACAGACTTGAGTTCTCTAGTTATTGCAAAAATACACATCTACAGAAGTATGTATCAATTAAGATGCTCACCTCTTACTGACAGTTACTGACGGCCGAGACGGTAAGGAAGTAGCGGCTATGTAAGACGTAAACGTCGAAACACTGTTACTGTTGATAACTATACATATTCAAGGACGCTCTGAGGAACAGTGCTATTACTGTGGAAGACTTGGAGAAGCTAGCTTGCAATAGACCTGGCTGGAGAGCCACCGTTTACCTGTCAGTGGATGAATTTGAGTCCAACCGAATTAAACACCAAATATTGAAGCGGGGTATTAGAAGGGGTAATTTTCAGCCCAGCAACATTCAAAGTGGAGAAGTTCCAATATGTAGTTAATGTGGAAGAGTATGTCTCTCCAGGGCTGGCCTGGTGAGTCATCTGAGAAAACACAAGGATGGAGTGTCAAATGCTACAGGCACCTAACTATGATGATAAAAAAAACAAAACAAAAAACAAAACAAAAACAGGAAATGGTCCTACTCGAACACGAGTTGAGAGCCATTATATATATATATATATATATATATATATAATATATAAAAGTTCCTTTGTCACCCAATAAATAAATATGTAAAACCTATATATTTATCTTATTATATTATATATATATATATATATATATATATATATATATATATATATATATATATTAATTTTGAAAAGAAGATAAAACGACAGGTTTTTTGAGTTTTCCTTCCTTTCAAAGGTAAATATTCGTCTGTATTTAATCTTAAAAAGATTATCATACATTGAGCTCTCTTTAAGGATTTATAAAAATCTCTGTATTTGCACCTACTAAAACATGCAATAATTATACAGTGTGATTTTGAAAATCCCATGTAGATTCATCCTTTACTACCAGTTTTGGATACCTTACACACACACACACACACACACACACACACACACACATATATATATATATATATATATATATATATATATATATATATATAGAGAGAGAGAGAGAGAGAGAGAGAGATAGATAGATAGATAGATAGATAATCATTGAATTAATTACTAGTTTGACTTTTATCAGTACTTCGCATAATTTCTAATATTGTTTGATCGATTCAATAATCTTAATTACTTTGAATCTGATAATCATCGAGATATTAATCGATATCTCGTTACGGATTAGCAATTATCAATCTTTTCAATCGTAAAGATTTTCCTATCTTGTAATTAACACATTGCATTGATCTCCCATTTTCGGTTGGCCTATCAAAATGACCCCATCCCTCTCAGTGCAACGATGGAGGGGGGAGGGTGACTTGTAAATACCCTTCAAAGTCATTTGTCACTTTTATTTATTTATTTGATTAGTCATATTTTGTTTTGTGGCATATCGAAACTTATTGGGTCATCTAATGTCCATATCTGCCATAAACTTGCCAACCAAGTGTATGGCTTAACTGCAGAATTTATATGTGATTGATACTATTTTCTGCATGAATAAAAAGGCTAAAAACAGAAGGTGTGAATAGGAGAGAAAAAAATTATACAGAACCCCCAAACTTTGTAATAAAACTTAATTTTAACTAGGGGAGTTTAGGGTTAGGGTTGGGTTTTCAGTGGAAATTGCCCTAAGCTGTTTTTTTAAAGTGATACCGCTTCGGCTACAGACTTAAATCATAGCTGGTGTTGTTTTTCCAGCAGTCAGCGGCTAGCATTTTTTGAGGCAGGAAACCAGGACGGAACTCCGCAAAGATTACCATTATTTGTATTATTCAGACTATTGTCCTCATCTTAATTGTTATCCCAAACTAATATTAATAATACTGGTGTCCGTTATCATCCTACAACACCCTCTGATGAACGCCATTGTAATTGGTGCCCTTGGAACAGTCCCCAAGAGATTGGAAAAGAGTCTGGATGAGATGGAAATCCGAGGAGGAATTGAGACTATCCAAACAGCATCGGCTATAATACTCATAAGAGTCCTAGAGACCCGAGGAGACTTGCTATCAGTTAGCCTCTAGAGTACAATCTACTAATACGGATGTGTAAATATTTCATGGAGTAAAATAATAATAATAATAATAATAATAATAATAATAATAATAATAATAATAATAATAATAATAATTAGCAAATTATGAAAAACTGGAATAGAGAAACATAATACCCATAATTGCAGCTCAAAATAATGTCATAAGGACCAATTATATCAAAGCGAAAATAGATGAGACGCAACAGAATAGTAAGTGTAGAACGAGTAGAGACAGAGACAATACGGTTATTCACATAATAAACGAATGCTACAAACTAGCGATGATAGTATAAGGCTAAGCATGACGCCATGGGAAAGGGGATCCTCTGAGAATTGTGCAAAAATTCAGTTTCGACCAGAATCCGCCCTAGAGAATGAAACGCATAACGCTAGCTATAATTATAATTTTTATGAAGTATTGTGTATAAATTACTAATGCCTACTCCAAAAGAAACGTTGAAGCAGCACTTATGCAACACACACAGACAGACACACAGACACACATAGGTAATCTGAACATTAGCTACATAAATGAGTATAACCTCCTGTTTATTTCACTTTGAGGAAGCCATATGTTTTGGTCGGCCATTTTCACTTCACCGTTGTCAATACAACTGCATGAAAATATAATGAATATATAATAAAATGTGTTCTTAATAACAATTAAGTTCATTTCAAATAATGCACAAGCACAATTAAGAACACATTTTATGATATTTTCGTGTTAAAACATGTAGTTGTATTGATTCGAACAAATTCGTATTTTCAGTGTAGATTTACGGTGGAAATGAAAATGGCCGACCAAAACATATGGCTTCCTCAAAGTGAAAGGGGTGGTTATTCTTATTTATGTAGCTAATGTTCAGATTGTTGGTTGGTTGGTTGATAAGAAAAATGATAGATTACTTGGTAGATAAAAAGTGATATTTAGCGCGACGTAGACCCCACAGAATTATAACTTAATTAAATATAGACCCGGAACATCTTATGACCTCCTAAGTGTATTACACTAATACAAATGCCGTCCAACATCTCCACACAACATTTCACCTCATGTCCTGATGAAGATTGCATAAACCAAAACGTTATAACCCATCTTTCGGAATACATCGTATTTTTCTTTTTTTCAACACACACAGACACATAGACACACAGACACAGACACACAAAACACACACACACACACACACACACACACACACATATATATATATATATATATATATATATATATATTATATATATTCGAATGTATATAACAGCTATATCACTATATTGAGTATTCCACAAATGATATAATAAAAAATAGTCCCGCGCTAACTCACCAAGTGAGCTAGTGATAATCATATTATAAATATATACATATACATATATATATATATATATATATAATAGTATTTGATAATTTGCTTCTGAAGCATTGTTAAGTGAAGTATATTATTATTTATATTTTTGAAGGCGATTATAATACCGGTGGCGCAGGGGTAGAGTCTCTGACTCTGCGTACTAGGTTCTCCGATTCGATCTCTGTCGGAGGGAGATCGTAGGTATACACTGCCGCTGCGACCTAATAAGGTTGAAACAGCTGAACAGTGTTCCACACATTATTCGCCGAGTTTGCTTGTCATGATTATTTTGAATAATTATCGAATTCTATACGATATACGCATTGTAACTGCCTTCAAAATATATATATATATATATATATATATATATATATATATATATATAAAGTTTTCGTTAAGGACCCCTAACAAGTGTCTTTTTAACAATCCAGGTTGATTTCTTATTCTTGTTATTTTAGAGGTTTTCTTGAATTTAGTTCAATTAAGGAAGCTTGTCATTTTTTTTAGTGAGACCTGTTTAAATGTAACACTGCTGCTCAAATACAGGTAATACCCCCACCATATATACATATATATATATATATATATATATGTGTGTGTGTGTGTGTGCATATATATGGGGGTGCGTGGGTGGTGGGTGTAATGAGAATTTTTAGAAATATATAGTTATTATTAATTTTGACCGGCTGCGTCTTGAGGTTGAACAAGTCTGTCGTCTTGTGCCTGACGTCATATCCGGGTTACTGTCACCTTGGTAACTTAAGATGGCGACTGCGCAGACCAGATCAAATCAATGAGAAGTAAATCATTAGCGAAGTGGACTACGAGGCTCTTATTTTTTCTTGTTTCTTCATTTTGGGTTTTTTCTTCTTTTTTTTTTCATCCTAAAGCACAAAGTTTTTTTGTTTTGTTTTTTTCTCATTCTTTTTTTTCTTTCTGTTTTCTTTTTATTTCTTATCCTCTTTCTGATTGGTTTCCCAGAAACAGCGGGTCACTTCATTAGATGTCTAATAAGTTGTGACTGCTAACTAGATGGTGGGGTTACTCGGTGATGTTGCCTCGATCCTCAATCGAAATACATACCTTGAAAAAATGTCGTCTTAATCTAATGAAAAAATCACTGTGCGGAAAATGAGGGGATAAAGTGGATTTCTTTTTAAAGCCCGCCAAAGCAAGTAATGGCGGCAATATTTTGCATACAGTCTAAAAAGCGAAATTAATACGACAAACGGCGAAGATGGTAATGGCTAAAATAGAAGAAGAAGAAGAAGAAGAAGACGCTGAAAAAGAAGAAGACGCTGAAGAAGAAGAAGAAGAAGAAGAAGAAGAAGAAGAAGAAGAAGAAGAAGAAGAAGCTGAAAAGGGAAAAGAACAAGGACAAGAACAAGACGAAAAGGAAGAACAAGAACAAGAACAAGAAATATAACAATATTGATGAGGATAACGTCAATGACTAACAAAAACATTGAAAGAAAAACAAAAAACAAAAATCAAAATAAAACGAAAAACAAAACCAAAACAAAACGCCATTGTGTCTTTTGGCGGGAGATAGAGGCGATACTTTAAAATCTCATTTGTGTTCTACGAGGCAAAGACAGTTGGATTTGTGCAAATGAGTTCAGCAATGGAAATTAATGATATGAGCATAAAGCATTGGCTGTCATAGGAAATAAAAAAGAATGGCTCTAAATATACCGGATATTGTTAAACAAGACGCACAACGCCATCAAATAAAAGGAAACTATATCTTGCGATTTTGAAGAAAGGAAACAATAACGTTGCAAATATAAATGTTCTAGAAAATAATTGGGTGAAATTGATAGAAGTCATTTTGAAATGGGATAAAAATTGAATGAAATTCTTTGAAAGTAAATTATATCGAATGAACTTAAGTAAAAATGTCGGACCATATGACCTTTAGGCACCCCTTTTTGATTTCAATTAAGAAAGGATATATTTTTCATTTACACCGTTAATATCCGGTTGTTTGTTAAGGGTTAGGGTTAGGGGTTAGGGTTAGGGGTTAGTTTTATAATTTAAAAGAAAATCTAAAAAATTGTCTGTTAAAACAACCGGATATTGACGGTGTAAATAAAAAACACATCCTTTCTTAATCGAGATCAAAAAGGGGTGCCTAAAGGTCATATGGTCCAAAATATCAAAAATTGACAAATAAATGAAAGAAAATGTTTGAAAGATATGTTAACTAAATGAATTTCCAATACATGCATATATATATATATATATATATATATATATATATATATATAATAATGTATATATTATATATGTGTATATATATATATATATATATATTATATATATATATATGATATATATATATATATATATATTATATATATATATATATATATATATAATATATATAAAGGAGAGATTTTGGTATGTACGTGTCGACGTATAACTCTAAAACAGGAGGTCACTCAAATTTTAAATCTTGCATACACATTAATATTCTTATGATGTGATGGACTTGGGTAGAAAAGCGTTATCTTCCCTTGCCGCGAGTATTTGCCACTAGGTGTCACTATTATCTGAATATTTAAACTCAGTCCGGGAAGCTCTCGACCTCTCTCTGGTCTGGCATGCACAAAGATGCACTAAACGAGTGGGTTCTCTGTCCATTAAAGTAGGGAGGCCTTGACCCCCAACTTTAGGTTCGTACCCATGAGTATACATAACCATTTATAGACCCTACCACGTGAGTCATGCACAGTAAGTGACTTTTATATTCATTAAGAACTCTCTCTTACTTCCCAAACAATTTCTTCCTAACTGTTTGTATCTTGTCATGTATTCCATGTTCCATGTGTTCAGACAATAAAGTCTGTATCGCTGTGATATTGTACCTCATTATTGTAAGATAAGTAACACGAATTGATCGTCTCATACGACGTACGAAGTCCAGAATGCAAATGGCGGCGCCCACCAGTCATTAATTACAGACTTACCGACGACCTGCCACTAAAAATGCATAACACCACGACGGTCACTATCAATAAAGGGAGGTTACTCTAACCTACCCACACAATTTTACGTGTATATTCACCTACGTTGGGAGGTTTCTCTGAAGCCTTTCTAATGTATTATAAGAACCAGTTTTGGCCACGAAAGCCAAAACCACATTTAATTCTTATAGCTCTAAGCCCTTAAGTGGTAGAGGGACTTATTGCTTTGATGTCACTGTCTTGAGCTGTCTTACAAAGGGATGTCTGTCAAGGGCTGCTACTGGTGAGAGTGTCAAAGGAGGCCAAACCTCCTTACTTTTATAGTTGGTCTCACATGACCTCCAGGAGGACTGTGATTGGTCTATTTGGCCAATTGCATGTGTGTACAAATAAATTTCAATTGTTATATTGTACCTCTTTGGATTTTATTATGTATATATTCACCTACATTTGGAGGTTTCTCTGAAGCCTTTCTAATGTATTATAAGACCCAGTTTTGGCCACGAAAGCCAAAACCACATTTAATTCTCATACCTTTAAAATCAAGGAATCAGTTTTAAACACGAACATATTTGAAAGCGCCATTTTATTCTATTTTTACGTTTTAAGAGAGTGAGTCGAAAGATAGGTTTCCTGTACCATTGACATTGACTAGGTTACCTGAAATATAAAAATGTCTGTAAAATGTCCGAGAATAGAAAGAAGTTCGGCTTTACCTCCTCGGAAAATCGTACAGACATTGTGACACGCTCAGTTTGAAATCTATATATAGTAAAAGTCGATGAGCATTTTACGAGTCACTCCTCCCCCCACCCCTCTGCGCCTGGTGA
This sequence comes from Doryteuthis pealeii, assembly GCA_023376005.1. Classification (NCBI taxonomy): domain Eukaryota; kingdom Metazoa; phylum Mollusca; class Cephalopoda; order Myopsida; family Loliginidae; genus Doryteuthis; species Doryteuthis pealeii. The sequence goes on from CM042159.1 coordinate 14,097,380, forward strand.
GCGAGTTCGTGTTCTGTCTTTGTCAGACGTCAATTTTAAACTGTGCACACCAAATCCGATCATGAAACAGACACGCAAACAGTTTAATCGTGAACAGATCATCGATTTTGATTGGAGGGAAAAATACATTTGGACTGTGACTTTTTACGTCAGTTCAAGTAAAAAATGTGACATTTTCCTCATTTCTCAAAAAATTGTGGTAAACATGTTTTTTTTACGTTAAAGGTCAAAACTTTCAGATACAGAAAATAATAAAAAGGTTTATAAAAAATTATTTTTTAAAAATATAGTTAAACAGATCACTAATTATGACTCAGCCTATTTTAATTGTCACTGCCCCAAGTGGATCTAACAAGGTTTGAATTCAGAGGTTTCCTTCTTCTAGACTGGTTGCCTAATCAAGGTTAAAGAGCCTAGTATACCCTAACATTTTACCCCAAGCTGGAGGGAGAGTAGTGGAATTCAAACCTTTCCCAAGTGTATCAGCGATATATTAACAGTAGTTTCATCCAGGATTTGAACTCGGGTTGACGAGTCCATTTCCTACGACTCTAACCATTACATCATGCACATCCAGCAAGTTGCTTTAGTGTGGTTTATTTGTTTAACGGCCAAACAATTCGTCATGGATTATCTAATGCCGAAATTGAATTAATTTCTAAATAATTGATTGTAATCATTACTATGTATGCTTCGTTTCATTTGATTTATATTTCATTTGATTTATTTGTTTAATGGAATATCAATTGTTTTAGGGGTTATTTAATGCCGAAAATTTTTAAGTGTTTTATTATAATCATAACTAGTTATATTTGGTTTGGTTTGTTTATCTAACGGCATATCAATTCCCAATGGGCTATTTACTGCTGAAATCTGATTAATTTGTAAAAGTTTTGTTGAAATTATGACAATTTACGAGGGTGGGTCAAAAAGTAATGCCATTTTGTTTAGGAGAGGTATAATTACTGGGATAATTTTTGCCTCAGACTATCATCTCTTCGGCCCCAGGAAAGAGGGTCTGAGAGGCAAACATTATTCCAGTGACGAGGAAGTGAAATCTGTAGTGGTCCAAAGAACAGTCCACAAAATTTTATGGGGCAAGGATACATGCTTTCATTCGAAGGTGAAACATTGCTATTGAGAGGAACGATGACTACTCCTCTACATAGTCCCCATTTCTTTCAATAGCAACGTTCCACCTTCGAATGTGAGCATGTATTCTTGCCCTGTAAAATTCTGTTGAATGTTCTTTCAGCCATTTCTTCACTTATGATTTCCCTTGCTCGTTACTGGAATACTGTTTGCCTCTCAAACCCTCCTTCATGGGGCCGAGTAGATGATAGTCTGCAGGCGCTAAATCTGGTGAGTGGAGGATGCAGTAAAGTTATCCACCCAAATGAGGCGATTCTCTCCCTTGTCCTGATGCTTGTATGTTCGAGCTTTTTCATGCACAATGAGGACATTGTCGATTGGCAAGTTGGGTCTTACTTGTCAGATTCTTGCTCTGAGCCTCGTTAGGCTCTAAACGTAGGAATTAGTTTTTTTAAAAAAAGAATTCACATGAAATGAAGAAAATGGCATTAGTTTTTGACACCCCTTCGTATTTATATTCGGTTTGATTGGATTTCTTAAAAATTGCAGTTTTATTTGTCCATAATCATTTGTGGACACACAGACATTTGATGTCATGAATTCCTATCGAATGCGAATAAGTTTCAAACAGATTTGGTTGAATGATAGATTGAAACCTAACAAGTACTAACACTCCCGGTTAAAATGGGAGTGTGCAGTATTGGGAATGGAGGGCTACTCCACACTCCTCACAAGTAACCTCGTGGTAATCAATTACTGGTTCACCGTAGGATGCAATGATATTAAAGATGGAGAACAAGGTGAAATTCTTACGGTTGAAGTTGTTATCTTAATAATCTATAACAATATGTTTATATCTATGAATTCATCATTCTATCTTTATTTATTTATTTATTTATTCATTGTCTATCTTATTAAGAATGTTTATTTCACCCTCTCTGTCTCTGTCTCTGTCTCTGCCTCTGTCTGTCTTTCTGTCTGTGTGTCTTTCTGTCTCTCTGTGTGTCTCTGTCTGTCTGTCTCTGTGTGTGTGTGTGTGTGTGTCTCTCTCTCTCTCTCTATTTATATATATATATATATATATATATATATATATATATATATATATATATGTCCATGTGTCTAGCTCTGATTCTATCTTTCTGTCTTTCTTTCTTTCCTTCTGTCTGTCTTTCTTTCTTTATTTATTCATTTATCTATTTATTCACTTATTTATTTCTATTTCAAATGGTTCATAACTACCTATCTATCTATCTATTTATCTCTTTCACTCTCTTTTTCTATCACTATCTCTCTCTCTCTATCTCTCATATATATATTTTTTTTGGGGGGGGGGGAGAATATGTGCTTAATTCAAGTCGTACCTAATTTTTGAACATTAATGGATTAATTAATTCATTAGGCGGGAATGCCTATTTAAATGTAAGGCTAAACAAATCGAGAAAAATCATATATATATATATACATATATATATATATAGTTTTCTCCAACTTTTTCAGACTGTTCATATCTATCTATCTATCTATCTATCTATCTTATTTCTCTTCTAAAACACATTAGATTTGGATCCGAACCATCCTTCTCACGTGATACCACTGAGCATTTCAAAATAACCACCGCCACCCCCCACCGTCTGTTAGGAAAATGAATTCAAATCCCATGACAACTTGACGCATGACGTTCTTATTAACAATTTCATTAAAAGCTCAAGTCAAAGTGTAAAGACTAATTGTGTATTATATTTTTACGGCTGCAGGCAAGAAAAATGAATGACAGATTCTCAATAGTCAAGAGTTCATCTTTCCCAAATAGACTCATCAACTGATTAAAGATTATTCATCAGTTTAAATGAACAATTTTTGTAGTTTAAGCTTTGATATCTATCTATCTATCTATCTATCTATCTATCTATTGAACACTGTTTCTATCTATCTATCTCTATATGTTCATCTGCCTATATCTATATATCTCCATCTGTTCATAGTTATCTCTCTCTCTCTCTCTCTCTCTCTCTCTATATATATATATATATATATATATATATATATATATATATATATATATATCAGTTAAAATGAACAATTTTTGTAGTTTAAGCTTTGCTATCTATCTATCTATCTCTATCTATTGAACACTGTTTCTATCTATCTATCTCTATATGTTCATCTATCTATATCTATATATCTTCATCTGTTCATAGTTATCTATGTGAAAATGGAAAAGGAATTGAATCCGACAATATGAGGAAAAACGAGTAAAGAAAAGAAATGTAGATGGATAAAATGAATTTAATCGATATCACATTAATCGATATCACTTACGCATGTGTTTCGGTCAGTTTATGTGTGTGAAAATATTTCGCACACATAGAAGATTCGACCTTCATCAGAGTGAACATTTATTTTGAA
>CM042159.1:14113380-14153380 GCA_023376005.1 Doryteuthis pealeii
AAGCATCACAGTCTGTGTGCATTCAGTGCACCAGAGATTGTCACTCAACAATTTGATAAAATAACCACAAACATGAAAAGGTTAGATTGATTGAAGAAGATAGATAGAAACAAACTGTAGTAGAATCACACACACACACACACACACACACACACACACACACACACACACACACATATATATATATTATATATATATATATATATATTATTGGATTACTTTAAGTATATAAGACGTGCTACAATACACACTTAAATTTATAGGCTAAGCGAGGTCACGTGGTTTAAACATCAGCGAATCAACAGCCCAAATGCGTGGCGGGTTAACTACTTAATCACTGATACCGAGAGACGTCCATTTGCAATCATTGACGAAGGACTTGCAATACTGAGGAGCACCAAGAAACAACCAAAAGATTCTTTACCAAGCATTTCCGCTGAACAACCACTTTTGCTTGAGGCCTAAAGGATGGCCCATAAAATCGTAACATATATATATATATATATATATATATATATATATATATATATATATATATGAGGAGTAATGGATTTATATATCAGATAAAATGTGATTGAAAATGGAGGAAAATGCGGATAAAACACAAAACAACTAAATGCAAATGTTACGAAGCTTTGTCAAATTTACTACTGTCTACTTTTATAATGAAACGGTAATTGGTAAAGTCAGAACAGGAGGGGCATAATGCGGGATAAGATATATATATATATATATATATATATATTAAAGTAGTAAACAAACAATGTGTTTATTTTTATATGGTTTTTAGCCGACAATTTTTGGAGGAATGTGCTTAATTGAAGTCATACCTAATTTTGAAAATTAATTAGTTAATAATTAATGAATTTAGGCGGGCATATATGTTCAAATGTAAGGCTAAACAAATGTCAATTCCCAATATATTATATATATATATATATATATATATATATATATATATTCCAACCCCACGAGCAGGATGAGACACATGGTCAATTTCTTAAGCAGTGTTTAACAGGTTTGAATTCAGTTTTCCCTCTCCTAGACTGGTTACCTAACCAAGGTTATAGAGCCCAGTCTGCCATATATATATATATATATATATATATATATAGAGAGAGAGAGGGGGGGGGAGAAATGGACATAGTCTTTCGCTAAAAATAAACTCTTTTTGCAACATATTGTTCTTTTTTCACATCTTGTGTTTTCTAGAGCATTTCGACCATTTCATCTGATTCTCTGTCCAGCCTTGAGTGATGATCTAAAAAGCTCCAGCTGTAAGCCAACATGAAGTTGGTTTAAGCCACAGCGCTACACCAAGTAATAAAAAAGAAAATGGAGAAAATAAAACACCTGTTCAGGGCAAACACTCATAAAGTGAATGATTGTTGTGTTTTTCCTCCTAGTATTTGGAAAATAACACCTTCTTTCAAAGCTTTCAACAACACATACATTTTTGCAAAATATTTTTTATGATATGAGGCATAGTAAAGAAGATCAATTACTGCAAAATAAATCAGAGAAATATTATAGGGAAGAAAGACGTTCCGTGAAGAAAGCAACTGACAAAGTTGTCAAAATCCGGATTTTTAATATTTGATACTTAAGCTGGATTTACCAATTTTGGTATCCTGAGCTTTCCTTCTCCGAGACAGCAAGATTAAAAAGTCCAGTTTACCCTGCAAATAACTCTTGGTTAGAGAGTTGAATAGTTTGATGCATACGCTTTCCGAGTGTATTAGTGCTATGTAAAATATAAACAACCTATTTCAGGGTTTGGTTGCAAGCCGTCGTGTCAATTTTCCTACGCCCATAGCCATTATACAACGAGCGCCTTAATATGCGTTATTGTTGTATGAAAAATATTAAAAAATGACATCAGACATAATTCTATAATATTAAATGAAAATGATAATAACCATTATGACAGATGCAACTGCTGTAATAAAACCAGATGCCCTTTGAAAGATAATTGCCTAATTTGGATAGCTCAGTCGGTAAAGCGTTCGGCTAGAAACTACAAGGTTCCTAGTTCGATACCGGCCCTCGCCAACTCAGCGTATAAGTATCACATGGATATGTGCGGTAAAGTAAGGAGCTGATGGTAGGTATGGCGCTCCACCTCAGACACTAAAAACAATCTACTTGGTCTAGCGCTATTGAAAAGGGGATAGACTCCCTCGCTGACTGGCTGATACCGAGTTTAGGCCGCCCCAACAACTTTACTTTTTACTTACTGTGTGATATATAAGGATATTGGATGAAGATAACTAATGATGTAAAAGCATACATCGGTGCCATTGAACTGAGTTAGAAAAAAAGGAATAATCTAACCATAAACTCAGCTTGAACACCAGAAAATATACCAACAGTACAACATTTTCAAAACATTGAATTTATGAAAACATTTATGAAAAGATGAAATAATAAAATGGGATATTGTGACAAAAGCACAATCTTACAAAGAAGGTAACAATTGTTGCTGATTGTGACTGGCAGAAAAATGTGAATCCTAGAAAAAATAAAAGGTTACCGAACAAAAGAAATGAATTGATATCAAGGTCTGGGCATATTGATTAATTTTTGATGCGTCATTTACCTTCTCAATAAATCCATACTTATGAATAAATAAATAAATAAAACTCTGAAAATGAAAGTAACTCCGAAAAGTATGCTTAAGTAAGGACGGTCATTGACCGTGTGTAAGGGAGATAAATGCGTATATATCGAGCACAAATGGACCAGATATTTCCGTGTAAATAAGTAAATATTTATGTTAGCCTATAAGATAAAATCATACTATGTATTTCATCAGACTGGGACATCAGGGGAGATAACTTTTTTCAATAAATCTGATCTGTAAACGAAAAAGCAATCGTTAGTAATGATTGTTCAAATACATAACAATCTCGGAAAATATGTTGCGCAAAATTGCACATTTTAAAACTTACATTTTTAGATAGATTAAAAATACTTATTTTCCTTGATCTGGACAGCCCTATATATATATATATATATATATATATATATATATATATATATATATATATATATACTTAACATTTTTATCTATCTATCTACCTATCTATCTGTTCTTCTGTCAGTCTATCTATCTTTAACATTTTCTTAACTATCTATCAATCCATATATATATATATATATATATATATATATATATATATATATATATAGTAGTGTGGAAATGGAGTCAACACCTGGTTACTGAGAGTTTCCCACCTATGCGATATTTTTGGTCTGAAGAATGCATAAGCAAGAAACAGTCAGTAACCAGGTTTTGACTACATGTGCATGCTACCATACCTCAAATATAAACACTCTATAAATGATATTGAGCACTGTCTAAGCCTTTTATTTATTTATTAATTTATCTAGGTAGATAGATTGATAGATAGATAGAAACCTATTTTGGATAAATAGATAAGGACATACTTAGGATAGATAGAGAGATAGATAGATAGATTAATAGATAGATTCATAGATTCATACAAACATACATATATACATCCATAGATAATAACATGCTGAGTATTGATAGATCGATAGTTAGATAGATAGATAATAACGTACTAACGATAGATAGAAATAAACAAGCAAAAGAAATCACTAAGAGAAAAGGCAAAGAAAAATAATTAATAGAAAGGAAAGAAAAGATATAAAAATGTACATGTGAAAAACACGAAAAAATAATTACTTTTGCAAGCGACAGAGACCATAAAAACAGACCATGCCCGATATCAGTATGAAATGACAAAAAAAAAAGACAATCACAAAAAGAAAAAAATGATATTCACATGTATTTCTTCTATATAAGGGTGAATAAGAAATTGCAGATGATTAAAAAAAAGTAAAATAAAATAGATTAAAAAATACGGGATTAGAATAAAAATACACACAAAAAAAAACGGTAACTGCAGATGAAAAGATTGTAAAAAAAACTATAGCAGTCATAATACCAAGTAAAAGCGTAAGAAACAAGTAACCAAATTAAGAAAAGGAAAACTTGTAGCAGGGAACTATTTTTTGTCAGGTGTGTGTAGGCGAAGAGAGAATATGGGCCAAGACTCGATGAGAAATTAATATTTCTGAAAAACATTTTTAAAAAAGAATGGAAAATAGAAGAAAGTCTAAAAGTGGTGAAGATTGAATCAGTAAAAGAAGAAGAGCAAATACTTCAAGTTGGAAAATACGAAATAATGTCTTGAGGGTCAAGAGATTGTGGAAATACTTAACCTTATTTTTGAATAAAATATAACCAAAACATAAAAGACCTGAAAAATGCTATGGGAATAACCATAGAGATATTATCAGATATCTCATTATGTATCCGTTTATGTACGTCGAAACAATCAAAACATAAAAGAAATATTCTTATTTGTCTTAACACTTTTGTTTATATATATATATATATATATATATATATATATATATATATATATATATGTAAAAATGGAAAAGGAATTGAATCCGACAATATGAGGAAAAATGAGTAAAGAAAAGAAAAGTAAATGGATAAAATGAATTTAATCGATATCACATTAATCGATATCACTTACACATGTGTTTCGGTCAGTTTATGTGTGTGAAAATAAATGTTCACTCTGATGAAGGTCGATTCTTGTATGTGTGCGAAATATTTTCACACACATAAACTGAACGAAACACATGTGTAAGTGATATCGATTAATGTGATATCGATTAAATTCATTTTATCCATTAACTTTTCTTTTCTTTACTCATTTTTCCTCTATATATATATTATATATATATATATATATATATATATATATAAGATGTCTCCTATAACCAATCAAATCTTTCCCTCATCACAAAACTTACCCACCTACCTACATCTCCCTTCTATAAAACACTTGTTTGATCTTAATGATTCAATAAAGCCTGAGGAAGCAGGATTTAACATTCCAGCGAAATATACTACACATTTTTGATGTTCTTTCATTCCTTATTTTACCTCATTCTGTCGGATTCATTCCAATCTCATTTTCCTCATATATATATATATATATATATATATATTACTTTTTCCTTAGTGAAAGTGAAATAAATCTGCGTATGTGATTGTACAATTTTTGATATTGTCTAGAGTCTTACAAAGAGTTACATTAACACAACTTCTATTTATTATTACGTACTATGAGCATCAATATATCAAGCGCTTCTCGCAAATACACCTGCTCAAGCCTAATCGCTGCTAGGGCATGCAGCAAAAAGTGTTGGCCTCTCTCTCTCTCTCTCTCTCTCTCTCTCTCTCTATATATATATATATATATATATATATATATATATATGTGTGTGTGTGTGTGTGTGTGTGTGTGTGTGTGTGTGTGAAAGAGTTAATATACCATTAAACGAACTTAATTAAATATACCTATATGTATATATATATATATATATATATATATATATATATATACTAGCAAATATATGCACCCTCTGGGTGCAAGTATTTAAGTTTTATTATAATAAAATGTTATATTAAATTAGAAAGTCTAATGAAACTGAATAAGAATTCAGATAAAAATATTTTGGAACAGAGGGGTTATGATTGAAAAATAGAACAACTTTGAAACTAACTCTTCCATCATCTTCCTTTACTCCCGTCTTTCATTGTTAAATTTTCTTAATTTAACTATTTAGTTAAAATAGAAAGTAAAGAATAAAATTACAGTTATTTCTTCTTGTTAATCGATTTCTTTTAAGATTTATCCCAGAGATTTTTGCTCATATTCAATAAGATAAAATCAAACAATTAGAAATCAATAATACTAAGCATATATTTATTAAAATCAAATTTTAAAAATCAATATGCAAATTAGCCTTCCCACTCACACTGTAAACCACTATTTTGTTGTATATATAAATACAATTGCATGTTATTAGTATGTAGATATAGTCAACAGTCTTAATGATGTAAAACAATTTTATTAATAATTGAGGTTTAAATATAAATAAAATCATGGTGAATGTGACGTAAATAACAAAGGGAATTGTGAGTTGTATAGTAATATAGTTTCGGTTACAGACAGAAAAACCCACAATCTCCATTATAATAAGATATATATATATTTGTGTGTGTGTGTGTGTGTGTGTGTGTAAGTTAATTTAATGGTATAACAATTCCTTATGGCTTATTTGTTGGCAAAATTTGATTCATTTGTTATTTTTTGTTTATAATAAGTATATATTTACCTTTCAATAGCAATCATTTATTAATCACACTTTATAATATTTGTATATAATAATCATTTGTTTCTCAACATTAGATGGTTTCAAGTATTCCCATCTAATACTAATAATTTATGTATAATTATATGATTATAAGTAGGCATATCTATTCAATAATTATAATAATTTGTTTGCAAACAATTCTAAGTATTCCTATATAATACAAATCATTTTTTAAGATATCTATTTGACTGATACATACTAACAGGGACTAACAGAATGAACCTGGAGATAGGTTGGCTGGTTACTTGTTATTTATGACATATCAACCCATTGGCTTATTTTATGCCGAATATGTTTACGTTTTATTTACTCATGTTGGGTTCTCAATTCTTTTTGGTAAGTTCAATTTTTTAAACTCATTTAAGAGGAGGGTGAAAAGCGTATAATCTGAATAACCTAATTCACGTATTTTAAACCAAATTATGCCATCTCGTTTAAATGGCAAACCTGAAATTAGTAGACAAGTCGTAAAAACATCCCTAGCAGTTATTTTTCTCTAAACCAAACATTATCCTGCATATCTCCGGCTGGAGACAGAGGAATACACCGACCGCACCTCTGCATTAAAACCCCCCTAATTCGGCCACCTGTTGTCCGTGGGTGGTGACCCGTGAAGCTTAAGGATAGAAACCTTGTATCTGAGCAGTCAATGACATGCAACACTTCCATTTGGGTCTTACTTAGGATAGAAAGACGGTTGGAGAGGCCCCCTCCGATCAATTACTGGTCACATCAAATCCTAGCACTTATATGATTGTCCCGACCATATTGTCGTTATGGCAACCCCAACCCTTTTTATCATATAGGGTCTTAGTGTCTTGGGTATGACGTTAAACTGCATCAAATAGTGAAGTTCCAATTCTGTAGCTCTAGGGAGTGTGGAGTATCCCTTCATCGCCATTACTCCCAGGTCCACACTAACCCGGAATGTTAGTACCTGTTGGGGTCCGCTCTTTGGGTTAAATAGAAAAAATGAGTTAAAAAATATTATTTTTACAAATTGAGTTTGAATAGCCAGTTTTTTTAAAAAGTGAATTCGTCCTAAACTAAAGATACCAGGATTTTTATTATTTCTAGTAGAAAATTATACAATAAAAACAGATACTATAAAGTATTGTTTATTAACAGTATTTAAACTGTATTTACCAAGACCGAAATGAACAGTGAATTAATCGTTCATTTTCTTGAAAATACCAGTTGTTCAAAAAGCACCGAAAGAGAAGCTGTATTTACCAAAGCAAAAATGAACAATGAACGAAGCGTTCATTTTCTTCAAAATATCTGGTATTTAAAAAATATCGACCGTGAAGATATATTTACCAAGACGGAAATTAACAAGGAAGTAAACGTTAATTTTCTTCAAAATACGAGATATGTTAAAAAATCACCAAGACTGAAACTGTATTTACCAAAGCAAAAATCAACAATGAATGAAATCGCTTAAGCTGTATTTACCAAGGTGGAATTGACAAGAAAGTAAACGTTAATTTTCTTCAAAATAAAAGATGTGTTCAAAAAGCACTGAGACAGGTGCTGTATTTACTAATTCTGAAATGAACAATGAATGAAATGTCAATAATCTTTTGAATTGTCCCCCTTGGCATTTAGCGCACTTGTTCCAACGAACTTTCGAAGGAAATCTGAAATTCCTCTTTTGAATAGTTATCAAGCCGCGCTGTTGAATGTCTTTTAATGTCATCCAAATCTTAACCTTGCGGGGAACTTTCTCTTAAGAAAACAAGAATTAGTATCATAGAGGGCGCTGCACTTTCATAATCCCAGGATTGGTCAACAAATATATTGGGCATTGGGGAAGGGGACTAGATTTTAAATTTGTTAGTTAATAATACTGTGTTATTATTTCATATAGCCTAACCTGTGGATATGCCACAGTATGATAATTTGATTATTGCAACGTTTGATATGCTGACTTAAGAGCTATTGCAATTTGTAAAAAGTGTAATGATCTTGATTTAACTTTCTCTCAATTCTTTTTTTTTCTTTCTTTCCTTTCCTCGATTGAAACAGATTAGTGTTATCGCTTCTGCGTGCTCACCCTCTCTCTCTATCTTTCTCCTATTCTCTTCTTTCTTCTTTCTTATATTTTTTTGTGTAACCTGTCCTTTTTCTTCCCTTTCTTTCTTTATAATAAAAACGAAATAGTCTATGATTTAGACACTCATAAGAAATAGAAATTCGGCGTATAAGTAACACCAGATAATCAGGATTTCCATTTTTGCATTTCATCTTGGACGATTTGGACATTCTTATTTTTACCAAGAGGGTAATACAAGATGATACCGGCCGTACAATTTAGGAACACAAGTAATAATATATAGATTTAAATCTTGCAGAAATGCATAGAAACTTAATTTGTATTGTTTTATTAAATATGAATAAATTCTTTAATAAAGAGAATAATGAAATTTCAAATTCAATCGTTTTGGATAGGTATAATGACCAACACAGGAACATGTATCATACATCAAAATGAAGCTGGTCCTCTGGGGATCATATCCCTACTTCTCAACAGTCACCATTTCTCTCGTTAGCAATGTTCCACCTTCGAATAAGAGCATGTATCTCTGCCCCGTAAAATTCTGTTGACTGTTCTTTAAAACACTTATTCGCTATAGATTTCCCTTTCTCGTCACTGGAATAATATTTGCCTCTCAAACCCTCTTTCATAGGACCCAAGAGATAATAGTCTGAATGCGCTAAATCTGGTAAATATTGAGGAGGCGGTATAGTTGTCCACCCGAATGAGACGATTTTCTCCCTTGTCCCGATGCTTTTGTGTGTTCGAACATTGTCATACAGGAGGAGAACATTGCAAATTGGCAACTTGGGACTTACTTCATCGGATTCTTGCTCTGAGCCTCGTTAGGGTCTCAATGTAGGCATTAGGAAAATACAAAATAAAAAACTTCACATCAAATAAAGAAAATGTCATTACTTTTTAACTCACCCTTATATATATATATATATATATATATATATATATATATATATATATATTAAAATGGATACAATAGAAACCTACTCGAGTTTCACCATTAGGATCTTCAGGGTTAAATTCACTGAATTAATTGATTAATTCAGTGGATTTAACCCTGTAGATCCTTATGGTGAAACTCGAGTAGGTTTCTATTGTAAAAATTTTATAATAAATTTGCTCTACTTTGTATTGAGTACTTTGTATTTGTTATATCGCTGACTTAACCCCTTGATTCTGCACCTCCCAACGATCGTGCCCATATTCACCGGTAAGCCACCTTTTATTTTTATAAATACCTATATATATATATATATAATATATATATATATATATATATATATATCGTGTGTGTGTGTGTGTATTTGTTTGGCTACAAGGTCCGTGTGCACTTTTAAGACGTACATACTTTAAATTCACATGGACTTTATGGACACCCTACATATATATATATATATATATATATATATATATATATATGGTATTTGTGGAAAGGTGACTTACCGGTGAAACAGGTCACAATGGTTAGTTGATGCAAGATTCACAATGATATGGCAGCGATATAACAAATATAAAGTGCTCAATACATTGGTAGAGCAAATTTATTATGATAAAGGTACACGGTAATAACCTACTCGAGTTTCACCATAAGGATCTTCAGGGTTAAATCCCCTGGACTAATCAAGATATTGCGATTGCAAAAAAATACACACGCGCAATCAACTGCAATTAATCAATATCTTGATTAATCCAGTGGATTTTAACCCTGAAGATCCTTATGGTGTAGGTTATTACCGTTTACCTTTATCATAATATATATATATATATATATATATATATATATATATATATATATATATATAAATGTAGACATTTAAACAAATTTCTCTTACTTCATCTACCACCTGAGCCTAATTAATTCCATATTTTTATCCGTCAATGAATTTATTTATTTTTGTTACCATCTGGACAACGCGTGTATTAAGACCTAAGAATGTTTATATCTTTAATACGAGTCTTGCGTCATAATATTCTATCGTGTGAGCACGCTTCGCGATATATAGATGATGGAAAAGCTACTTTTTCAATATTTAACCCTCTGAGGATTGCATAATACGCATGAACCTACAGAAAATTAGTACCTTTATATTTTATTTGTGATTTTAAATCTGCTTTTCTAATTTAGCACTGAGCACCTTTATATGCAAATACTTTTTATATTCATTCTTCATTATATTATATTACATATTATATTACATATTCTATATTACATATCATTTATATATACACTTGTAATAAAATGTGTATATAACAATATAAATGCACGCGTAAATTTTGTTAATATCCTGCGAAACATTTGAGCTTTTTTCTTTGTGGCTGTTACATTAAGCCTGTTTAGCCAGCGGTGGTTTCCACGAATCGCTACTGCTGCCAGGAAATGCCGCATATGAAATTTTATTTTTACTGGGAAGAAGAAAAGGAATTAAAACCTCTGAATTATTTCTCAGAGAATCAGGTATGTGCAACTGTGTGTATATATATATATATATATTATATATATATATATATATATATATAGTGAGGAATATAAAGAGAGGGATATCAAGAGAGGGAGAGAGAGAAAGAGAAAGTGAGGGAGAGAGAGAGGGTGAGAGAGAGAGAGAGAGAGAGAGAGAGAGAGAGAGAGAGAGAGAGAGAGAGAGAGAGAGAGAAATGAGGAGAGTTGGAATTAAAGTCACTGAATCATTTCTCAGAGAATCAGGTATGTGCGAGTGTATATATATATATATATATATATATATATATACATATATTATATATATATATATATATATGTGTGTGTGTGTGTGTGTGTGTGTGTGCGTGTAATATTATGAAAAAATTGAAAAAACACAAGTTTATAAACGAGTAATGTTTATTTCGCCTACGCTGCAGTGTTTCGATCTGTTTCGATAGATCTCATCAGGACTTTCGTTAGTTTTAGGGAAAAAATAAAAGTATCACAGAAAATAAGAAATCTTCGAGTCCCTTTTGTTTTGCGGTCAGTCGGTCTATTTAAAATTGTTGATGAAAACGCGAGCGTTCTTGGATTTTTAAAATGTATACAGAAACGCTGAAACGGAACGCGTGTTGCAGATTTCAATTTGTTTTTTCAATTTTTTCATATATTACATATATATATTATATATTATATATATATATATATATATATATATATATAGTGAGGGATATCAAGAAAGAGAGAGAGAGAGAGAGAAGAGAGGGAGAGGGAGAGGGGACAGAGAGAGGGGAGAGAGAGTTGAGGTGAGTAGAAATTAAAATCACTATATCATTTCTCAGAGTCAGGTATATGCGTCTTTATAAGTCATATATATTATATATATATATATATATATATATATATATATATATATATATATATGAAAAGTAAAATGGATATGAATCCGACAGTATGTGTAGAAAATTTGTAGAAAAAAAATATTATAATTATAATTTTGCAAAACTATTAACATCTTGTTTTTTCTACAAACTTTCTACACACACACACACACACACACACACACACACATATATATATATAAATATATATATATATATACATATATATATATATACATATATATATATATATAGTGAGGGATATCGAGAGAGAGAGAGACAGACAGACAGAGAGAGAGAGAGAGAGGGGGAGGGAGAGAGAGAGAGAGAAATGGGGAGAGTTGGAATTAAAATCACTATATCATTTCTCAGAGTCAGGTATATGCGTGTGTATAAGTCATATATATATATATATATATATATATATATATACTGTGTAAAAGAGAAAGTGTGAGAAACGTGGCGAGAGTAATACTGAAATAAAATGAGAGGAGAGTAGAAATTAAAGTCACCATATCATTTCTCAGACAGTCAGGTATAGGCGTTATATATATATATATATATATATATATATATCTTATTATAATGGAGATTGTGTGTTTTTCTGTCTGTAACCGAAACTATATTCCTACTCAAGTCACAATTCTCTTAGTTATTGACATCACATTCTCCATGATTTTATTTTTATCTAAACCTCAATTATTAATAAAATTGTCTTACATTATTAATACTGTTAACTAGGTCTACATACTGACAACATGCAATTATATTTATATATACAACAAAATAGCGGTTTACAGTGTGAACGGGAAGACTAATTTGCATATTGATATTTAAAAATCGAATTTAATAAATATGTGCTTAGTATTATTGATTTCTAACTGTTTGGTTTTATTCTAATGAATATAAGCAAAAATCTCTTCAATGAATCTTAAATGAAATCCATTAACAAGATAAAATAACTGTCATTTTATTCTTTACTTCCTCTTATAACTAAATACTTAAATTAGAAAAGATAACAATGAAAGACGAGAGTGATGGAAGAGTAAGTTTCAGTTGTTCCATTTTTTATTATACTCCCTCTGTTTCAAATCTTTTATTATACCCACCTCTGTTTCAAATCTTTTTATCTGTATTCTTGTTTAGTTTCATTAGCCTTTCTAATTTAATACAATATTTTATTACATTAAAACTTAAATACTTGTACCCGGAGGGTGCATATATTTGCTAGTATATATGTATATATATATATATACTGTGTAAGAGAGAAAAAGGGAGAAAGGAGGGAAGAGTAATATTGAAATAGAATGGTGGATAAATGGATGAATGGACCTGAGAAACCATAATCTCAACATGTGGAGCCGCGAATTTTGGAGAGATTCCAAAATCATAGAAAGAAAAAGAAAAAAATCAATTTTTGGCTGGTGGATATTTTCTGCTTCGTTCTATTAGATGCCTTTTCTGATTTCGTCTTCGGCATGTGTTGTCATGGCGACAGGATTGTATCTATCAGATATCTTATCGTCCAACCGAGAAAAAGAGACAAGTTACGATATTCCAGGTCTGAAGATAAGTAACAATATAAAATATATATATATTTTTTAAATAAAATAAATAAAGACGAGCCAATAGATATGTTGACAGCTGTTTTGTATCCATCATTTGTGGACCTGTACGTAACTACACGGTGAGCAATAAAGATAGGACACATGCTCTTGAAAATTAAAGATAAATTGTCTTGGGTCTAGATCGCCTGGCGAAGTTCATCCTCTTACAGGGCTACACATGGTTTGGATTCAGATTTGTTCTTCTCCTAGACTGGTTGTCATACCAAGTTTAAAGAGACCAATCTGCCCTATTATTTCCTTTATTAACACAACAAGGTTGAACACTAGCTCCTCTTTTTTACCACTCCACTGCAGCAATATAGATTGACACGTACAGTTGTCTTTCTCCTAAACCGGTTTCTCTTACTAAGGGTAGAGACATGCAAACCATCTGTCTATCTCTGTCTCTGTCTCTCAGTTTCTCTGTCTCTGTTTCTGCTTCTCTGTCTGTCTGTCGGTCTATCTCCCTATCACCCTCTCTCTCTCTCTCTCTCTCTATATATATTTATATATAATATATATAATATATATATAACATCATCATCATCTGGTCGCACTATTAGCATGGATATCCATTACAATCTCTCTCCAGTCGTCTCTCGAGAGGTCCTCTACGCAGCATCCAGATTTTGTACAGAGCTGGTCAATGTATGTCTTTGCCGGCCGGCCCACGTTGGCGTGCCCATGTGCTGGCTTCCACAGGAGTACGTCACTTATGAGTTCGTCCTTGCTTCTCCTAGTGTGTCTTGCGTGTCTTGTCCTACTTACTCGGATGGTTTGGGTGATAGGGGACAGGTGGCCGTACAGCTGTTTTCTAGGGTGGTGGTGTTTCCACGATTTGTTTAAGACTGCACGCAGCATTTTTGTGCAGCTCCCATCTAGTTTATTCTCTAGTCACTTCATTAGGGCCCAAGTGATACAGCCGTACAGCAGCACTGACAGGACAACGGCTTGGAAGAAATATATATATATATATATATATATATATATATATATATATATATATACATTTCGCTGATGACCGCCAACTAAAGCGTAACGCAACGCTCTCCTATAAAAGCGATGGAGCGCTATATGACGACCTTTACAAACATACAGATGTGTGTATTAAAACAGTTAAATTCCCCTTCGCAATTTGAGGGTGATGGTAGTAAAGCGGTTAAGCTGTCCGACATGCTGAATCGATTGGAGTTATATCCCGGCTGTAGGTAGCTCACAAAATGTCTAGCCACACTGAAGAGACTTGATAAGTTGATACACGTGTCTGTGGATGACTATATATATATATATAAATATATATATATATATATATATATATTATATAATATATATATATATGGTCACGTAACCTAGTTTAGTCGTGTAGCCATTACTCATGTAGCATATCTTTGACCGGAATACCATAGTGGATCCCATCCCTCTCCAGGTCTAGAAATGGTTTGAATTCAGAATTCAAATGAGGACTGTTGCATGTCATGGACTGTTCTGCCATCAGGATTCCGTCCTTAAGTATTACGACCAACAGGTAACCTCATTGGAGGGTTCTTATTCCTCTACAGAGGTGCAGTTTGTGTATTCTAAAGCTCCAACCGACAGGCCTTCTTGCGGAAGGGTTGGGTAAATAAATATACCTACTATCACGTAACCAAATATTGCAAAACCTTTGATTCGCACTAGTAATTTCTCAAGTTCTTTTAGTACTGCTTCGTTGCGCCAATAACCTTTCAGTAAGTTATATATATATATATATATATATATATATATATATATATATATATATAATTAACATTTTGAAAAAACATATGATGTTTGTTATGTGATTGCTGACAGATCTGTTTCGACCAAATCGATAAGTTGGTCTTCATCAAAGAGCGACATAGACGGGAAGAAAGATAAATAATAAATTTTATTTTTAATTTTCAAAAATCAGAAGCATTATAGTTTATAGTAAAACTCAAAAGAGAAATGAAAATGAAAAATAAACATTATATCTGGAATTTTACACCTTGAAGACTTTCATCTATAACTCTACGGACTTAACACCACAAGTAAATTTTGGAACTCTAACATCTTTCTTCAAATTACACTGTGGACTTGTATATTTTTTAACAGCTGAAAATATATACTATACTATTTTTGATACCCACTTTACATTTTTTATATAATTTTTACAACAAACTTTTTGAGTTTTACTATAAACTATAATGCTTCTGATTTCTGAAAAAAATAAAAATAAAATTTATTTTATTTCTAAAACAGAACATGCATTTTTCAAAATTTCAGCGGTTGAATTCAGAGTTCGTTTTCGTAAACAGTCTTTTTAACGGATATCTTTCTTCCCGTCTATGTCGCTCTTTGATGAAGACCAACTTATCGATTTGGTCGAAACAGATCTGTCAGCAATCACATAACAAACATCATATGTTTTTTCAAAATATTAAATTTCATACTGTCGGATTAATTTCCATCTATTTTTTCATATATATATATATAGGCCGATTTCTTAAGCGGGATTTAACAGGTTTGAATTCAGAGTTTTCCTTCTCCTAGACTGCTTGTCTAACCAAGGTGAAAGAGCCCAGCCCGTCCTGCTATTTACCCATAGCAGGAGGGAGAATAGCTGGATTCATACCTTTTCCAATGGTATTAGCGCTATGTGATATGCAAACAGCCTTGCCTAGCATTTGAACTCGTCTCGTCAACCCGAGTTCAATTCCTGGACGAAACTATTTGCATTTCATATGGCGCTAATACTCTTGGGAAAGGTATGAATCCATTTTTCCCTCCGGCTATGGGTAAATAGCAGGGAAGACTGGGCTCTTTAACTATGGCTAGGTAACCAGTCTAGGAGAAGGAAAACTCTGAATTCAAACCTGTTAAATTCCGCTTAAGTAATTGACCTTGTGTCACATCCTGTTTGTGAGGAAGGGGTTAGTAAATTTATATATAACTGTCATTGTCGGAAAAATCTCGGCCTCATCTCAGCGTTTTTTTCCCGCGTTTATCATAATAGGATTTGCTATATTTAGCTTGCTGTATCATCTTTTATGTCTGTTATTATTATTGTCATCTCATGAAAAAGAGTCGATGGAAAAAAGATGATAAAAAAAATCCCAACGTTCAACCCAAATCTTCTTCAATGTAAAAGTAACTCTATCTTGTCTTCTTTTATCTTTCTCTGTCTTTTTTGTTTTGTTCACAACAAAATAGATGACATCTTTCATTAGCAAACCGGTCTTATGCGTCTTTTTTTAATGTCTCTGAATACTCCGGGCGTCAGCATTCATCGAAATAATATCGAAGAAGAAAAATAAAAGCCTGTCGAAACTAACACACGTCTCTTTACCTACATCCAGCTGAAATTCGATCATTCGTTCACTATAATAATAGAAGCTCGCCGTATAAACCTGGAATATTCGGGCAAAAACCTGAAACACTGTCATAGGTTTCTTTTTAATTTATAACCTTCTGGTTCGCCTTCATCGGGCTGGGCTAATAAGAATCCTTACATCATTGGTTTCGATATTGTACTTTAGTATATATATATATATATATATATATATATATATATGTGTGTGTGTGTGTGTGTGTGTGTGTATGCGTGTCTGTGAACTTTGTCCCTAAATCTGATCTCCCTGATAACATAGAACACATAAATAAACACACACACACACACACACACACACATATATATATATATATATATATATATATATATATATATATATATATATATATATATCAGTCTAGACATTCTTGATAAAGGAGGCTCACATTTCCTAAATATAACATCCAACGGAGTTTCTCATTTTTTTCACACTCATGCTACATAAAAAATCCCGCCAAAATATATATTATAGACTTATATATATATACATAAAACATATATACAAGTATAATATATTCACATTGAGAACTAGACTCACAATATATATATATATATATATATATATATATATATTAAGATCCCAGGGGCCATCACCCCAGGCAACACCTGCGCCCTCGATTTAAAGGGGCAGGGCTGGGTTTATTGCCCGGTGCTTGAGACGCCCCCTTGAGGCACCGACGGCATCAACGCATGTTTTGCTCCCGCTACACCATGTGCTTCGGTTCACATTAATAGGGCCTTGTGCCTAGCCCGTACACGTGGGGTACGTGGTAAATATAACCCCAACTTTCAAAATCCCTCATTTTCTCAATTTTCTGTCTGTCTGTCTGTCTGCCTGTCTCTCTCCTTGTCTCTCTCTCTCTCTCTCTCTTTCTCTCTCTCTCTCTCTCTCTCTCTCTCTCTCTCTCAGTATCGACTCCAACTTTCAAAAATCATCATTCCCCCTTCTCCCCCCTCTCTCTCTCTCTCTCTCTCTCCCACACACTCTCTCTCTCTTTCTATCTCTTGTGTATCTACCCCAACTTTCAAAATTCCTCATTTCCTCAATTGTCGGTCTCTGTCTCTGTGTGTTGTCTCTCTCTCTCTCTCTCTCTCTCTGTGTGTCTCTGTGTGTGTCTCTCTCTCTTTTAGTATCGACCCCAACTTTCAAAAATCCTCATTCCCCCTCCTCACACGCACACACACACACACACACACACAACACACATACACACTCCCTTTCTCTCTCAGTATCGACCCCAACTTTCAAAAATCCTCATTCCCCTTACTCTCTCCTCTCTCCTCTCTCTCTCTCTCTCTCTCTCTCTCTCTTTCTCTCTTGTGTATCGATCCCAACTTTAAAAAAGTCCCCATTCCCTCTACTCTCTGGCTCTGTTTCATTCTGTCTCTTTCTCACCCCCTTCTCTCTCACACACACTCTCTTCTCTTTCTCTCTCTCTCTCTTTCTCTTTCTCTTGTGTGTCTCCTTTAGCTGAAAACTAAAGCCAAGTACCTCTCAACACTGATAGATTCCTCTCTTTCTTTCCTTCTTTGTATCCTTGTGTCGATGGCACTACCACAGCAAACGTCACGGCTAACACGCGTCCGGTGTTCGGCCATCGCCGTAGCAAAAGGTCACAGTGAGGATAGGCCGGCAATTTTTAAACTCCATCGACATTCAGATTCGCCCAGCGGAATGCCTGGCCGGATTATGCGAATTTTCGTTTTGGCACGTGTCAGTCAGCTTCTTAAATTGGCAACAAGACAAATCTTCAAGTAGAATCAAATAACATGCAAAAGTGAACACATCAGTTGAGAGTTAGCAGAGAATATGGACGAAGCCAGTCAACAGAGAGTTCAAACTCACAGCATCTATAGATAGACTCTTTCAGGACTTCTTTCTTTTTTGTCATCTTAATAGTTTCTTTCTTTCTTTCTTTCTTTCTTTCTTTATGCTCTTTCTTTGTTTTCTTTCTTTGTTTTCTTTTCATTTCTTTTCTTTCTTTCTTTCGTTCTTTCCTTCTTTACAACTATATGTTATTCCTTTCTTTTCTTTATTTCCTTCATTAATTCTTTCCTTCTTTCTCTCTTTCTTTCTTTATTACTATATGCTCCTTCTTTCTTTTCTTTCTTTGTTTTGTTTTCTTTCTTTCGTTCTTTATTTCTTTACAACTATATGTTATTCCTTTCTTTTCCTTATTTTCTTCATTAATTCTTTCTTTCTTTCTTTCTTTCTTTCTATATGCTCTTTCTTTGTTTTCTTTGTTTTTTTCTTTTCTTTCTTTTTCGTTCTTTTTTTCTTTCTTTACAACTATATGTTATTCCTTTCCTTTCTTTATTTCCTCCATTCATTATTTTATTCTTTATTTTTTCCTTTCTTTCATTCAGAGGAGACTTAGCAAAGAATATGGACGAAGCCAGTTTAATTAACAGGATCTATAGTTAGCCTCTTTCAGGCTTTACTTCTTTTCTTTTTGTCATCCCAATAGTTTTTCTTTCTTTTTTCTTTCTTTCTTTCTTTCTTTCTTTTTCTTTCTTACTATATGCTCTTTCCTTGCTTTCTTTCTTTTCTTTTTTATTTTCTTTCTTTCGTTTTTTCTTTCTTTACAACTATATGTTATTCCTTTCTTTTCTTTATTTCCTTCGTTAATTCTTTCATTAATTCTTTCTTCTCTTTCTTTCCTTCTTTTTTTCTTTCTTTCATTCAGTGGAGAGTTAACAGAGAATATGGACGAAGCCAGTTTAACTTACAGTATCTATAGATAGCCTCTGTCAGGATTTACTTCTTTCTTTTTCGTCATCTTATTAGTTTTCTTTCGTTCTTTCGTACTATATACTCTTTCTTTATTTTCTTTTTTCTTTCTTTCTTTCTTTCTTTCTTTATTTATTTATTTATTTAGTACTATATGCCCCTTCTTTCTACACTTTTCTTTCTTCTTTTCTTTTTTTTCTTTCTTTCTAAACTACTATACGTTCTTTCTTTCTTTTCGTTCTGTCTTTCTTTCATTCATTCTTTCTTTTTTCTTTCTTTCTTTACAACTATTTGTTATTTCTTACTTTTCTTTCTTCCATCATTTTCTTTCTTTCAATGTTTCTATCTGAATTTTCTTTCGTCCCTTTCTTTATTTCATCTATTCATTCTTTAATTCATTCAGTCTTTCTTTCTTTCTTTCTTTCTTTATTAACTACTATATGTTCTTTCTTTCTTTCTTTTCGTTCTTTCTTTCTTTCAATCTTTCTTTCTTTCTTTCTATACAACTATATATCATTTCTTACTTTTCTTTCTTTCGTCATTTTCTTTCTTTCAGTCTTTCTTTCTGAATTATCTTTCGTCCTTTTTCTTTCATTCATCTATTCATTCTTTTATTTATTCACTCTTTCTTTCTTTCTTTCTTTCTTTCTTTCTTTACAACTATATGTAAATTCTTACTGGAGCTCTGTCAACACTTCTTTGATCAAAAGTAAATTTGCATAAATAATTTTGATTGTGATGAAAGAGAAAAAAAAAGAACATTTTATATACAAGACAAAAGTGAGAATGGAAATGAGAGAGAGAGAGAGAGAGAGAGAGAGAGAGACAGAGAGAGGAGAGAGAGAGAGAGAGAGAGAGAGAGAGAGAGAGAGAGAGAGAGAAACTTAAATCAATATCGATATATTAATACTTGTGTTCCTTATTTGTACGATCGTCATCATCTTGCAACACCCTCTGGTTAAAAATGTTACCGTCCAAATCAGTCCCAGATGAAATGCAAAAAAAGTAAATCCTGATTATCTGGTGTTGCTTATCCGCCTAATTCTTATTTCTTATAAGTATCGTCACCTCAGCTAAATAATGGACCATTCTGTTTTTATTATAAAGAAAGAAAGGGAAGAAAATGGACATGCTACATAGAAAGATATAAAAAGAAAGAAAGAGAAGAAAAAAAGAAAGAGAGAGAGAGAGAGAGAGAGAGAGAGAGAGAGAGAAGGGGAAAGACAGGGAGAAGGTGTCAGCTAGCGGAAACGGTTATGCTAATCTGTTTCAAACAAGCATAGTGAAAAGATGAAAAGTTTGAAAGAAAGAAAAACGTGTGTGTGCGCACGCGTGTGTGTGTGTGTGTTTGTGTGTGTGTGTGTGTGTGTGTGTGAGAGAGAGAGAGAGAGAGAGAGAGAGAGAGAGAATTAAGTCAAAATTATTATACTTGTTTATTTATTGAACTATTTAGCAATAGCTCTTAAGTAAATATATCCAACGTTGTCATAATTAAATTATCATACTGTGGTATATCCACAGGCCGGCTAGTTATATATTTTACGTATAATTAATTTCGCATACAACATTAATGATTTAAAATCACGTCAATTCATTGCTTGATTTGAATTGATGTTCCAAAGCACAATTTCGAACACATTTCGTTTACTTAATTTTAAAATTTCATAACGATCGGCATTCCTAATTACATTACCGTTACAACCTCATAGGCAGTCTTTTTTCCTTAAACTAAAAAAAATCCATATCATTATCTGTTGACGCTTGTATGGAGCAAAACGTAATATTAGATATATCAATGATCATCAAACGACATGTGGTAGATAGGGAATGCTATCTGATATATATATATATATATATATATATATATATATATATTATATATAATAGAACAACCAGCCATTAGCTGTAAGCCGACCAATCAGACTTTGAGAATATTAGAAAAGATAATACGTCTTACATTCCCGCAGGGAAATGGCATGAAAGATATTATTCTAATGATGATGTGTGTGGGTATGTGCACGTGTATGTGTTTGTGAATTTGTGTGTGTGTTGTGGGGGGTGCTAGTGTGCGTCTGTGTGTATTTTATGTGTGTATGTGTGTGTGTGTTGCGTGTGTGTATGTATGTATGTGTATTTAGTAAATTCCCTTTTAGAAATGATTCTTTTGATGTGAGAGATAAGGAATGATTATTTTTTTATTCGTTTGTTTATATTTTTCATGTCGGATAATGTAGATCAAGGTTGCATGAAATGAGCCAAATAACTCAAGCTGTCATAGTGGATTAAAAACCCTGACTTTATATATATATATATATATATATATATATATAAATATATATACGAGGTTGAGTAAAAAAGTAATGCTATTTTGCTTAGGACAGGTATAATTACCAACACAGGAACATGTATCATACATCAAAATGAAGCTGGTCCTCTGTGGATCACACCCCTACTGCTCCACATAGGGGATTCAAAAGTAATGCCATTTTGTTTAAGACAGGTATAATCATCAACACAGGAACATGTATCATACATAAAAATGAGGATGGTCCTCTGTGGATCACATCCCTACTTCATCTCATAGCTGAGTCAAAAGTAATGCCATTTTGTTTAGACAAGTATATTTATCAACACGGGAAACATGTATCATACATCAAAAGGAAGCTGGTCCTCTGTGGATCACATCCCTACTTCTCCACATAGTTACCGTTTCACTCAATAGCAATGTTTCACCTTCGACTAGGGACATGTATCCCTGCCCCGTAAAATTCTGTTGACTGTTCTTTGAGCCACTTCTTCACTACAGGTTTCATTTCCTCGTCACTGGATAATGTTTGCCTCTCTTTGGTCTCATGAAAGAGGTTTTGCGGGGCTGGGATACATGCTATCATTCGAAGGTGGAACATTGCTATTCAGAGAAACGGTGACTATGTGGAGAAGTAGGGATGTAACCCACAGACGACCAGCTTCATTTTAATGTATGATACATGTTCCTGTGTTGGTAATTATACCTATCCTAAACAAAATGGCATTATTTTTTTACTAACCCTCGTAGAATTCTTTGCCTTAGAATTCTCGTCTTTTGTTCAATAGGCACTTCCTATCATCATTGAGCGTTTTCAAGGGTAGAATCTAGACGTTATTCATTTATTTGCATTTTTATTTATTTAGATTTGGAATGCAGTGAAACCTTCGATTTTAATATCCGAATATTTCCTATACAAATTATGGAGATATTTTATTATATTTTGTACTTTTTAATTATGTTCTTATTTCGAAGTTTTTAAATTTAGATTGTTGCATGTTCATAGGCATAACATACATTGGAGTTGACATCAGATATTCTGTTGATATACTACTTCAGTAAAACATATATACTACTATTATTATTATTATTATTATTATTATATTATTATTATTATTATATACTTCCATTACTACTGAATAGCCTTCATTAGTACAGAATAGCGAATCCGATCCTTGCTGGATACCCCTTAGTTGCGACCTTGTGTCACATTCTACATAGAATGAACAGGCATGGTAAATATCTACATTTAAAAAAAAAATATTCTTTACTTTTCTTTAAGTTGCACATGACTTTCACAATCAAAGTCATGCAACATTTTGAATGATTACCATGATCGTATTTCGGATGAATTACGTCACACAATTTCGAAAGAAAATTAACGGCTAAAAAACGCCAAATCCGTTCACTTCATTTAATTATTTTTTTGCCCCATATACAACATTGCATTTTTTCTCCAGGACCGTCTGACATACCTTGAGAAAGGGTGAATGTTCACCCAAAATATCGGAATAGATTAAACCAGAAAGTGAGCAACGGTTGAATATATAAAAAAATCTGTTCTTTGTTCTGTTTTTCTTATTTTTGTTCTTATTTCCAATGCTTCAAAAGACCAAACAAACAACGTTCACAAGAACATTCGCCTCACACGGATGGTATGTGCGATATGGGGCAGGTGGTATACAGTTATGTTTTCGTGGGGTGTTGTTTCCACGTCCTGTTTAATATTGCATGCAGCATTTTCGTTCATAGCTTATTACACACACACACACACACACACACACACACACACACATATATATATATATATATATATATATATATATATATATATATATATTTACTTCTAAACTCTACCGGTGTGAATAAAAACAGATAACTCAGTTTTCAAAACAGATATCTGGGGAACTTTTAAAAAATAAAACACCAGATCACCTCTTCTTTTTAGCATATTGTCCAGAAGAACGTTTTATATAAACCGAAACGTTTAAACATCGGCATAGATATTATATATTCATCTTTTCTGAAACAATTTGTTTTTACTATTTCTCTCTCTCTCTCTCTCTCTCTCTATATATATATATATATATATTATATATGTGTGTGTGTGTGTGTGTGTGTGTGTGTTACAGCCACTCTAAAATGGCAAATTAACTTGTTTCCATCAAATGATTACCTTTTAAAAAGAAGGAATATTCTTTTGCGATCTAACTAAAATGCTTTTCGGTACTTTTTTTTTTGTTTAATGACGTAATATTGGCTATCGTGAGACGGAAGCCGGATATTCAAACAGCAATCACAAATCGGCAATGAAAGGAAATCGATAACAACAAGCTGCCCTCCCCAATTCCCAAACCCAACCACCTCTTCCCCATCAAGAAAAATCACAGGATGGGTGGTGGAGGGGTGTTTCCCGATAGCAACACGCGTCACGTGACTAACTGAACGCCGAACTCACTGACTGAAGATAAGTCGAACAACTGAACAAAAAAGTCTCTCTCTCTCTCTCTCTCTCTCGCCCTATCTATCTATCTCTTCCATTCTTTCTTTCTTTCTCTTCCGATTTAAAAAAATCCCTTTCTTTTTCTTAGTCCTTTCTTTCTTTCTTCTATTGAAGTAGACGTTAAGCCTCTGGTATATAGGTTTATTACTTCTTTTTTTATTATTATCTTTTTCCTTTCTTTCTTTCTTCCTTTCTAAAGCAGACGATAAGCATCTAGTATATAGCGCTATCACTTTTTTCTTTCTTTCTTTCTTTTTTCTTTCTTTCTGACGTACAGTGCGTTCTTTTTCTTTCCCTTCTTTCTACCCTGTCTACTCTTTACCCATAGCCATAGTGGTCGCAGACTAGATGGATTCAAGCCTTTCCAAAAGGCATTAGTGCAAAGCAAGAGGTAAAACTATTATTATTATTATTTACTTCTTTTGAGTCTTTCACTGGAGTCTAAGTTACAGCAAGTCTCCTCAGGTCTCCAGGACCCTTCTGAGTATTCTGGCAGATTGCAGCAGTACAGTGTTCTGGATGGCTTCAATCCTTCCTCTGATTTCCAGATTTTCCAAACCCTTTTCCAATCCTTTTAGGACCGTTCCAAGTGCACCAACTACAACTGGTATCACTTTCACTTTCATATTCCATAACTTTTTCAGTTCTCTGGCAAGGTCCAGGTATTTGTCCATTTTTTCATTTTCCTTCAGCTTTACCCTGTGATCTGCTGGAACTGCAAAATACACCAGTTGGAAAGTTCTTTCTTTTTTGTTAATCAGCACTAGGTCTGGTCTTCTTGCTGGGATAAGGTGATCCGTTTTTTATTTCAAAGTCCCAGAGAATTTTATGCGTTTCGTTCTCAAGAACAGATTCTGGTTTATGCATATACCATTTTGTTGTATGGTCAAAATTTAATTTTTTGCATAATTCATTATTATTATTATTATTATTATTATTATTATTATGTTAGTTTTTCCAACCAGCATTACGTGATGGTCTTTCGCTGGAGTCTGAGTGACAACACGTCTCCTCAGGCCTTGAGTATTATAGCCGATTGCAGCAATGCAGTAGTCTGGAGGGTCTGAATTCTTCCTCTGATTTCCAGTTCTTCTAGTCTTTTTTTCCATGCTTTTTGGGACCGATCCAGATGCACCAACGACAATTGGTATCACTTTGACCCTCATATTCCACAGCTTTTTCAATTCTCTGGCAAGGACCTGTGTTTGTAATTATACCTGTCCTAAAACAAAATGGCATTACTTTTTTACTCACCCTCGTATGTGATGTCATATCTTTTAATGTTTATTTTTATAAACCATATTCCTCTTTGGTGTAATAAATTTGAAACTTAAAACTTTTTAGTCAACTTTATTAACATAAGCGTATCTGAAGCTTGCTCGTACCTCAAAGTTTAGCTCTTAACGTAAAGCAAAATACTAACCGCGTGACAGCTCGTAACTAGGAAAACTCGTAAGTTTAGTCAATCGTAAGTCGAGGTACCGTTGTATTAATAAACAAGAAGTGGATTTCCTTTTCACTGCCATTCTCTACATCTTTCTTTTTTCCTCTTTCTCTACATCTTTCTCCTTTCCTCTTTCTCTAACACTTTTTTTCCTCTTTCGCTACAACCTTCTTCTTTTTCTCTTTCTCTACATCTTTCTTTTTTCTTCTTTTCTACATCTTTCTTCTTTCCTCTTTCAGTCAATTTCTTAAGCGAAGTTTAACAGGTTTGAATTCAGATTTTTCCTTCTCCAAGATTGGTTCTAAAACAAGTTAAAGAGCCCAGTCCGCCCTACTATTCACCCATGAGGGAGAATATTCAGATGCATACCTGTCCCAACGGTGACTTCTTTCAATCTTTAGTTCTTCTTTCTTTCTTTCTTTACTTGCATTCTTTTATACCGCTTTCTTCTTTCTTCTTTCTTTCTTTCTTTCTTTCTTTCCGTCCATTATACTTCTATTCTTTCTTTCTTTCTTTCTTTCTTTCTTTTCTTTTCTTTCTTTCCGTCCATTATACTTCTTTCTCTTTTTTTCTTTTTTTCTTTCTTTCTTTTTTTCTTTTCTTTTCTTTCCATTCTTTATACCACTTTCTTTCTTTTTTTTTCTTTTTTCTTTTCTTTCTTCTTTCCGTCCATTATACTTCTTTCTTTCTTTTTTCTTTCTTTTTTCTTTTCTTTTCTTTTTTCTTTCCGTCCATTATACTTCTTTCTTTCTTTCTCGCTCTTCTTTTTCTTCTTTTCTTTTCTTTTCTTTTTCTTTCATTTATCTTCTTTCTTTCTTCTTCTTTTCTTTTTTTCTTTACTTACTTTCTTTTTTTTCTTTTTTTCTTTCTTCCCGTTCATTATACCTCTTTCTTTCTTTACTCTCCTTCTTTCTTACTCTTTTTCTTTATTTTATGTTCCAAGTTTTTCTCTTTATTTTGTTACTCTTCTTCTTTCGTCCCATCTATGGGCTAAATAGAAAAATGTGTTAATAGAAAAAAATTGAGTATCCATTAAGAATGAATTTATTTCAAAACTTTGTCGGTATTAAATGACCCACTGAGGTTGATATGCCGTAAAAAACAAAACAAACAAAACCAAACCTCTTCTTCCTTCATATTATTGAATCTGTTTTATGTTTTTGGCCATTTCTTATTCTTTATTTTTATGGAATATTTTTTTTATCACTTTCTCCTTGCCTTTCTTCGTTCCTTTTCAGGTTTTCTTTCTTTCTAATCCTGTAACTTCCTACCCCAAATAGATAGAGGGATCGATAATCTCGGCCCTGCGTGTGTAGTACGAGATTTTGCGTGATTTGCTTTGATGAACCCGTAACAAAGGCAATTTGGGTCGAAATCAGCGATCCTTTTATCCCCGTTTTCATCTCTGCTAAATATATTTATCTATCCTCGTGGAATTGTTAATGATCCTTTGAAATGAAACCCAGGGAATCTCCAAGGAATACTTGTCCAGATTCTCCCCCCCCTTTTTTTCTCCCTCTCCCCTCTTCTTCACGTGTCTCCCTTTAAATGCGCTTCTCAATCATTCACTTTCATCCTGTTTGCAATCGCTTTCTTTTACGCCTTGCACACTCCTTAAGCGTCCCCTTGTTAAATTTCGTTTCCTCCTCCTCCTAATCCTCCCCCTCCTCCCCTTCTTCTTCTTCTTTTTTCTTTCTTTCTTTCTTTTTGTCCAGAGGAATAGCGCGACTGGAGTTCGAACTTGCTTACCACGAGTCCAGCACGTTAGCCAATACGTTACAGTTCCAGTACCGTATTGGCTAACGTGCTGGACTCGTAGTAGTAACGTATTGGCTTACGTGCTGGACTCGTAGTAAGCGAGTTCGAACTCCAGTCGCGCTTTTACGTTCACTTTCGTCCTAATACCTATGAGAAAAGGCATGAAAGCCACGAATCCCCTGTCTATAAAGTAAAGTAAACTAAAGGCGTCAGGGTGGCCCAAAGTCGGCATTAGCTAATCAGCGAGGAGTCTATCTCCTTTACACTAGCGCTAAACCAAAGAGATTGTTTTTGCATCTGAGGTGGAGCGCCACACCTACCATCAGCTCCTTACTTTACCGCACTGATCCCTGTGCTTCTCATACGCTGAGTTGGCGAGGCCGGTATCGAACTAGGAACCTTGTAGTTTCTAGCCGAACGCTCTACGACTGATACATAAATTAAATAGTACCACTACAATGAGGGTTTTGACATTAAATAATAATAACCCCAGAAAGGTTGATATGCCATTAAACAAAGAAAAGAAACGAAACGAAACGAAACTGCATTTGATTTCCACCATTCTACTAATTCTACTTTTCCACACTCTCTTCTTCTGTTATCTTTTCTCCTTTCTTTTGCTCCTCTCTTCTCCTACTGCTACCTTTCCTCTCTTTCCCCTTCTTTCCTTTATTTCACTTTCTTTTCACCCTCTCCCTTCCACTACTTTTCCTTCTTTTATCTTTCTTTTTATGTTCGTCCTTTCTTCTCCCCGTGTGAGTCCTCGTAGAGAAGGGTTTGGAAAAATGACTGGAGAGATTTGAAATCAGAGGAAGAATTGCGACCATCCAGGTAACAGTATTGTTAAGATCGGCTAGAATACTCAGAAGAGTCCAGGAGACCTGAATAAATACGCTATCACTCAGACTCCAGTGAAAGACCACCAGCGTTAGCTCGTGTGAAAAACTAGCATAATAATAATAATAATAATAATATATAATACTGGGACTTTGAGATAAAGACCGATCACCCTATCCCAGACAGGAGACCAGATCTAGTGTTGATTAACACACACAAAAAAGAGAACGTGCCAACTGGTGGACTTTGCGGTTCCAGCAGATTACAGGGTGAAACTGAAGGAAAATGAAAAGATGGACAAATACCTGACCTTGCAAGAGAATAAAACATCTGTGGAATATGAGTGTGAAAGTGATACCAATTGTAGTTGGTGCACTTGGAACGGTCCCAATAAACTTGGAAAAAAGACTGGAGGATCTGGAAATCAGAGGAAGAATTGAAACCATTCAGACTACTGCACTGCTGCAATCGGCTAGAATACCCAGGAGAGTCCTGGAAACCTGAGGAGACTTGCAGTCACTCAGCCTCCAGTGAAATACTATCAGCTAACGCTGATGGGAAAAACTCAAAACGAGTGATAATAATAATAATAATAATAATAATAATAATAATAATAATAATAATAATAATCTGATGATGATGATGATGATGATGATGGTGGTGGTGGTGTCTCTCGACATGCTGACTACCAACAGTTTCGCTTAAAGCAATTCTTTTGCCAGCAACCTGTTTTTTTTTCTAACCTGTAATCGCAGCACGCTGTTCCAAAAACTACATATCTAACTCTATGACGTTACACATATTTCTTTAATCTTTCTTTTTTTCTTTTTCCTTGTTAATTTTATTTGTTTGTTTTCTTTTTTCGTGGCATTTGATTTTTATTTCTGATTTCTTTTTTTTTTGTGTGTGTTTTGCTTGAATGGTTTATTAAGTTTTGTTGTTTTCTTTCTCTTTTCTTCCAGGTTTTATCCGCCCCCCCCCTGCACTAAGCCTCTCTTCAAATGTTTGTTTACTTTCGTTCCGCCATTTTGCTCGTATTTTGCCGCTATTTTGCCTCTAGTAAATCAATTTTGTTTTAAAATGATTTTCGTTCGTTCTTTTTATAACTGTTATGTTTTTCTTTCTTTCTTTCTTTCTTTCTTTTCTTCCTTTCTTTCTTCCTTCCTTCCTTCCTATATCATTCATTTTTTCCTTCAGTCATTACTTTTTCCTCGTTCTTTCCTTCATTTGTATTATTCTCTCTGACTTAGCCCCATCCATTATTCTTTCTTTCTTTCTTTCTTCTTCAGCATTTCATGCATTTCTTTTTCTTTCCTTCCTTTTTTCTTTATTTTGCACATTTATTCTTTGATGTTTACTTCATGTTTTTGTTTTTGTTTCTTTTTTCTTTCTTTCTTTATTCGTTTCTTTCTCTCTTTCCTCCTATATTGTTTCTTTATTTCTTTAGTCATTACTTTTTTCTTCGTTATTTCCTTAATTTCTCTCTTTCTCTCTGTCTTAGCCCCATCTACTATTCTTTCTTTCTTTCTTTCTTTCTCTTATTTCTACTTTACATTTTTATCTTTCTTTCCCTCTTATCTCATTATTTCATGTAATTCTTTTTTTTCTTTATTTTCTTTGACAATTTTATTTATTTTTTCTTTTATACATTCGACATGTATTTGTCTCTTTTTCTTTCTTTCTTTCTTTCTTTCTTTCTATCTTTCTTTCTTTCTATCTTTTTCTTTCACAATTTTATCTATTTTTATTCGACATGTTTTGTCTCTTTTTCTTTCTTTCTTTCTTTCTATCTTTCTTTCTTTCACAATTTTATCTATTTATTCGACATGTATTTGTCTCTTTTTTCTTTCTTTCTTTCTTTCTTTCTTTCACAATTTTATCTATTTTATTCATGTATTTGTCTCTTTTTTCTTTCTTCTTCTATCTTTCTTTCTTTCACAATTTTATCTTTTTTTATTCACATGTATTTGTCTCTTTTTTCTTTCTTTCTTTCTTTCTATCTTTCTTTCTTCACAATTTTATCTATTTTTTTATTCGACATGTATTTGTCTTTTTCTTTCTTTCTTTCTATCTTTCTTTCTTTCACAATTTTATCTATTTTTTATTCGACATGTATTTGTCTCTTTTTCTTTCTTCTTTCTTTCTATTTTCTTTTTCACAATTTATCTATTTTTTATTCGACATGTATTTGTTCTATCTTTCTTTCTTTCACAATTTTATCTATTTTTTTATTCGACATGTATTTGTCTTTTTTTCTTTCTTTCTTCTTTCTATCTTTCTTTCTTTCACAATTTTATCTTTTTTATTCGACATATTTGTCTCTTTTTTCTTTCTTTCTTTCTTTCTATCTTTCTTTCTTTCACAATTTTATCTATTTTTTTATTCGACATGTATTTGTCTCTTTTTCTTTCTTTCTTTCTATCTTTTTTCTTTCACAATTTTATCTATTTTTTTATTCGACATGTATTTGTCTCTTTTTCTTTCTTTTCTTCTTTCTTCTTTCTTTCTTTCACAATTTATCTTTCACAATTTATCTATTTTTTATTCGACATGTATTTGTCTCTTTTTTCTTTTTCTTTTTTTTCTATCTTTCACAATTTTATCTATTTTTTATTCGACATGTATTTGTCTCTTTTTCTTTCTTTCTTTCTTTCTATCTTTCACAATTTTATCTATTTTTTATTCGACATGTATTTGCTCTTTTTCTTTCTTTCTTTCTTTCTATCTTTCACAATTTTATCTATTTTATTCGACATGTATTTGTCTCTTTTCTTTCTTTCTTTCTTTCTATCTTTCACAATTTTATCTATTTTATTCGACATGTATTTGTCTCTTTTTCTTTCTTTCTTTCTTTCTATCTTTCACAATTTTATCTATTTTTTATTCGACATGTATTGTCTCTTTTTCTTTTTCTTTCTATCTTTTCACAATTTTATCTATTTTTTATTCGACATGTATTTGTCTCTTTTTTCTTTCTTTCTTTCTTTCTATCTTCACAATTTATCTATTTTATTCGACATGTATTTGTCTCTTTTTTCTTTCTTTCTTTTTCTATCTTTCACAATTTTATCTATTTTTTTATTCGACATGTATTTGTCTCTTTTTCTTTCTTTCTTTCTTTCTATCTTTCACAATTTATCTATTTTTTTATTCGACATGTATTTGTCTCTTTTTCTTTCTTTCTTTCTTTCTTTCTTTCTTTCTTTTTCTTTTTTTCTTTCTTTATTTCTTTCTTCTTTGCAACATTTTGTATCATTTTCTTTCGTCCTTTAATTTTATCAAGATTTTTGCCCTATGTTTTTCCACTTTCTCTTTTAAATCTTTTTTCTTTCACTCATTTAACTTATATTTCCTTCTTCCTTCTTTCACTCTTCTTGTCTTTCTTTCTTTTTTTCCCTTCTTTCTTTATTTCCCACTATCGTGCTTCCTTTCTTTCACGGAACCTACCCCCAATTTCAAGCCCCTTGCTCTGGATAAAAGAACGGAAGTCATTTGATTTACCCATTTACCCAGGAAATGGCCTTAAAATGGGAAATGGAAATTTCTCCCCCAATCGTTATATTTTCATTCCAGTGACTTTTCTCCTTCTTTCATGTTAGGCTCTGACTTTTGGTTACAGATCCATGAACTTTTGTCGACAGAATTACATCGATTGAAGACTTTGATATTAAATACGAAACAACGGCTCGAAGAGAGAGAAAAAAAGATGGCGACAAGATAATGAGTAGGAAGGGGAGGTAAATCTGGCATGTATAAGTATGACGAGTATAGAAATAAGATATGATGGGGAAAATAACGAAGATGAATTGTATATGGAAAAAAAAGAAAAAAAAATGAACGAAGAGAAAGAAGTAAAGAGGAAAAGAATACAGTGATATAAAGGGGAGAAAGACGTCGTAAATTATATAACAACAAAAACAACAACAACAACAACAATAATAATAATAATAATAATAATAATAATAATTGCATTACAGCCAGAATACTCAGAAGAATCCTAGAGACCCGAGGAGACTTGTTGTCACTCAGACTCCAGTAAAATAACATCAGCTAACGTTGGTGTGAAAAACACAAGGAGTGAAATTAATAATAATAATAATAATAATAATAATTAATAATAATAATAATAATAATAATAATAATAAACGCTGATGTGAAAAACTCAAAAGGAGTGAATAATAATAATAATAATAATAATAATAATAATAATAATAATAATAATAATAATAATAATAATAATAAAAGGAGTGAATAATAATAATAATAATAATAATAATAATAATAATTAATAATATAATAATAATAATAAAAGGAGTGAATAATAATAATAATAATAATAATAATAATAATAATAATAATAATAATAATAATAATAATAATAATAATAAAAAAGGAGTGAATAATAATAATAATAATAATAATAATAATAATAATAATAATAATAATAATAATAATAATAATAATAATAATAATAATAAAAGGATAATGATAATAATAATAATAATAATAATAATAATAATAATAATAAAAGGAGTGAATGTAATAATAATAATAATAATAATTGATAATAATAATAATAATATACTTGGACTTTGCCAAGAATTGAGAAAATTGTGAAACATGAAGGTGAAGGTCGTACCAATTGTAATTGGTACTCGTGGAACGGACCCCAAATCACTGGAAAAGAATTTGGGTGAATTGGAAATCAAAGGAAGAATCAAGACCATCCAAACAACATCACTGTTAAGATCGGCTTCAATACTCAGAAGAGCACTGGAGACCTGAGAAGACTTGCTGTCACTCAGCCTCCAGTAAATCACCGGCTACGGCAGGTGGGAAAAACTCCAATAATAATAATAATAATAATAATAATAATAATAATAATAATATAATGACATGAAATGACATGGGCTAAGAAAGTTGAAATCTCCAGAGAGAAACTGAATCTCTTTTAATAGCAGCATAAAATATTGCGATCACGACCAATTATATCAAAGCGAAAATTGATAATACACAACGGAATAGCAAGTTTAGATTATATGGAGACACAGAAACAAAAATTGTTCATCATGATCCACTGAGAATTGTGTAAAAGATTAAAATTTGATCATACTAACAAATAGAATATGCATTAAACGATAATCCGAGACGGATTAGCTAATCCCAGCAAGATGACCAAAACCGCGTGTTAATTAACAAGATAAAAAGAACTTGGCAGTCAGGAACCCAGAGTAGGCACAAGTGGGTGGGAAGTACAATCCAGTGGGAATTGTGCAAGAAATTCAATTTTGACCATGCTACCAAATGGTATATGCACAAACCGGAATCTGTCTTTAGAATGAGATCCATAAGATTTTCAGGGATATCTTTGGGATAGAGATGGATCACCTTACCCCGGCCAGAAGACCAGACCTAGTGTTAATTAACAAGAGAACTTGACATGTTGTGGATTTTGCTGTCAGCCAGTAACCCAGAGTGAAAATGAAAGCAAGCAAATTGCTAGACAAATGATTGGTGAAACATGGGAATGACGATGATGCCAATGTTACTTGGTGTGGTGCTGATAGCTTTTTGATTTAGTGCGTCCTGGGATGCACATATTTGCTTTGAATGAGTCCCCGGAAAGATTTATGTCCCCAATTAAAATTTCTTAATAGATTGTAGGATTTTTATTTATGATCTGGGGAATCAATTAAAGCCGTCTAACTCCTACCTTGTAACCTATCCTGTGTAATTCATTTCTAAGAAACTGTTGAAGAGTATTTAGAGTTAGCCTGAAATAGGGAGGGAAGAAAAAAGAAAAACACTGGGACGCATGATACGATTTTACTGCGTCCTTTTAAACTTTTGTTAGTCAGGAACGCAAGACGCGTACCTATCAGCATCTCTGCAATGGCTTGGAAAATAGACTGGAGGAATCAGAAATCAGAGGAAGAATCGAGTATATATGTTATATAAATGCATTTGTACACCCGCTTGCGTGTTTTTCCGCTAACGTCATAAACATTTTTGTAATCTTCAAAAGTTTTTGAAAGAAAAAGACATATTTCAAATTGAAGATTAGAAAAATTCTCTTTTTCAAAAAAGAAGAGTTTTAACCCTTTCATGGTCGGTTAGCAACGGATTTCCAGAAAGAAATGTTTAAAAAAAAAACTTTTTTGAAAAAGAAAATTTTTCTATTCTTGAATTTGAAATATATCTTTTTCTTTCAAAAACTGTTACACTGAAGATATACAATGTAGCAACATGTTTATGACGTTGACGCAGCAGATGTACAAATGACGAAGCGATCGTATAGCTTACACGCTTTTTGGAACAACAATGCTTCCGGTTTAAAATAAATGCATTTATAGGTGTATGTATGTGTGCGTGCGAACTTGTGCTATGAATATGCAATTTTTGAATGAAAAACTGCTCGTTCAGAATTCAGAGCTTCCGGTTGCCTGATCAAGCTAACGAACTCTATATTATCTACTACTTACGCATAGCTGCAGGGAGAATAGATTGAGTCGTACCTTTCCCAATGGTATTAACCTTACATAAAATACACAGAGTTACGTCTAGAATTCGAAATCGCCGATTCCATTTCGTTAACAGTTACAAAGCTAAAATGCTCTACCTGTTTTTAATCCATAGTTGAAGGTGTGGAAGTGATGGATTCGTGCAAAAATGCAAACCTGCCTCGTTCGGGATTTGACCTCGGCTCGCCGAAACCAAATTTTTCATGTTGAAGGGACGGTTTAGCTTAGTTGGTAGAGCGTTCGGCTAAGAATCACAAGGTTCTTGGTTCGATACCGGCCCTCACGTATGAGCAGCACAGGATCTGTACGGTAAAGTGAGGAGATGGTGGTAGGCGTGGCGCTCCACCTCAGACGCTAAAATAATCTCCTTGGTCTAGCGCTAGTAAAAAGGGGATAGACTCCCTCGCTGGCTGGCTGATACCGAATTTAGGCTGCCCTGACGACGACTTATATACCCCATTAAACATCGTCGGGTATACAATAGAGAGAGTATTAGTTCTGAGAATTCTTGGTGTGTGTGTGTGTGTGTGTGTGTGTGTGTGTGTGAGAGAGAGAGAGAGAGAGAGACTTACTTGTTGCTTCATTACTGCTTGTCTGGCTGTCATCTTGTCGTCTTCTAGTTGCTGTTTCTAACTAAGGGCTTCTTCTGGGCTAACTCTAGTCATTGTAATTAATTAAACGAACTACAAGACTTTTAATTCATTGATCAAGATTTTATTTAGCCCCTTCTTTTTTGCTGCGTAGGTGAGATCCAATTCAGTATAGAAAAGCACGTTCTCTCTGCTTCAAAGTCCGGTTGAAACTAAAATCTAAACCAACTATTCAAGTGACGCGCAAGATTCGCGCCTCTGGCGTCACGGTTACCAACAGACCTGGTATTTTTCCACTGGCTGATCTGAAAGCCAGTGGCCCCTTATTCAGCTACATGAATTGTAACAATGTTCCAACCTTATTGCCTTTATGGCAAACTCCTAATCCTTTTTATCATACATGTGCTTGAAGGTGGTGGCTCAGGGTTTTAATCCTGGGTATGATGCGAAAGTCTATCTGATCATAATGTTCTAATTCTGAAGCTCTGGGGATGTGGAGTACTCCTCTATCCTCATTAATCCAAGGTTCACTCTGAGCAGAGTAGTAGTACCTGTTAGGGTCCCATCTATAGGTTAAATAGAAAACAAATATATGTGTTTAAAAAATCTTGAATACCCATCAAGCATGAATAAAACAAAACATCTTCGGTATGGAATAACCCAACAAGGGTTGACATGCCGTAAATTCCAATCAAGCAACTATTTTTTTTTCAGAGACAATAATCGTTAGACGACTTTGCCTCCGGCAAAAGTAGTAGGTTTTTTGTATGTTGTCAGTGTGTTGTATACTGGATCATACAATATTAAATATACTCGTACATTCAAATACAGTTTACGCCAGATATAGAGTAACTTGCATCAGAGTGCTAAAAAATCGAGGTAGACGGTTCGCATAATGGTTCCGTAATCTTCGTGTTGTATACCTCTTTACTTCTTTACTTACTTCTATTCTTCTATTCTTTTTCTGACGTCTTTGATATGTTAAGTTCTTCTAGGTCTTTCTAACGTTGGACTTCTCTTGGGGACTTTGTGTCTGTCTTCCAATGGGATTTCTCTTTATCAGAAGCCCTGTGTCATTGGTAGTTTTTAGATAATAACACAAGACTTCGATTCACTTAGATCACATTTTATTTCGAAACCCCCACCAGACTACCTGCACAGATCGAATCGGAGCGTGTATAACACGACTGACCACAGTTGTAGTTTCTCGCCGACTGACTAAAATCTATTTCTAATCTAAACTGGAAGTGGGTCTCCTTCACCGATTCTCACGGTATCCACCGGAAAGGATCAGGATGAGGTCAAGCATTGTCACTCATCCTTCAAGGCCGTGGGCTGCAACTTATAGCAGCCATTTTGATTTCTACACTACTGTAAATAATTATTAGGAATCTAATAATTATGTGACATTCGCAGTCTCAGTAATCATCCCGGTGTTCTAAAACAGCAGTGTCCAAATAGTCTTAGACTAGCTCATTTATTCTCTACGAAAGGTAAGCTACGTTAGTCCAAAACACATTGATGATATTTCATCATCCTCATGTCGCGCAATTAGCACGGATATCCATGACAATCTCTCGCCAACCTTCTCTATCATTCATTGTCCCAGGGAGATCCTATGCGCAGCATCCAGTATCCGCGCAGAGCTGGTCAATGTAGGTCCTTCCTGAGTGGCCCCCATTAGCATGTCCATCTGTTGGCTTCCACAGGAGAACGTTGCTTATGAGTTCGTCTTTGCTTCTCCAGCAGTGTCCAGAATGTCTTGTCTGTCATACTCGAATGGTTTGTGAGATAGGTAGCAGCTGGTCGTACAGCTGCTTCCTTGTGGGGTGCTGTTTCCACGACTTGTTCAAGATCGTACACAGCATTCTTGTGCAGTCCTGCCTCTAGCTTATTCTCCAGGCGCCTAATTAGGGTCCAAGTGGTGCAGCCATACAGCAGCACTGATAGAACTACAGCTTGTTGGTAATTAATGCATGACGGGCATTGAAATAATCGAATTTCTATCATGGAATTTTAAATGCGTAGAAAAAAGCAAAAATAATAACAACAAAAAAAAAGCAACACAAAAAACAATGAGATAATGAAATGAAATGTTTTTTTATTTATTGAATATTTATCTCTATTTTCTTTTGATCGATTCATATACCGCTGTCAACTTCCCGCCTTCCGTCTCCCGCCTCCCGCCTTCC
Organism: Doryteuthis pealeii; assembly: GCA_023376005.1. Classification (NCBI taxonomy): domain Eukaryota; kingdom Metazoa; phylum Mollusca; class Cephalopoda; order Myopsida; family Loliginidae; genus Doryteuthis; species Doryteuthis pealeii. The sequence continues at coordinate 14,150,898 of CM042159.1, forward strand.
GATCCTCACTCCACAACCTCCTTTTAAATGCAGTCTTTGAAAATTCCATCCATCTGAAGAAATTGCCGTCTCTGGAATCTCAACAAGTAGACTGTCATTATGCTAAGAGACTTCCTGCAAAATTGTTGCCGGCTGTATAGCTTTTGATTGCTAAATGGGCTATCTAAACGATACTGAGATAATGATTTGTATATACCGAACAAACAATTGAACTAAAAATATCATCTTCACACAAACACACACATACACGCGCGCGCGCATACATGCATATATAGATAGATAGATAGGTAGATAGATAGAGAGAGAGAGAGACAGACAGACAGAGAGAGAGAGAGAGAGACAGAGACAGAGACAGAGACAGAGACAAGAGATAGAGAAATTGAGAGATAGATATACATGGGCTATCTAAAGGATAATGAGATAATTTGTATAATCCAAACAAACAATTGAGCTAACAATATCATCTTCACACACACACACACACACACACACACACACTTCCACACACACACATATATATATATATACACTCATATACGCACATACACAAACAAACGCACATACTTCCATACATCTATACACACACACTCACACACACACATATATATGTCAGTCATCCTCACACACACACACACACACACACACACACACATATATATATATATATATATATATATTTATATATATATATATATATATATATTACCATTTAGATCTGTTTTCCATTTACTCTGCATTGCCACAGTAGAATCAATTCTATTTATTTTTTAAACCATGATCTTCTATTGCCGAAGTTTTTCAGTCTGCTGAATCCATTCTTAGAATTTACCAATCTACAGTATCTTCCATCAACCACGTCTTCGTGGTTTCAATTCTGGAGTTCTGTGGAGAGTGGAATAGTGAGGAATTTTTACTCTTTCTCTGCGATACATGGTTCTATCTCTTCGACAGTAGTATATGCTTACCAGTCTTCGGACCCTGTGTTAAGAGGATTCGGCTATTGTCCCTAAATCAACTTTTGAGAAATATATACTTCCAATTATCCTCTCTCAATCTACGGGTAAATAGTTGGAAAGGCTGATATGGCAACCGGTCTAGGAGAAGGAAAACTGAGTTCAAACCTGTTAAACTCCGCTTAAAAATAAACGTTTTTCATATCCTGTGCGTGTGGAGATGTTGCTAAATATATATCCATCCGGGTCAGATTGGGCCTAGGGAGCAATGGCAATGAGAATTTTCTATCTGAAACAGCATCATTCTGAAATAATGTAAAATGAGCACGAAAAGCCCTCTCTGTACCAATAACAGATTTCCTAGTCTTAAAAATGTCTGCAAGAACGATCTCAGGTGCTTTGGCATTGCTCTTTCAAGCTGTGAACATTTGTCTAAGGACCGTCCCCGGTGGCAGCAGGCTCTCTGTAGAGGACTGTTCATGTCTGAAGTCACCCTGGCGCAACAGGAAGCTAAGAGGTCCAGAAGAATGAGCGGCAACAAAGCACTGGCACATCAACATCTTCAGGGACAGCCTTCACATGCGACATCTGTGGTCGAGAATGTTTTTCTAACATTGAACTTTACAGTCACAGGAGACGCTGTAACTTCAGGGGCACTAAAACAAAAACAAAATATTATAGTCTTACGAGACTGAAATGCCAATATATATAGTCTTAAAAAATCGTTTCAGCAGCAAACGCACTGTGTTCACCGGTCCAACTCATGATCGTAACTTATTGCATCTGTAAAAAAAATGATAAGACATCAAAATGCGTCACCTTCTACTTCTTGTAAATATACAGATAAGTAATTGGGGGATCAATAACAACATATAAAGATATTTTATAATGTGTTTTAAAACATTTGTGTTTTAAAAAATGAAAAAAAATATTTGTGGTTTAAAAAATGAAAAAAAAATTTGAACATTATCATCTTTGAAATAGTGTGAAGTAGAAGTAATAGACCAGTGAATAATATTACACATTATTGTTTTTTTTTTCTTTTTTTTTCAATACAATAAACAATAATGTGTAATATTATTTACTGGTCTATTACTTCTACTTCACACTATATCAAAGATGATAATGTTCAAAAATTTTTTTTTATTTTTTAAATCACAATATCAATTTAACAGACTTTTTCAGTAGCACATACAAAAATAGATAAAGAATTTATAACAATATCTAATTGCAGTCAATTTGAGATAGAAAATTCATTATTATCCTTTTTCTTTTCTTTATTATATATCTGCTTGAATTATGATGTTAATATTAGCCCCAATAATAGTTTACTATAGAAATAAAGTATTCTGCAGATATTATTTGGACTAGCAAAAAAATAAAACACCCTTCGGGAGGCGTAAAAATTAATTTTAAAAGATATTGCCTGGGTTGGGGAATTAATTGAATAATTATTTTGAATATTTTACACTTAAATTTTACGCAAAATCATAGGTATTCAGTTATTTGTAAACCTGTTAACTTCTTGTT
>CM042159.1:14158380-14220303 GCA_023376005.1 Doryteuthis pealeii
CGAGCAGGAGAATCACGTCTACTAAATCCACATAGCTCCAACGAGATATCGATAATTGACAGGGGCGGTGAGCGGACGAATCCGGGGGTGGGAGGAGTGCAGCTGCAATTGCGCGCGTTCACAATTCCGCTGGGATGCAGTCATCTCGGGGATTAGCTTTCACAGATCTATTCATCACCGTGCCCATAAAACCTACAGTGTCTCAATTATTGTCCTAGCGCTGTCGGCACTCTCCAGAAAAACGGAAGCCTAGATGATTGATACAAGGGAGATAATCTGCTAGGTGTCATCGTCCACAGGATCTTGCGGAAAGGAGAGTAAGGATGAAAGAATGAAAGGAAGGAAGTAAAGAAGTATATAAAAAGAAATCAGCAAGTCAAATTAATCTATAGGCATGGCAGCCACTGAGATAGATACCGACAATTGAGTAGATATCGACAAAAGTAATTAGAAAAAAAAAGGAACGCTCTGTTTAGTTAGTGGTGAGCATGTTCATCCGTTGGTATACATTAGGGTAGGTCGATTTTTCACTTAACAAAAAATATCAAATTGTCTATCAATGCGAAAGTTGTGTGTTAGTATAATGAATGCTGATACCAAAAATCAGATAGCTCAGTCGGTAAAGCGACCGACTAGGAATCACAAGGTTCCTGGTTCGATACCGGCCCTCGCCAACTCAGCGTATGAGTAGCACAGAGATATATTCGGTAAAGTAAGTAGCTGATGGTAGGTGTGGAGCTACGCCTCAGACGCCAAAAACAACCTCCTTTGTCTAGCGCTAGTGAAAAGGGGATATACTCTCTTGCTGTCTGGCTGATACTGACTTTATGTCATTCCGACGATTTTACTTTTACTTTTACTTGTACCATTTTTGAGGAAATAGCATCAAAGATTGTCTATTACAGCTTAATGTAACGTTATCGTATATGGTCACAGTACCCCAAAGCGTATATATTCACCGTACTAAAAATGTCTTCGGCACGTCGCGGTCATCTAGTTGATAAAAATTACAACGCCAGAAATATGTAGTCACAACTGCTAGCATTTATTTACAGGTTAGGCTCGTCTCGTGGGCTGTATCGGAGAGGAGGAAAGGCAGAGAGAATAGAGAGAGAGAGAGAGAGGACACTGTTAAATTACTGTGACCCCATACTAGGCACTAGAGGCCCGATCCGTACCCTACGACGGCGGAAAGCAAAAAGAGGCCGGGACCTTTCTTCGTTGTTCCACGTCCACGAAACTTCCGGTTGACACTCAATTCTCCGTTCGGGGTTCACGCTCCGGTCAAATCATCGTTCATCCTATTTTGTGTTCATCCCTATTCTTCAAACCCTTATCATTTCCCACCTCTCTTCCTCCTTTTCCAATATAGTAGTTCTAGCTCACAGAAGTCAGGACCTTATCGTTACATTAATTAATGAGGTAAAAAGCAGCATATCAGAGTTGTCGGGGTGATGGGGGGAGATATTTTTAATTTGATTTCTATTATAATATTTAATTCGTTTCATTTTAATAAAATAGAATAACATTTTCTAAGCAATTTCTAGACCAAATGTTGTAAAAGTGAGGATTTTTAGTGCATTTTAGTAGACAATCTTTGATATTTAAAAAAAGTGAAAAATCGACATACCCTATTGTGCATGGTAATACCCTTTTTTTGTTTCTTATTCTTTTCTTTATAGTCTTTAGTATTTTTTGAAAAAGCAGCGTTGCTTACTTCCTACATTAATTATGCCTAGATGAGCTGATATTACATGAAACGCCTTTGAAATGAATACCAATAACAAATGAACCGATAAAATTGCCTCGAAGATCTTACTTTCTTGTAATATCATCTTTGCCAATTTTCTCTAATATTTCTCTTTTATATCTTGAGGGAAAGGCGTCCCCGTAGCGTAGTGGATAACGTGCTTGACTGAGACATCATAGTGACTGAGTTGGAACTCCAGTCGCGCTATTGCGTTCACTTTCAGACTAATACCCTTGGGAAAGGTATATGAACCCCTCAACTATCCCAGCTATGTGTTAAATAGTACTTCTACCGTTCTTGTATAAGGATGATTTTGGTTCTTATTTTTCTAAACTCTGTCGTATATTTATTTTATGAGTCTATTGCCTACGACTAACCATTACACCACGCGTTTCCATATATATATATATATATATATATATATATATATATATATATATATATATCCGTCCACTCTTTTGCTATAAAGACAAATTGAAGGACAATTTGAAACACCTCAATATTAAACTAGTGCTTGGGAATCTAGCATCAAATCGGAAAGAATGGCGTAAGACATGTTTCGCTGGATTAAAGAACTTTGAAGAAAATAGACTGAAGCATCGAGATCAGCTCCGTCTAACTTTAAAACAAAAACATCTACCCCACGCCTTAGAACATTTCGTTTGACAGTGTGGCTTCATAGCTCGCAGCAATGCTGGGCTGCTATCACACTCGGGAAACACAAAATGTCTTCGTGATAGCATGTACAACATGGAATAAAACAAATCACTCACTACTGACCCTCATCTATCGTTCACGACAGGAGGTCCATTCATTATATATATATATATATATGTACTATCAAACATAGATTTCAGATAAATATATGTTCGATACTGTCCATATCAATATGTATATATATATATATATATATATATATATATATATGTGTGTGTGTGTGTGTGTGTGTGTGTGTGTGTGTGTGTGTGTGTGTGTATTTACCAACCTCTCCACACGAGCAGGATGCGACACAAGGTCAATTTCTTAAGCGGAGTTTAACAGGTTTGAATTCAGAGTTCTCCTTCTCCTAGACCGGTTGCCTAACCAAGGTTTAAAAGCCCAGTCTGCCTACCATTTACCATAGCTGGAGGGAGAGTAGGATTCATACCTTTCCCAAGGGTATTAGCGATAAGTGAAATGCAATTACCCCGTCCAGGATTTGAACTCGGGGTGACGAGTCCATTTCCCATGACTTTAACCATTACACCACGCGATTCCTTAATAACACATATATGTGCGTACGTGTGGTGTGTGTGTGTGTGTTATTTTTGTCATCTGATATGATAATATCATTTCTTTGAGTCTATATTAGAGGTATTTTATTATAACCAAGTCTTTTTATGATGAATTTAATTTCGGCAATTTCATTTTTGACTCTTCTTTCCCCCTGTCACTAATAAAGTTTTTTCTCTTTTTCTTTTTTTTTGCTAAAGTTAAATTATTTTTCTCAGGTCCTTTTTGTCATGTGTCATTTTTAGTGCCGACTTCTTGGATGCCAAATTTCGGGCGTTATTATCAGTGTTTCTTGGGCTAAGAACTATGCTAACAATAAAGTTCCATTTTTGTTCCGGTATCTGAAAATCTGATATCACACTGATGCAGTAACAGATTTATACGCACTGAAAAAATCATCGTATTGAATTTCCTACCAAAGAGATCGTATCAAATATGGGGAAGAAAGGAAACGTAAAATCCTAGGTGAAACATCCTAAATCCGACACACATATATATGACAGATGACAAAAATAACACACACACACACACTATATATATATATATATATATATATATATATATATATATATATGGTATATAAGTGAGTCGGATTTAGGATGTTTCACCTCGGATTTTACGTTTCCTTTCTTCCCCATATTTGATATGATCTCTTTGGTAGGAAATTCTACATACTTTAAAACCAGATAGCAAAATCATAGCTTCACTTGATGTTGAAAATCTTTTCACCAACGAAACTATAGACATCATCATATATGTGAAAATATTTTTAAAATCCTTCATATCCACCTCTTAAAATTAATCCCAACACCCTTAAAAAAATCTCCTCTACTGCACAACTGTGGTCCCATTTTATGACCATCTAGGTAATTTATATGTACAACAAGACGGTATTTCGATGGGTTCAGTTTTGGGTCCGACTTTTAGTAATTTCTATATAGCCCACCTTGAAAATAAAATATTTAATATTATAAAAAAGCCCTCTATCTATGTTCCTTGATGATCGACACTAACAATAACACTTTTACAACATATCCATATAAAAAACCCGTAACTGTTAACTCAACTACTTTAAATTTTAATAGTGAGTGCCCTGAAAGGTACAAAAAAAACTATAATAAAAAACCTAATATATCGCGCAAAGCTCATTTCTTCCTCAAAGCCGATATTCTTCTCCGAATTCAAAAACATCAAACAGACGCTGGTTAATAACGGATTTCCTAATCACGTCATTGACGAACAAATCAAACAGACCATCAAAAAATAGATGCTAGCCACAAAGAAAAACATACTACAGCCTGATAATAAGATAAAATTGATTATTTATTATACAAAATTCAAAACAACTAACCTCGTTGTTCGCAACAATTTCTCTCCCCAGACAAGTCGGCTTAATGAGACCAATGTAGTATACAGATTCAAATGTCCCCTTGGAGATGGAAGTCTCTCAGAAAATGAAAAAAAACATACATAGGCTTCACCTCAACCACATTGTCACGTCGTCTAACCCTCTATTTAACAGATAATAGCTCCATTTCACAACACTAAAATTACATTCATGACCCCATTCTAATTAACGAAATATTCTAAAGGAAAATGCACACATTCTGCACAAAGAAAAAAAAACAAACAAAAACTCCAATACTAGAAGCTCTATACATAAAACAATACAAACCATCATTAAACAAAATTAATTTCCAATGCAGTACACACATTTTAAAATGCCTATAGCACCTTTCCCATCAATTCTTCTCCTTCCAGCCTCCACATTAATATAATTTAAAAAAACAAAACTGGAACACATCACCCCAGATGATGGCACTTCGAAGTGCCGAAAGTACTCGGGACCTGAACTTTGGTGGACTAATCCACGAATTAAAAAGTTGGCCAGAAAACTCGAAAAGATCAAAAATAAAATTGTTAAACAGGAGATGTGTCTTTTGTTTAATTTTACATGCATAAATAAAAGAAATGCTGCCCAAACACACACACACACACACACACACATATATATATATATATATATATATATATATATATATACATGAATAAGCTCACGAAAACCCATATATACTCAAAAGTGTATACATATATTTTCACACAAATATGGACATATACACATACAACACACTCATATATTACACTATATTTACACTCACGTACACCACACACACAGACACACAACACACATACACGCGCACACACACATACATTATTTATTCTATATCAACTCCAAACCTGATTTTGTAAGTCAACCCAGGCAATTAATTACCTATGTAACTAACATATACTCTATCGCTCTCCCAGTCTCCCCGCCTCATTCAAATGTCCTAGCCCCTCCTACCCTCCTAAACTAAGACACTCGAACAAAAAAATGAGAAATTTAAACCACTGTTTCTTGGGAATTTTCTCAGTAATATCCATGCTTTTGCTCATGCCTGAAGATGCTGCAGTAATGCAGTTGAAATAAATTATTGCAATAAAGCAAATTAAAGTTTTTTCCTCCATTTATTAAATATATATATATATATATATATATATATATTATATATGTGTGTGTGTGTGTGTGTGTGTGTGTGTGTCTGTGTGTCTGTCTGTGTGTGTGGCGCCATATATTCAGAGACATTTCAAAGAGTTAAAAAATGAATAAATGAAACCTGATCCCTATTGGCATTCTCAGCGATTTTGGCAGTATACAATATGATTGATCTGAATGCCAATATGTATTTCATTTGATTCCGTAATTGACCCTCTTCAAAAATCCTTTTTATTCCGATGAAGAACATGGTCCCCAGAATTGTCAGAAATGCGATGCCAGATAAGAGAAATGCGCGCGAAGAAAACCTTTAAACCCAACCAATTGCGTTTCCTCTGCAATAAATTTCAATCGTGTCAAATGCTACCATATATATCTATACCTTTCAATTACGATTAGAAGCCGTCGATTGAATTTCGCAGATGAGTAAAAACTGCGACATTGCAAATAGATTGAGTATGAGGTGCTTTGCTTCGTTTTGGAAATCCGGTTATATATCAAAGTCCGAGAGAATCTTATGCCTTTCATATTTTTCCTTTTAAAAGGAGACACATATCGCAATATATGAGGCGTCAGCACCGAAAAGTATGGTGATCTGGCTTGTACAAGGTTAATTGGAAAGTATATGGTTATAAAGACTTTGGCGATTCTGACATGAAAAAGAGGCAGAATTCACATAAAAGCAACACGCATTTTTATCCGATAGACTGAATTAGACACTCCGCCTTAAAAAAGTTTGGTGATCTGGCTTATACCAGGTTAATCGGAAAGTACATGGACTTTGGAGATTCTGACATGAAAAAGAGGCAGAATTCACATATTTTTATCCGATAGACAGAATTGAACATCAGCAACAACATAAACAATGATTATAGATGAGGAATATCGAAGAAAGTCCCACAACTTAACATTAGTATAAAATTTAAGGTCTAAAAAATGTTTGACTTTTAACCTGATCTAAACAACCTAATAATACAATTTCTTAAATCATGAGATTTTAATAGCTACTACTAAAATCTCTATGCGGTTTTGCACCGCTGATACTTGACGACTGATCATTCTACAAAAAATTGTTTTCTTTTTATCTGTTGTATTTTAAAAAAATCTTTGATCAATGTTTAACGCCTGTTTCAATTGATACTAGAATCTGTATTGTTATTGGGGAAGTAAAAGAAACAAAAGATACCGAACAATCAAAATCATCATCAATAAGCCTCTATAATCAGAAATCAATCAATAAGCCTCTATAATCAGAAATCTTATTCTCACCTTAACCCATCCTCATGTACATTTTCAGTCATAGATTTAACTCTCTATGACCCATTAATCTTCATAGATTATAACTGGAAAGTATACAAAGATTATTGTGGCAGTGACTATTACCAAATAATAATGGAAAATTCAGAGCCTGAAGAATAAAGCCCCGCTTGATGAAATGTAAACAATTTTTTTTTTTTAAATGGAAGGAATTCAAAACTTTATGTAAAAAAAAAAATAACTCAGCAAAGGCAAAACTGAAAATACAGCTTAACACTTCATAAAAAAACACTGATTAATATAGCAAATGTATATGTATTCCCTGTAACCCTATTTTTACTATGATTTTAGCTTAAGCCTTTCTTGACAAAAGAATGGACCAAAAGGCAGTGTTGAATATTGTTACGATTTTATGAGTCATCCTTTAGGTTTCAAGCAAGAGCACTTGTCCTGCGAAATCCTTGGTAAAGAATCCTTTGGTTGTTCCTTGGTGCTCCTCAGTATTGCAAGTCCTTCGTCAATGATTTCAAATGGACGTTTCTCAGTACCACTGATAAGTAGTCAACCAACCACGCATTCAGGCTGTTGATTAGTTGAGGTTTAAACTGCCTGACCTCGCTTAGTCTATAAATTTAAGTGGTGTATTGTACACGGTTTATATACCTCAGAATTATCTAATACTTACTAATTTCTCCAGATTATTAAGTAAAGTCGTCGGGGTGATCTAAAGTCGGTATCAGCCAGACAGTGAGGGAGTCTATCCTCTTTTCACTAGCGCTAGACCAAGGAGATTGTTTTTGCGTTTGATGTGGAGCGCCATACCTACCATCAGCTCCTCACTTTACCGCACAGATCCCTGTGCTACTAATACGCTAAGTTGGCGAAGGCTGGTATCGAACCAGGATTCTTGTGGTTCGTAGTCGGATGCTCTACCGACTGAGCTACTTATCAAAATAAAGAGAAAGTAAAATGTACTAATTTTCACCAGATTATTATATCCTCTTATATTCCGAAACTAATAGGCGACTGAAATGAAAAGAATTGTCTGAATTTTTTTAGACGAAACTTGATAATTTCTCTTATTTTGATATTACGCACTAGTACGGTCACAGATCAGTTGACAAGGGTGTCATTTTTAATTACTTTAATTCTAAAAGGTATCTGTGGAGCTGTTGATAACAATGAAACTTATTAAAGGGAACTGGCTGGTATCAGGTCAATCGCAACTTATATGATTCTTTAGCCTTTGGCGATTCTGATATGAAAAAGAGGCTGAATACATTTAAAAGCAATACGCATTTACACCTCATAGACAGAGTTGGACAGTTAGCCAAAGCGGATAGAGTAGCCAGGGTCCCTATTGAGACACTTTTTCGACCCCTCTTTACCTTGCGTTAGCAGTTGCTGGCAATTACACTTAGTAGTGGGGAACTGGCTGACACCAGGCCAGTCGGAACTTACTTTATTATTAAGACGTTGACGATTCGGCCAAGAGAAAGAGGCAGAATCCACATAATGCTGCATAATCGTTCTTAGTACATCGGCTGTATGCTTCTAATATTTTTTGCTAATCTTCTTTTCATCTTGGGCCATATCGTGTCTTCTGGAGTTTTTTTATTCGGGGTGTTGTCTCTCTTCGTCGGATAGCATCTCTCTCTCTCTCTCTCTCTCTCTCTCTCTCTCTCTCTCTCTCTCTCTCTCTCTGCTATTCGTTCGACTGGCCTGGTGTCAGCCAGTTCCCCACTACTAAGTTTATTTGCCAGCAACTGCTAACGTAAAGAGGGGTCGAAAAAGTGTCTCAACAGGAACCCTGGCTAGTCTATCCACTTTGGCTAACTGTCTCTGTCTCTGTCTCTCTCTGTCTGTCTTTCTCTCTCAATCTATCTATCTGCATGTCTGTCTGTCTCTGTTCTCCTGCTATCAGTCAGCTGGTTTCGTCAATCCCGAGCACCTAAACGATTTCCCCAACCGTATTGCTCTCATGTCAAACCCCAAACCCTTTTAATCATAAATGTGCTTGAAGGTTGAGGCTGAGAGTCTTAGTATTAAGGGTTTTACGTTAAACTTCTTCTAGTGATGAGGTTCCAATTCGGGAGCTCTGAAGAATGTTGAGTACCCATTCATTTCCATTACACCCAGGTCCACCCTGTCTCGGAGTGGTTGTTCCTATTAAGGTATAAGTAAAGTAAGTAAAGTCGTCGGGGCGGCCTAATGTCGGTACCAGCCATGCAGCGAGGGAGTATATCCCCTTTTCAATAGCGCTAGACCAAGGACATTGTTTTAGCATCTGAGGTGGAGCGCCACACCTACATATCCCTGTGCTACTCATACGCTGAGTTGGCGAGGACCGGTATCGAACTAGGAACCTTGTGGTTTCTAGCCGAACGCTCTACCGACTAAAATCAATTAGAAACAAATTAAATAAAAGGAAAACGTCATAAAATAACCCAAGGGTTGACATGCCGTAAAATCCAACAAACCAACCAAATCTCTCTCTCTCTCTCTCTCTCTCTCTCTCTCTCTCTCTCTCTCTCTCTAGGTATTCCATCTTAGTTCTTACTAATTATGAACACGGAGACATACACATTTATTTCCCCGATACAATACTTTAACATTGCGCGGGAGGAGAAATGAAGCAGCTCAGACGTGCGTCTGCCCACTTGATTCTCAATAACTAATTAACTTTCCCAGGTTGTCACTTGGGCATGTGATTTGATCAACGCATTAGCGCCCTGTTCCGATGACCCTGGAGTTAAGTCTTGTCAATTAAAATCCTGCTGATTTTCCATGAGTTTACTTGCAGTTAAATTCAAATCCTAACTAAACTTCATTACACAAATGATAGGCTATGCCTATTCATTATGTAGCAATAAAATCAAAACACATTTTCATCCGATATTCGGCAAAAGCGGACACACTCACCAGAGTCCCTGCTGAGAAACTTTGCCACCCTCTTTCTACTCATTGTCTGGCAATCTGGTATTTTACTAAAACTGAGTGAATCAATGAATGTTTTCTAAAGTTTTTCTTCCTATTTAGTTTAATGACACAAAATACATTCAAAATTATTCCTTAGTTCTGGGATTGAGTCCTGTTTGATAAACAGTTCATTTTGATTTGTTCTAATTAGCAATAAAGAAAAAACCTGACCTATCTCTTATTTCACATTCTGTCTGTCACTTTCCGCTCTTTATATACAAGGTGTGTCAAAAAAGTATCGTGATTTTTTACTTTTTAACACACCTAGTATTCCGAAGAAAAAAGTCCCATTCATTCTTCATTTCTATCTCGGTAAATACAGCTATAAACTTTGTACTTTTTGACACACCTTGTATATTTTGATAACCGGGATAGCTCACTCGGTAGAGCGTTCGGTTAGAAACCACAAGGATTCTAGTTCGATACCGTCCAACGCCAACGTAAAGTAAGAAGCTGATGGTAGGTGTGGCGCTCCACATCAGACGCAAAACAATCTCCTTGGTCTAGCGCTAGTGACGAGGGGATAGACCCCCTTGCTGATTGGCTGATACCGACTTTAGGCCACCCCGACAACGGATCACGTCTTTTCTCGTACAACTATAATTACTGTAATTTGCTGTCCGATACGTAAGTTTATATTAACATTTTTTATGTGGATGTTTCTTAACTTTTTCTTATGTTGCGCACGATTATGTTGGAATATTTTGTAATATAAATTTATAGACGAGGCGAAGTCACGTGGTTTAAATCTCAGCCAATCAACAGCCCTAATGCGTGGTTGGTTGACTTCTTAATCACTGATACTGAGAGACGCCCATTTACAATCATTGACTAAGGACTTGCAATGCTGAGGAGCGCCAAGGAACAACCAAAGGATTCTTTACCAAGGATTTCCGCTGGACAAGTGCTCTTGCTTGGAGCCTAAAGTATGGCCCATGAAATCGTAATATAAAAGCGTCATACCCAGATCACTGAATGTTCTAGGTGTGGTGGGTTATTCTTTTTATTCTATTTTCAGTAGTAAGAAATTGCAAGACAAGCATGTTAATCCTTACACTACGACAGGACGCCTTTAACGGTGATAATGAATATATATCTAAGTTAGGATAGCGTAGACACAAAGTCAACGTCACAAAGTGACTGAGTTTCTTGCCTATGAGATCATCATATATATTATCGGAGGAGCGTGGCATAATGTTTAGAGTCGTAAGAAATGGACTCGCCGAACCGAGTTCAAATCCTGGACGAGGCTGTTTGCATTTCACATAGCTCTAATACCATTGGGAAAGGTATGAATCCAACTATACTCCCTCCAGCTATTCATAAATATTAGGGCAGACTGGGCTCTTCTACCTTGGTTAGGCAAACTGTCTAGGTGTAGGAAAAACTCTGAATATCAAATCTGTTAAACTCCGCTGGAGAAATTGACCTTGTTTCGCATCCTATTGGTAGATATATATATATATCATATATGTGTGTGAAATGGTATGTATGTGTGTATGTGTGTGTGTGTAAAATCTTACGACTGCAAATGTAATATTCAAAATAATTTGATCCCAGTTGTATGGTTTCATTAATCAATTATTTGATAATAATAATAGTTGATTGGTGGGATTGATTTACGGAATGTCAACCCTTGTTGGGTTAGTCTAGGCCAAAGACATTATTGAAGTCAGTCAGTCAGTCTACTATTGGTTTGAACAATGGCCAATCAGGCCAAACACAACTGAACCAGTGTCAAGACAATTGGTACTTATGGGAAATCAGAATAGTCCACTCATGCGTTTGAGTCCTGATTGGTTGCTTGGTTTGTATGATCCTCTGAGGCTCCATAAATCCTGCCATTTTGTAGTAGTCTTTGCAGCAAGCCAGAATCGTATTTCAGTTACGACTGCTTGCTGTCTTGTCTTGCCAATTCGACGGTAATTGGACTTAGTATGAATATTCTACAGACATTTTGTTTTATTTATTATTGATGGGTATTGAACTTTTTTTTACTCAATTTTTAAACATATTTTTTATATATCATTTTTTCTATTTAACCCATAGATGGAACGCTAACAGGTACTACCGGTTTGGGTTAGGGTGGACCTCGGGGCAATAGCGATGGAGGCGTACTCCACATTCTCCAGAGATTTAGAACTGGAACTTCACCATTAGATATAATTTAACATCATATTCAGGACACCAAGACCCTAGGCCACCTCCTTCTAGTGCATATATATATATATATTTACCGACCCCTCCGCACGACCAGGATGCGACGCAAGGTCAATTCCTTAAGCGGAGTTCAGCAGGTTTGAATTTAGAGTTTTCCTTCTCCTAGACCGGTTGCCTAACCAAGGTTAAAGAGCCCAGTCTGCCCTACTATTTACCCATTGCTGGAGGGAGAGTAGGATTCATACCTTTCCCAAGGATATTAGTACATATATAATAAAAGGCAATACGGTTGTGACAATCATATTGGTGCTAGGGCTTGATATGACCACACACACACATACGTACAATTTCACTTCTCTGACCACCCATCTAGCCCAAATAAGGGTCAAAGTGTAGTGTTGCACGTCATGAACTACTGATCCACCAGGATTCCATTCTTAAGCATCAATGGTCGCTACTCACGATCAATAGGTAGCTCCATGGGAGAGGCTTACCCCTCTGCAGAGGTGCAGTCGGTATATTCTAAACTCACAGCCGACAGAGTTCTTAATAACTTTGCACACATATATATGTCTTTTGAGAAACTGATAATAATTATCCTTGATATATAATCATGTAATTACACAGGATACGTTTCAAAAGATCTGTTAAGAGTTCAATCCTCACTGGACGCTCAAGAAAAAATGGCCAAAGCGCTGAAAATCAATATAGACTTATTCTCTCGGAGATGACTCTTCTTCTTCTTCTTCTCTTCTTCTTCTTCTTCTTCTTCTTCTTCTTCTTCTTCTTCTTCTTCTTCTTCTTCTTCTTCTTCTTCTTCTTCTTCTTCTTCTTCTTCTTCAATAATTATCATCTCTAGCTTTTTCTTCCTCCTTCTCCTCTTCTAATTTTCTCCTCCTTTAATCATTATCCTAGCTTCTTCTTCTTCTTCTTCTTCTTCTTCTTCTTCTTCTTCTTCTTCTATATATATTATATAAAATCATCGATCACAGAAAAGTAATTATCAAAAAGCAATGCGTCCTGATCATGGAATTATTGCAAATCGATCTTATGATTTTTGATTGTGAGAAAATTTAATGAGTTTCAATCATAAATGATTTTCTCTTGTTATTTGCATAAATCGTGTTTAGTACAAACGTTAAAAAGAAATCGTTGATTTTAGATATATTCGTCTGCTAACTTAAAAGCTACCATATTAGGCGGTAATTAAGCTAGCTCCTGCGAAGGGCTCTTTCGATTATCCACAAATTTATTCCCAAGTTTTAATTACTGCGCTTGTTTTCGGTGATTTTTTACGAGAGTTAACTCTTTGCCTACCAAATTTTCCTCACAGCTCTGCCTAATTTGGTATTTTTTACCTGTATATTTCTAAGTTCACTATCTATTCACCTTATAAGCCATTTTATTCAAATAAAATCCTAATATAATTGTAATCTAAGTTCTTCTGCTCAATTATAATGAACTAACCATCAGTTTTTGTTCTCTGCTCGTGTTATATACCCACATCTTATGTATATAATTAGTAGAGACAGAATGAGGGTCTTTTGTTTTACCTGTCTAGTTTTCCTGCTGCTGATTGATCGGCTATTTCCTAAGGGCTGTTTCTGTGGGCTGTTTCACTGGTTTGATTTCTTCGGGCTGGTCCTCTATTGTTTTAATGAATTAACAATACTTTGTTTTTTTTTCTTTTAAGTCTTTATTAAGAACAAACCCAGCCAAGATTCTAGAAACCGCGCGGTGAGTTGCGACTCTTGAGAGGACATCCTATTTCGGCGAATAACTGGTCTCAATTGATCTAAGAACCTGAAAACTTCCTCATGCCCCACTGGGAAAGGTATGAATCCAATTCTCCCTCCAGCTATGGGCAAATAGCAGGACAAACTTGGCTCTTTAACCTGGGCTAGGTAACCAGTCAAGGAGAAGGAAAACTCTGAATTCAAACTTGTTAAACTCCGCTTAAGAAATTAACCTTGTGTCGCATCCTGCCCATGCTCAGGGGTTGGTAAATATATATATATAATAGGATAGCATTATTGTTAAACTAACTTTGGCACAAAATAACCCAAGTAGAGTTAAGATGCCGTAAAACGAACCGATCAACCAAATCCAAATACGATACTGACAAAAGACGTTGCGCCTATACAGTCTACCTCATTGGTTCTTCAGCGTTCTAATGTACGTATCAATTGTTTATGCTGAAAATCTCCCAAAGAAATGCCAGTCGATCCACTAAAGGCGAAGACATTCAAAACGACAAACCCAAATATAACGATGTAACAAAAGTGTATTACAATCGGCAAACGAAGCAGAAAGGCCAAACAAAAACAAGGAAATACACTTATTAACTCAGGAATTGAAAAAGTCCAAAGTTGTAGCTGGGAGGGAAAACATTGACGAGAAAGTTGGATCAAAGCTGGGATGCTATAGGAAAGAAGGTGCGGTGTGGGGAAGATTCAGAAAGAATGGATGTTGTTCGCTAGAGATAACACGACGTGTGTCTACTGTTAAATCTCGAATAGGTGAATGTCTTTTATGAAAGTAGGTTGGTTTAGTTTATTTGTTTAACGGCATATCAACTACTTATGGGTTATTTACAGCCAAGATTTTATTAATTTGTAAATGTTTTGGTTTCGTTTATTTGTTTAACGGCATTATGGTTTTATTTTATACCAAAATTATTAAATTCGTAAATGTCTGCTTTGGTTTGTTTATTTCATGGCATTTCAACACATTATGGGTTATTTACAGCCAAAAAATTTATTAATTTGTAAAATGTTGGTTTGGCTTATCTATTTGAAAGGCATTTCAACACTTATGGGTTATTTAATACTGGAATTTTGATGAATTCGTAAATGTCTGTTTGGTTATTTATCTAAAGCCATTTAAACCTTTATGATTATTTACAGCTAGAATTTATTAATTGA
This sequence comes from Doryteuthis pealeii, assembly GCA_023376005.1. Lineage (NCBI taxonomy): Eukaryota > Metazoa > Mollusca > Cephalopoda > Myopsida > Loliginidae > Doryteuthis > Doryteuthis pealeii. The sequence goes on from CM042159.1 coordinate 14,173,259, forward strand.
TAAATATTGTGTTTGGTTTATTATTCCACGGCATATCAACATGTTATTTTGGGTTATTTAATTAACGAATTTTGATTAATTTCGTAAACGTCTGGTTTGGTTTATTTATTTGATGGCATTTCAATACATTATGGTTATTAACTGTCGAAATTTGATTATTTGTAAATCCTTGGTTTAGTTTATTTGTTTAAAGGCATATCAACATATTATGGGTTATTTAATACCGAAATTTGATTCATTTGTTAATATTTGTTTGGCTTATTTGTTAAAGCGTTTACACTCCCTATGGTTATTCAATGCTGAAATTGGATTTATTTTTTTAAAATATTTGCTTTGGTTTATTTATTTAAAAGCCATATCAAATCCTAATGGGGTAATTTGATACCAAAAATACCAATTAATTTGTAAATGTTTGGTTTGGTCAGTTGTTTAACGGCATATAAACTCCTAATGGATTATTCAACTGCAGACATTTGACTAATTTGCAAATATTTGGTTTGGTTTTATTTTTTTAATGACATATTCAACACCTTATAGGTTTATTTAATACCGACATTTGAATTTATTTGAAAATATGCCTGATTAGTTCATTAGCTAAACGGCATATCGAACCTTGTGGGTTATTTATTTTACAAATTCATGATTTATTTAGAAATGTTTGATTTGGTTTTGTGAAACAACACCCCACGAGAAAACAGCTGTGTAGGTCACCTGTCCCACATACGCAAACCACCCGAATAAGACGGACAAGACACGCAGGAACACTGCTGGAAAAGCAAGGACGGTACTCATAAATGACGTCGCTCCTGTGGAAGCCAGCACATGGACAGCCTGTGTGCGCCGGCTAGCAAAGACGTGTTAAGAAATTTTGTATATTGGTGCGTGCTAGATACCCGCTCCTTATTATTAGACTATGCGGCGATAACCGCTGTGATCAATAACTCTTGGCAATGCTGGCAGTACTCTGGCCTCTGATTAATACTTACCCCAAGTACTAGACGCATAATATCATAACTACTTGCGGCTTGGCCGTGGACGACGACATAGGATTAAATCACTGGACCTTTAAAATACGGCAGGATAGGAACTTATTCACTTACAAAAGGATTCATTAACTCAAGGACTGTACTTACTTAAGCCCTTTTCAACTAGCCACGGATGGCCATTTAAAACGTTAACAAGACTTTATAGAAGCTCTGTTCGGATACTGGTTGCAACGCAGAGGAGCTGCGAGACAAAAGGGTGATACGGACGGTTTGAGAGAGATTGTCCATGATATGCCGTGCTAATAGGGCTACATGAAATGATTATGATGATGATGAATGAATGATTTTTTTTAAACGGCAATATCAATCCTTCAATAATAATTAAACTCAGCTTTTGCAACTCTAGGTATTATCATTTCTACTATGGCGTCTTTCTTTAAGCAAGAAAGGCCAAAGTCAAGTGTTTAATGCTGGCAAATACCGTTTTAAATAAAGTTCAAAGCAAAAAGTATTTTTCGAGTTTTCGGAAAAGAAATTATCCTGGATTTATAAACGACGATAACTGCTGTGAACTAATTTCATAAGTGATAATGATGCTGAATTTAACATTCTTAAACATAACAGAACGGGTCGTTGGGGGTTAAAATGTGGGAGTTCACGTCAATTCTGCGATGAGAAATGTTTGTAGGTTGGAGGTTGCTGAGGAGACTTTCTAATGTTGTGTCTTTGATGTTCCTTCCTCTACATTGTTCGATCTACTACTCGTCTCTCTCGTGCTCTCTCTCTCTCTCTCGCATTCTCTCTCTCTTCATCTCTCTCTCTTCTATTCAATTTAGTTTCTCTCTCTTGTCTCCCTCTCTCTTATTCTTTTTCTAATCTTTCTCTTTTCCCCAACTTCTCCTCTTTTCCCACCTCCGTCTCCCTCGTCGTTCCCCATTTCTGTTTCTGTTGGATTATTATGGTATATAGTTATTTACTAAGGCTTTGTTTAGATGTGGTAGCGAGAACAGGAAGTTATGGAAACCGCAATGAGAAATCGAACTTCACTAACAATGGTCTGCGAGTGCCTAGCTTTACTAACGCATTACAGACCCACGCGAGGTGCCATCAGACTTTTAATCTCTATAAAGTAAAGTCGTCAAGGGCGGCCTAAAGTCGGTAGCTCCAGCCTAGTCAGCGAGGAAAGTCTATTCTTTTCATCAGTGCTAGACCAGCATATTGTTTTTGGCGTGTGAGGTGGAGCGCTACACCAACATGCAGCTGGCTTACTTTCCCGCACAGAAATCCCTGTGCTACTCATACGCTGAGTTGGCGAGGAACGCGGTATCAGAACTAGGGACCTTGGTGTGTTTCTAGCCGAACGTTCTACCGCTGAGAGTTAATTAAAACCAAATTATTGAAAGGTAGTCAATGTTCTTCTATTGGAATATTTTGGGTATATAAGTGTGCTACAAACAACCACCTAAACCTTATGGATTAAGCGAGGTCACGTGGTTTAAAACCCTTCCAGCCAATCCACAGTCCCCGAATGCGTGGCTGGTTGACTAACTTAATCATTTATTCGGAGAGGTTGTCTATTTGCAATCATTGACTAAGGGACTTGGGCAAACTGAGGGCACCAGGAACAACCAAAGGATTCTTTAACCAACGGATTTCCGGCTGGACAAGCGCTCATTGATTGGAAGCCTAAAAGATGGCGGCATGTCATAAATTATACAAATTTCTTTATCGGTCTTTTTTTTTTATTTTCCTTATTCTTCTGGTCTTCAACAGCCCTTTCCTCCATCTTCTCCTTCACTATCTTTTTGCCTATCTTCTTTCCCTCTCTCTCCGCAATCACTCACACAAAAAAAAATTCGCCGCTGCCTCCTCCTCTCTCTCTCTGTTTTAATTCTCCCTCCTGCTCTTCCCCCCTCTTCTTATCTGGTGCTCGGTTTTTTTCTTTTTCTTTTCTGCTCTGCTGCTTCGGTCGTTTTTCTTTCCAACCTTTATCTTTTCTCTTTCCGCTTTCTCGCTCTATTTCTGTTGCTCTCTGTCTGCAATATATTATATATATACTAGTATATATATTTAATATAGTTAATATATATATATATATATACTATATATAATGTAAGGTCGGCTTCTGGTCTTAGAGACATATAGTGGTGCATAAGCATCAATTTTATCATCTGAATCATCTTATTCAACGGGAAGGAAGTCCTTTCAATGTTAAAAGATATTTGCATCAACTGTGTGATCTTCAGCAGGTTTGATGAGTCATTTGAGGGTTTCATGCAAGGAAGGGTCCTGGTGGTGGAGTTATACGATGTGAGGGGATAGCGGCAATGATCTGTAAAGATTGGCAGACCTGGGCCTCTTAACCATGGCTAGCTGACCAGTCTAAGGAGAAGGAAACTTAAATCTGAAATCATTTCAAACGCTGTTAAACTTCGGGCTTAGAAAAATTGACACTTGTGTCGCATCCTGCTCGTGCGGAAGGGGTTGGTATATTATAATTATATATATATTTTACCTAAGCCGAAGAAATATGCACGGTTTGTTCTCTCTCCGGGCGCAAGTATTTATGTTTTATCTGTAATGAAATATTATTAAATTAGGGAAAGACCAATGAAAGCTAAATAAGGAAATGAAAGATAAAATGATTGAATAGTGTGTGTGTGGTGGGGGGTATAGATCGAAAAATAGCACAACTTTAGAACTACCTGGATCATCCATCTTTTCCATCACTGCCTGTCTTCATCTGCTAATTTCCTAAATGTTAACTATTTAGTTAATTTAGAAACTAAAGATATAAAATCAAGTTATTCTTTCTTGTTAACAGATTGTCTTTAAGATTTGTGAAGAGATTGTTGGCCCTATATTCCATAAGACTAAAAGCAAGATAATTGAAATCCGATAATAACTAAGCATATAGTTTATTAAAATCGAACTTTGTAATACAAATATGCAAATTAGCCTTCCTGTTCACCCTGTAGTAGCCTGCTATGTGTGTCTTGTAGTAAGTATGAAATACAATTGGCATATATTAGTCAATGTAGATCTGGTCACCCATATTAATAATGGAAAACAATTTTAATTTCTATAATTTGAGGTTTACATAAAAATGCGTCGCTAAACGCATGGAGATGTGAACAGTATATAGCCTAAATGGGAATTTGACTGAGTAGTAATAATAGTTAGTTTCGGTTTACAGGAAGAAGAACCAACCTCCATCTATAATGAAGANAAGAGAGTTGAATGTATGGTGGTGAAGAACGGCAAAAGAGCGGCAATAGTCAAATCGTGCTTGGCGCATACAACACTGAATTTGAAGACCCAAGCGCAAACGGAAATGTTAGCAGCCGCTAAGAACGAACTTTAGTTCCAGTAATTCTGTCTCGCCAGGATGGGAATAGCCCTCTTCGCCGAATATTGAGAAATAATGACAGGTTAACTAAAAACATTCATAGTTACTTCTTTTTTTCTATTACAAGTCTCGCATTGTGACAGCCCTTCAAAACCACCACAACCAAATATATATATAATAGTACCTATATATATATATAACGCCAGCGCTCTGTATAAAACGGGTGGCATGCAGCTCTCTGGTGCCTTTACACATATAGCATTATGAAATGTATCAATTAGTTTAAAAATCATCGTTCCGTTCTCCATACTGCAGCATCATTCTGACTAATAAATATCGGACACAATACGGTAAGTCAAATCAGTATTTCTTGAATATTAGTCTATTTTAATCACTGACATTCACCACCAAACATGCTTAAAAGACGTATTTTTATAATACAAATATATGAAGCATTAACGCTAAACCCTTAATAACAAAATCCTTTCTAGATCTCAGCCTATATATAAACAAATATAGTATATAGTGAGACGTCTAGAAATATCGAACAACGAATGCTCAGCGAACACAAAAGGACATTAGCAACGGGCAATTTGAATAATGCCATTAATTAAACCCATTTGGGAAACCAACCAGCTCTTTAATTTTAAAGATTCATAAATGTTAGGTATAAGTATCACACAACAAAAGATATAGAAAAATCGTGTGAAATCTAGCAAAGTTTCAAGATTTAAATTATACGATGAAAAAAAGACCCCGGATTCGTATAAGACTTGTTCGCATCGCCTAGTTAAACTAGTGCTTAACATCATACAGATACCTCATGTTGATCCATATATTTATTTTCTTTGCTCAATTAAAATAAAGTATTTTTCCATTAATAAAAAAAAATCACATCACGGTGATGGTGTAAATGTGATACGACCGACGTTAAATATGTTTTCCATTCATTAAAATTTATTTCCAAGAATTTTCGGGTAAAAAAAGTTACGTCCACGTGAAGAGTTTAAAGAAAGACGCCGAACGTTGATGCGCGGAGTTTTAAGTATGTCTTTTTTACGACGGCTAATTTTAGAATATCAACAAAAGTAGCTGAGCGGTACCAAAAGCAGAGGTTCGCCAGGACTTTCAAGAACTTGTGTTTTTTTTCAATTCTGTCATAAATTATATACAAACCACACAACACACACAGGTCACACACACACACACACACCATATATATCATATATATTATTATAATGACGCGTATATAATATAAGTACATCTATAGAGTATATGATACCATACTATGATTATATATTATAGAGAGAGAGAGAGAGATACAGATATGTATTTAGTGTATACACATATATATAAATATATATATACAGTAAGTAGTATTAGACTCGTCACTAAGCATATAACACCACTATATTGATGTTAAATCAATATACATCTCGCATACGAGCTAGCGCACATCAACAACACATCACATGATATGCTAGTCCTATACATTCGTATATATCAGTATTAGTCTATCTATGCTTACTAGATCTATTCGGTATCCTATCATATATTAGCTGTACTTAACTACTATAGATGCTATATTGTATATAAAATCATTAAATCAACAAGTTCATAATTCATGGAACCTTATAGATGGTAGTATAGCTAGATAGCTGGAGCTAATCGTGAATCAGAGCTAAGTACACGACTTATCTCTGCAGAGTCCATCTATACGATAATGAAAATTTTGAAAGAACGATGAGATAGAGGTTCACCAGACATAGTAAGGATGATTTATGTGTATCGACTCTTATAGATGAGGCTATTTCGGTCTTATTTAAACTTTCATGACTAGGATAGAGTTATGGGGTGAATGACATATTTGATGGGAGCGTTTTGTAGATTGTCAGGACAGGCAAGATTTGCCATAAAACTATCACATGATTATCTTCTAGCAACTGCTCTGTGATCACTCGTACACAACGTCATCAGATTCTGTCTTCACCCATAATCATTAATCCTGAGCTAGATACGCGCTTATAATTACCAAACACAGACTATCGTCAAGCGTCGCACTTCTAAGATAGAAGGATTCTCATTTATTCTGTTAAAACCGCACATTCAACTGTGCAGAAGCTGTGCATAATCAGGTCACCTTTCTCCGATGACCTGCAATCGAATCAGCCGCAGTATCCAACCCACACGTCATAATCATTTCTTTTGAGAACATACATACGTATATGTATAGTTTCTTCGACTCCTGTATATTTAAATAATACAGATAAGTAATATACTCTAGTAGCTCACTATATAATATATACTATGACCATCACTACTCATACTCATTCTAACGTCATACATGCGACAGGCTACAATCATACTAATACTGTTCACACCACCTGTTAGATATATATAACTAAGTAGCAGATAGATATAATGATAACACGAAACAGATAGGTATAAGTAGATATTGAGAGACCTTTAGCGAATAGGTATAGATAGATAGATAGCATAGATTGAACATTTATGTGCTAGCTCACTCGATAGATATAATGAAAAGTATTGAGTATTTTATTGATTAAGTTGCAAAAAAAAACATGTGGGGATTCAACAACTTTCAATAAAAATCCTTTGGATGACGTCATGAAGACATTTAAAGATTTATCCTCTTTTAGACAATTGTTCAGTTTTTTTTAAATCTTGGGAGTGGGGTGGAGAGGAGGGTCGGAAAGCAGAAATCCAAAACAATCAGAATAAATTTACCTGCTTTTAAGAACTCTCGTTTTTCTTTTTTTTATTAAGAGTATGTTTTGATTTTAATCCCGCCATTTTAACGTTATTTTCTTACAGAGTTTTTTTTTTTTTTACTAAGACAATCAAAGCAAATATCCTTCTACTAAAAGCGAATCGATACTGTCAACAAAACAGGAAGTTTGGGGAGGGAACACACACAAAAAAGAAAAGGGAAGAAAAGAGGGGGGGAAAGAGAGTAGTAGGGGAGACTGAAAGGGAGACAGAAATAAAAAAAATAAAAAAAGAGAAAAGGGAGACAAGAAGGATAGTCGGTAACGGTTAAGGCGGACTCTTCAATGTCAACAAGCATCCCTTCGAAAATGGAAAAGAAAGGAGGAATAACAAGAGAGAGAGGGAGGGAGAAACAGAGACAGAGAAACAGAGAGAGAGAAAAACGGAGAGAGAGAAAGAGAGAGAGAGAGAAATAGAGAAATAGAAAGAGAGAAAGTAAAACGTAGAAAAAGAAGATAAGGATAGATTGGGGGCGGTTAAGGCGAAATCTTTAATGCCAAGAAGTATCCCTTCGAAAATGGAAAGAAAGAAGTGACGAAAGAGAGAGAGAGAGAGAGAGAGAGAGAGAGAGAGAGAGAGAGTCGGGAACGTTTAACGCGGACTCTTCATGTCAACAAGCATCCCTTCGAAAATGGAAACAAAAAAAAAGTTTTAAAAAAGAGAAAGAGAGAGAGAGAGAAGAGAGAGAGAGAGAGAGAGAGAGAGAGAGAGAGAGAAAGAGAAAGAGAAAAGAGAAAGAGAAAGAGAGAGTCTGGAACGTTTAAGGCGGACTCTTCAATGTCAACAAGCATCCCTTCGAAAATGGAAACAAAAGAGGAGTGAGAGAGAGAGAGAGAGAGAGAGAGAGAGAGAGAGAGAGAGAGAGAGAGAGAGAGAGAGTGTGTGTGTGTGTGTGTGTCGGGAACGTTTAAGGCGGACTCTTCAATGTCAACAAGCATCCCTTCGAAAATGGCTGATTCGTGTACGGTCATTGATTTTATTACACGACATTTAATGCCAGATTATCGATTGTTCCTTGCCATTGATTTTTTTCAAGATGGTCCATTGATTATTAAACACGAGGTGGTTCGCCGTATCGTTTGTTTCTCTTGTTTGTGGACTATGTAATTATAGAGATATTGGCAGAAGTAATGGTGCAGTTAATAGCATCATACGGTACTGTGATAGACAGATAGATAGATAGATAGATAGATAAGGAGCAGACTAAGATGTATAAGGAATAGTTTTAGAGAGAAAGTTAATGCAGTTAATAACATCATACGGTACTGAGATAGATAGATAGACAGATAGATAGATAGATGAAGAGCAGACTAAGTTGTATAATGAAGTGGGATAGAAAGTTAAACATATAATTAAATTGACCTAGATAGATAGATAGAACACCAGCATTGGAATCGCAAGGTTGATGGATCGATACCGGTCCCCGCCAACTCAGCGTATGAGTAGCACAGATTGGGTAATCTGATCTGTGAGATAAAGTGGGCAGCTGGCGGTAGGTGTGGCGCTCCTCCTCAGCAAAAAGAATCTCCCTGGTGTAGCGCTAGCAAAAAGGGATTCCCAAACAGTGTAAATGTGTAAACAACTATTGCTTATTCTTAGGCAGTTCGCTTCGAACTTTATGATCAATTTCATCCCTGACTTGTTTAATTGATGAAATATCTGGAGACTGAGGTAGTCAAATGAATTCACACACACACACACACACACACACACACACATATATAATATATATATATATATATATATTATATATATATATATATTATATATATATATATATATATATATATATATATGATATATATATATATATATATTTATGATATGATAATTGTTTAAAGCGACAATTCTTCCAGACTGTGGTTATATCAGTACTGCTGTATGGCTGCACCACCCGCACCCAAACGAAGCGCCTTGAGAATAAGCTAGATGGGACCTGCACAAGAATGCTGCGTGTGGTCTTGAACAAGTCGTGGAAACAGCACCCAACAAGGAAGCAGCTGAATGGCCACCTGCCCCTCCCGCCATCTCACAAACCATCAGAGTGAGACGGACAAGGCATGCTGGACACTGTTGGATTTCATTTCATTAGGTCATTTTTTGTTAGGGGTTAGGGTTAGGGGTTGGGGTTAAGGTTAGGGGTTAGGTTTAGGGTTCTAACTCTAACCCCTAACCCTAACCCCTAACAAACAACCGGATATTGACAGTGTAAATGAAAAAAATGACCTAATTAAACGAAATCGAAAAGGGGTGCCTTAAGGTAATATGATCCCGTCAGTCTAATTCATACCCTTTGGAAAGGCATGAATCCAACTATTCTTCTTCTAGCTTTCGGTAAAATTGTAGGACATACTGAGCTATATAGGTTTTGGTATGGAAACCAGTCTAGGAGAAAGAAAAACTGAATTCAAACCTGTTGTAGACATGGAGAGGGATGGTCACTGCCAGACTATTCCTGTCCAAAAAATATTACATAAGTAGCGCCCTAAAGGCCAAACTAGGTTACGGGAGTATATTGAATTTTCTCCCAGTATTCTATACAAAGGAGCTCGTCTTACATGAACGACGTTTTAACTACTGTCTCTACGGAAGCCGAAGGGAATTCAGTTTCTAGTGGCATTGCTGTTTTTTTCTTTCCGTCTTTTTAAAGCCCCGTCGGTAGTCCTCAGAATGACTGACTGCATCTTTCTCAGAAACTAAAAATCCATTAAAATAATTGCATCTGATGTTGAGAGCTCCAATTCTGGAACTCTAGGGAGTGTGGAGTCATCTCTTAAGTGCCATTAATCCCATTGCCACCAATTGCCATTAATCTTCTCTTATCCGGTGTGGTTTGAAATAATAAGTGTGGAAGCCAGTGTGTTACGTCAGCGGTGGGTTGACGTGGAGCAAACGTGGAAAAATTGAAATGAGTAATAATGGAAATTAACCAGAATAAGTAGATGTATGAGTGATGACGTGTGAATAACTGAACCTGGTTTCTGATTGGACAGAACTAGGTAAGAACGAGATGAAGAGTAAGAGAAATAGTGAGAAAGGTGATTCTGGCTGAGGTGTTCGAAAGAGAAGGATGGATAGTTCTGGCTGGATGACGAGATGAGAAGAATTGTAATGGTGGTCTGTCCATTAGAGGCCGAAATTTCCGCTTGTTTGTTTTGGATTTATATAGTAAAATAAATGTGTTCTAAAAAAACAACAACAATGTCTTGTATTCGTTATGAAGAACTAAGCAATTACACAAGACAAGACTCCCCAAGAAGATACCAATTGGTTCCAGAACCATTAAAGAAGAGAGAACACCAGTCCAACAACAGTCCAGATATTCAGATGTCCAGTAGTAGTAGAGATGATCATAAAATAACATAAGTATGCCTATGTAACTTATGGTATCAGGACCATATTTAGGACCATAAAATAACGAATCTCCCACGAAACTACTTGATATCATTCACACACACACACAAACTCTCTCTCTCTCTCTCTCTCTCTCTCTCTCTCATACACACACACACACACACACACACACACACACAGATATATATATATATATATATATATATTAATATATATATATGTGAAGATAGGGAGGTTGGAGTAAAATTTGACAGCATGAGGTGAGGTAAAAAGAAAAGTGAACAAAAATAATGACTCAAACAAGTCCAAGTAGGAGAGAAATATTTCGTTCTGATGATGATGTTCTTCGCGTCAGAAGGACGAAATATTTCTCTCCTACTTGGACTTGTTTGATTGATTATTTTGTTCACCTTTCCTTTTACCTCACCTTACAATAACGATATATATATATATATATATATATATATATATATATATATATATAGTTATTGAAAATTGCAAATACCTTATTGCTGTCTTTGTGAAGTGAAAAGTTCCCCATAGTCCAATTTCCACAGGCTCTTACCGATTGTAATTAGAATTACCAGTGATCTAAATTAAAATTGATATTATATCCACAGGAAAATAAGTTTTCTTGTCGGATAGTATTTCATAGAATTAGAGTCCAGACCTTAAAAAATTAAAGGAATTATCAAATGAGACTTTCATGTTGATGCTCAAACTAATATAATAATCTTTTTCCCCGTGGGCGGTCTCTCTTTATTTCTGATTTCAAATGAACAACGATATATAGTTATTTACTAAGCTTAAATTAAGTGTGGCACAACGCCAGAAGTAATAAGGGGCGCTCAATGAAAATCGACCTCACTAACAAGTGTTCCAGGCCTATGCGATTTTCAAAAGAGGAGAAACGGTTAGTTACCAAGCGTCATTGACTTCATGTTTTCGCTACCCAACCCTCTCCCTCTCTCTCTATATATATATATGTGTGCGTGTGTGTGTGTGTGTGTATAAGGTCAGTCATGTTCCTCTCCTGGTCAGAGGTAGTTGCTGTGTCTAACCACACTGATGAGACGCCGAAACATGGTGTGTGTAGATGACTGCCTTAAGAATAATAAAGAATTCATCATTTGGCATGTGATGATTGGAATGGCGAGACATTTGATCTAGGCTACCTGGAATAGTCTGCATTGCTAAAATTTAAATCTTCTGTTATATTTCTTACTTATATATATAATATATATATATATATATATATATATATATATATATATATATATATATATATATATTATAGTATGTTTTAGGCAGCATTTTTTCTTTTATACAGGTTTCGTTGAATTGAACAGACAATTCCTGTCTGACAAGTCTTTCATTGATTCCGTTCTAATCTTCGGGCCATCCTTCTGGTGTCAGGGTGGAACTGGTATACCAGTTTACCGAATGTTTCAACACTAGTTTAGCCCAGTCGGTAAAGCGTTCGGTTAGGAATCACAAGGTTCCTAGTTCGATACCGGTCCTCGCCAACTCAGCGTATGAGTAGCACAGGGTACAGTGCAGTAAATTGAGGAGCTGATGGTAGGTGTGGCGCTCCATCTCAGACGCTAAAATATAATCTCCTTAGTCTAGCGCTATTGAAAAGGGGATAGACTCCCTCGCTGATACCGACATTGGGCCGCCCCGACGACTTATAATGGAGATTGTGTTTTGTCTGTCTGTAACCAAAACTATATCACTATTTAAGTCACACTTCCCTTTGTTATTTACGTCAGATTCTTCATGTTTTTAGTTTTTATTTAAACCTCATTATTAATGAAATTGTTTTAAATTATTAATACTGTTGGCCACATCTATATACTAATAACATGCAATTGTTTTATATGTACAACAAAATAGCGGTTTACAATGTGAACTGGAAGGTTAATTTGCATTTTGATATTAAAAATTTGATTTTAATAAATATGTACTTAGTATTATTGATTTCTAATTGTTTGGTTTTATCTTAATGAATATGAGCAAAAATCTCGGGGATAAATCTTAAAAGAAATCCATTAACAAGAAAAAATAATTGTAATCTTATTTTTTTACTTTTTATTTTAAGTAAATAGATTAATTAGGAAAATTTAGCAATGAAAGACGAGAGAGATAGAAGAGTAAGTTTCAGTTGTTCTCTTTGTCGAATATACCCCCTCTGTTTCAAATATTTTTATCTGCATTCTTATTACATTAAAACTTAAATACTTGCACTCGGAGGGTGCATATATTTGCTAGTACAAATAAAATACGGAGCACTGAATGAAAATGCAAGATCAGATTGTTGGAATTTAATACGGTTTTATTTAACACTGGGCAGAGAAATGCTTATAACGTAAAATTGACTTAAGAGCTTAATGTGTGCGGGCGTCAAGCTAGTTCGCATACCAATCTATGTGTATCATTATGGAAGCCCCATTTCCGACACTAGCCTCCCACAATGCAACTTTTAAGGGGACAACTCTCTCCTGCTGATCGAGACGAGTAATTCGGTTTTTGTTAGGTCTGAGACCGAACGGGTTATTTTAGGCCGAAGATGTTTCATAAACAAATTGGTAGAAATAGTTTTCATTAATATAATGTACCGAATTTTTCAAAAATCATGTCACCCTACCGATACATAACTAATATATATATATATATATATATATATATATATATATATATATATATATATATACGTACGTTCATGTATTTATATCTAAGTCCATTGTCACTTTAAACTATAGATTACGATTTATTTCATAACACTAGTTCCTCTTATCCTTGTGTCGCAAATTCGATTCTATATTTGATGCCTATGCAAATTTTCTCGTGATCAGCTGTATATAAATCAACAGGTACGAGAGGAAAAAGGCGAGACGCTTTTGAATCGTTGTTTTCATTGGATTTTTTTGTTTTAAATTGCATATAAAAATTAAATCTTAATTTATTTGTATGAATTAGGTCATGAATGGAAAAAGTTAAGTTAAATGTTAGGGTAGAAATGACCAGCCTTCCCCCTCCTCTTTTTATGTAAAGTTTTCGTAGTGGTCTATTGTTGGTATCAGCGTAACATCTAGGGAATCGATTCACTTAAGTCTTGCGTATTAATTAAAACAAGAAATGAACAAAAATATAGCGTCCCTTGCTTTCAAAAATCTTCTGATTGTTAAGTTTTTAAGGGCCATTCCGGGGCCTTATAGCAAAAAAAGCTTATCTGGTGGAATCATTGATAAAATGTCCGTCCACAATGTGAATCCTTTGGTTACTAAAGAGTCCCGAGTTACTGGCAATCGTATAAGTCCTTCGTGAGTATTGGTAAAGATCCCGGCAATCGTACGTGCGTCCTCCAATAGTGTGTATTTGATGTATGACCAACATAAGGGGGGGGTAAGTATCTTATCAGGTCACTAGTACTGCCAGTGATTGGTTAGAAGAGTCAATCACGTAACCTTGGCCAGTCTATAAGTATAAGTGGGGAACTGGCACACACCTTATATTTACAAAAACTGTGTAGGAACCGTGAGATGTAATGGTTAAAGTCATGGGGAATGGACTCGTCGCCCCGAGTTCAAATCCTGGACGTGGTAATTGCATTTCACATAGCGCTAGTACCCTTGGGAAAGGTATGAATCGTACTCTCCCTCCAGATATGGGTAAATAGCAGGGAAAACTGGGTTCTTTAACCATGGCTAGGTAACCAGTCTAGGAGAAGCAAAACTCTGAATTCAAACCCATTGAACTCTGCTTAAGAAATTGACTTTGTGTCGTATCCTGCTCATACGGAGGGGTTGGTAAATAGATATATATACAAAACTCCAATACTGATGAAAGGATTTTTCACCCAAAAACATTAAGAAAATAAATCTAAGGTAAATGAACAACATCCTAATTACCCCATTTTTCTTTTACTAGGATTTATATGCAGTGAAATTGCGAATCAATTGTTTCTAGCTTAAATAGCTCCTTTTGATTTTTGTTTCATTTCGTGGAAATTCCACGGCCCCACTCGTACATATATTAAAGACATTTGATTTATATATATGTATGTGTGTACGTATTTCCAGAGGAACCTTTGAAATTGGGATGGCCTTAAGAACCAACCACCAAAGCAATATAGACACAAGATATTTATAAAACTGTCATAAAAAAAGTTTCCCAACTTTTAATCTATTTACTTTTTGCTACCGCTTGACCAGAGAGATTGTTTCGATGAGATGAAACGCCACACCTACCGCTCTGTATATCAATAAATTAGACGAAATAACTACATGTGTATCAATGAATTGGTAGAAATAATTTTCAATAACTTTATTTGGTGGGAGAAATAATTTTCATGTAAGATTTATCTTCGTGAGTATGAATAAACTGGAAAAAATGATTTTCATTAATTTGTAAACAGATCAATTTGGGCTATGGATGACACGCTAACAGGTTTGAATCAGTGGACCTGGGAATAATGGTTGTGAATGGGGAACTCCAGACTTCCCAGAGCTTCAAAATTGGAATCTCACCACGAGATACAGTTTTAGCGTCCTATCTAGGACACGGGGATACATTGTCTATTTTGGCAGTGACAGATAATAACACAAACCTTTTTTTAGGGATGTCTTTAAAATGATTTCAATCACAGATTGGAAATAGTTTAACTCTCTTTCCCTTTCTCTTTCTCTTTCTTTCTTTCTTTCTTTCTTTCTCACTCTCTCTCTCTCTCTCTCTCTCACATAAACACACTTTCTCTCCCAATCTCTATCCCTCCCGTTCTTTCTCCACCTACCCCCCGCACACATACACATATACGCACACACACACACACACACACACACATATATATATATATATATATATATATTTATATATAACTTATAGATACTAACTTATGAAATTAACATTAAAAAGAAATGTTTATTTTCAATCCTAACCTTTTTTCAGTGTTAATGCACTTGATCCCTCTCCACTTCCTTTGACATTAGATACTGAGAATTTTCAGATCCAGATCCAATAAATAAGTGTGCCAAGCCGTGGATCCATTGATCCATTCCCCATAAATACTGGGCTAATTGTTGTTTGTCCTTTGTAGTTTGTTTTCGTCTTTGCCTTTGTTTTGACTGAGAATGGGGGCCCCATTCCTCTGTCCCCCCCCTACACACACACAAAACAGCCACTAATCAAATAAGGCAATGCATTTATATCGTCTTATTAAAAACATGGTTTTATTCTCGCCGCTGCCTCTTCTCTCTCTCTCTCTCTCTCTCACACACACACACACACACACACACACACACACACACTCTCTCTCTCTCTCTCTCTGTGTTTTCCAACAGACGTGACCACACCTTCATACAAACAAACAATTGCACTTGTCAAGTCACCTAATTGTTTCCATTTGGAAACATGAAAATATGACTATTACCCCGATTCAATCAACAACTAATAATCTGATAATTAAATGTATTTACATTTTCTGATAAAATACTTGTTCTGTCTGTCTGTCTGTGTGTCTGTCTCAGAAAGGGTCACATTCACACCCACGATACACGATATATATATATATATATATATATATATATATATATATATATATATATATATATATATATAATCCAAAAGTCCAGAGAAGAAATCTTCCTTACGACACAAGAGTTTTATTAAAAAAACCAGTCGCAGTTTGAGAGCTCAATGTGTGCTCTTAATGTTAGAGTCACAGAGCAAATATATAAGTAAAGAAATAACAAAAGACTTAGAGATTTAGCTTATTGTCTATTTCAGGGAGCTTAGACAAAGTGTCTAACTGTCCCGACTCATCAGATGCGAATGATGAATTCTTTATCACTTTAAAGGCATTTGAAAAACAGATTTTTATTTTTTTCATTTTTTTTTTTAAATCTATAGTCCTGTGAAATGAAATATATATATATATATATATATATATATATATATATATATATATATACATGCATGCATACATGCATACATACATACATATATATATATATATATATATATATATATATATATATATATATATATCGTGTATTGTGGGTGTGAATGTGACCCTTTCTCAGACAGACACACTGACAGACATATATATATATATATATATATATATATATATATATATATATATATATATACCCCACCGAAAGAAAAAAAATCAGGGAATTAACCGAATTTAATGAAATTTTCCGTGTTGATATATTAATGAATAAAAGATATAATGCACTCGTTATTTTATTTAAAAACTTTTACATTTTTTAACGTCAGTTAACTTGGAACCACGTATCTTTGAGAATCTGTGTTACGCCTCATTACCTGATTTTTTTTTCTTTCGACAAGGTGACATACGATGGAGTAATTTAGATCCTTTAAGTTCGATTTAACTATCACACTTTTGTTGGAATAAACCTTCGCACTTGTTGACACTCTGAAATGTTTTCCTTTGGAAACATGAAAATATGGACATTGCCTTCATTTAATCAACAGCTAATCAACAAATAATTAAATGCATTAATATCTTTACATAAAAACCGTGATCTCTCTCTCTCTCTCTCTCTCTCTCTCTCTCTCTCTCTCTCTATCTCTCTCTCTCTCTCTCTCTCTCTCTCTCACTCGCTTTCTTAGAGAATTAAAAAGAACCGAGAGAGAGAGAGAGAGAGAGAGACAGAGACAGAGACAGGGAGAGATCTTTCTCATGAAATCGTATTCTCTCTCTCTCGCTCTTTCTCTCCCTCTCTCTCGCTTTCTTAGAGAATTAAAGAGAGAGAGAGAGAGAGAGAGAGAGAGAGAGAGATCCCCCTTTCTCTTTATCTTTCTTTCTCTCTCTCTCTCTCTCTCTCTCTCTATCTCTCTCTCATACACATACACATACGCAAACGCACACGCACACATTCACAGACACGGTCGCATCCACACCTACGATACACTTTGGTATAAATTTGCTCAATCCCAGCATCACAGAAAGGAGGATGCAACACAAGGTCAATTTGTTAGAGCGAAGTGCAGTTTCTCTCTCTCTCTCTCTCTCTCTCTCTCTCTCTCTTCTCTCTCTCTCACACACACACACACACACCACACACACACAGAGTCTCTCTCTCGCTGTCTGACACGGTCACAACCACATCAATTTAAGTCCTGGTATACACCCACATTTCTTTAGAGCATTTAAATACGAGATTTCTCAATCATGAGAATTTAAATGTTGCTCTCATTCAAATAATCAAACAATTTTATGCATCATTCTTTCTCATGAAACCTCTGTTCCGTCTGCCTGCAATCTCTTTCTTTTAAATCTCTCTCTCTCTCTCTCTCCTCTCTCTCTCTCTCTCTCTCTCTATGTTTCTCAATCTTTATTTCTCTCTGTCTGTCTCTCTCTCGCATATAAAAACTGTCTTCCCTCTCACTCACACTTATGTTCTTTATCTCTTCTCTGTCTCTGTCTCTGTCTCTCTTTCTCTGTCTGTCTCTCTCTCTCTCTTTAGGTTTCTCAATCTTTATTTCTCTCTCTCTCTCTCTCTCTCTCACTCTCTCGCTCTCTCTCGCATATAAAAAGTTTATTCCTCTCACTCACACTTATGTTCTTTATCTCTTTAACTCTGTCTCTGTCTCTCTCTGCCTCTCTTGTTTCTTCCTCTCTTCTCTCCTCTCTCTCTCTCTCTCTCTCTCTCTCTCTCTCTTCTCTCTCTCTCTCGTTTTCTCTTTCTCTCTCTCTGTCGCTCTCTTCTTTATTTCTCTTTCTCTTTCTTTGTATTATTTTCTTTCTCCATTTCTATCCCCCTTTCTCTATTTCTGTTGCCCCCCCCCCCGCCAAAAACGTTCACACCTACAATCCCTTAAACCTCGGCTACGCCCACACACTACTCCGGGCACCTAAATGCCACTTTTTTTCAAAGAGGAAAGTGTCAGTTTCATACATTAACTCGGATATTAATCAGTATTTACATTCAATCACATTTCAAATCATTATTTCTGCATCAGGGGTCAGCCCCGATTAATCCATCGACCCCAGCATAGAATTCACAACCCATAAAATTTGCCAACCGGCTATTAAAAGGATTTTCCCTTCACACAGGGCACCATGGAATTAATTGGAAAACCTTGTGGGGGTTTTATTGCATCAAATCCCGAGTGAATTTATAACCACAAGGAAAGATTGTTTCCCTAACACTGCAAAGTCTCAGGTGTCGCTTAATCGACCCAACAGAGAACTGAAGGCCAAAGGTCTTAACTTAGGTCTCATGCCTCTAATGAACGCACCAGAAAACTAAAAAGATTCCTTGTAGAAAAGAGAAATGTGATCGCATAAGACACGAATTTTCATATATTTCTACTAGCAAAATAAAAAACACCCAAGGGGAGATATAAAAATAGATTTTTGAAACATATTGCCTGAGAGGTGGGAGTTAAAAATTCAATGTCAGCGAGTTTGTACCCTAAATAAAATCATCAAATTCATTAAAGGATTAAAAGATAAAACAATTTGAAATGTAAACTTTGAATATGTATTAAAATAAAACAAACTATATATAGATATATAATATATAAAAAAACAATGAGGACTGTCTAATGCTGCATGTTCTAATTTTCAGTTTATTTATTCTATGTTATGACGATTTTGGATAATCTGACGTAAGTAGTGACGTAGATTTTGTTACAGACAAAAACCGGAAGCGAATCTCCATTATTAATAGATATAAGACTATGATATCAGTGTGTTTGTTCAGGTACCACACCGCCTGTTTGCTGGGGCGTTAGAATGCACCGACTGCACCTCTCCCCCAATGGGACCACCTGTTTGCCGTGGGTGGCGACCCGTCATTCTTAAGGATAGAACTCAGGTGGTTGAGCAGTCCATGACTTGCAATACTCCACTTTGGTCCTTTCTTGGGCTAGACGAGCGGCTGGTCACGTCAAGCCCTAGCACCTATATGATTGCCCCAACCCTATTGCTCTTATGGCAAGCCCCAATACCTTTTTATCATATGGGTGCTAGAAGGCGGTGACTGAGGGTCTACATGTCCTGGGAATGACGTTAAACTCTATCTGATGGTGAGGTTCCAGTTTTGGAGGTTTGAGGAATGTGGAGCACCCCTTCATCACCATTGCTCCCTGGTCTACTCTGACCCAGAGTGGTAGTACCTGTCAGGCTCCCATCTATGGGTTAAATAGTAAAACAAAACTGATTATCAATTAAGAATGAATTTATTCCAAAACTTAATCGGCATTAAATGACCCACCGAGTTTGATATGCCGTAAAACAAAACAACCAACCAGGTTCCACATAAAAATTGTTGTTGTATACCATCGTACGTCGAACATCGGGTATATACATGAGAAAGGAACGCGGAGAGAGAGACAGACAGAGAGAGAGAGAGAGAGAGAGAGAGAGAGAGAGAGAGTACAAATACAGAGTTCGAGTAGAGACTTACTTGTAACTTAATTTCTTCCTGCCATCTTGTGTAGATGTTTCCTTTTCTTCATCTCTGCTGTCATAAATATATAGTCTTCTTATAAGGGCTAGTTTTTAGTCATGCAATTAATTAACACTAAACTTTTTTCCTTGATCAAGATTTATCTAACTCATTATTATTCCCCGCGCAGTGAGTCAACAACCCCAGCAGAGAGATAGGCATCCTCTCTGCTCAACGTCAGGTTGAAAACTAAATCGGACCATATTACATTTAGGCACCCCTTTTTGATCTCGATTAAGAAAGGACATGTTTTTCATTTACACCATCATTATCCGGTTGTTTGTTTGGGGTTAGGGTTAGGAGTTAGGGCTAGAGGTTAGTTTTATAATTTAAAAATAAATCTAAAAATCGTCTGTTAAAACAAAATGGTCCAGTAAATCTTACTAGTTACGTTTTTCTCACGGTGTGCGAGATTCGTGCCTCTCTAGGGGTCAGTTGGGGTCAAATCTACCGGACTATGCTTTCAACTCCAATGAACCTATTTCAAACTAACTACAGAGTCTTGTCAACATCCTATGACACCACTTGATTTGTAACATTGTGTCGCTAAAACAACCACCTTTTCCAGGCTCAGTTTTTCTTATTAACCTCTTACATATCTTGAAAAAGCAGGTTTCCGTTTGTCGGAACCCGGTTTCCACTGACTTCGGCTGGAATGGATAGAGATAAATAATAGCATAATCCCAGGAGTAAGGCATCCCCCAGGCAACACCTGCCTCTTGATTTAAAAAGGCGTGGCTGGGTTTATTGCACAGTTTTTGAGGCGCCTCAATAGTGGAATGCCGAGGGGATATACGCATTAAGGAAGATACCCAGAATGTATCCTCAACAGGGCCAGTAGAGAAAATAGCAGAAGTAGAAAAAACAGCAGGTTTTAGAAGAATAATGTAATAAAGAAGTATTTATAAGAACAACAAAGATGGAAACGGAGAGACACGACACCCGGTAAACCCGATATGACTTGATGAGGAAGATACCCAGAATATATCCTCAACAGAGCCAGTAGAGTAAATTTAAGAAGTAGAAAAGACAGCAGATGTTAGAAGAATAATGTAATGAAGAAGTATTTATCAAAACAACAAAGATGAAAACGGAGTGAGACGACACCCGATAAACCCGATATGACTCCATGAGAACTAAATCAAGATGTCCTCCTCAACATGGTCAGTAGAGGAGATAATAAAAGTAGAAGAATAATGCAATAAGGAGTATTTAACATTGCTGCAGTTTGTACACTGTTGATTCTAATCGAAACGGAGCGAATCTTGGAGTCTAGTAAGCCACTAACATTTCCCGCGCATTTCACTTAAGTTGGAGTCTTGGCGGGAATCAAAGCGATCACGTGTTCGTTTACGTTGGCATAATTAAATTTGCCGAGCAAGCTTCTGTACTTTAGTAAGATTGAACGAATAGACAGAAAGAATATTGATTTAAATTTAGTACCCGGATGTTGGATGCTTTTAACTTTGATTTACAACACTTATTTTCTTCGGGCAAAAAAGAAGTAAATAAATGAATAACTAATTGAAAACAAAAGAGAAAAATCTTTAGTAGAGAGAGCCTCTTTCTGGCTCTCAGCTTTCTGCCGACATATATATATATATATATATATATATATATATATATACTAATAACTTTGAGTGCTTGTTATAATGTCTTATAGACAAATAATCAGTTTTTTGAACGTGATTAAATGAGACGACGAGGAAGCGTGGTAAGGTCACCTGTTGACAGGTTACACTGGGCCCATAAAGCTCCTGATAAGAATATAAAGCAAATGAATGACGTGATAAAAAAGACGTCCCTGAATATGAATAAAGTAATGACTGCCCAAACGCAAGTTCGATAATGCTTGTTTTTTTGTTTTGTTTTTTTGTGGGGGGGGGTCTCTAGCCGTATATCATCCTGCATGGGATATATGGTTGGCAACCTTCCGTCTATTTTAGACGATGGTGTAGTGTCCATTTAAAAAAAAACTTTTTTATCTACAGCTACGTGAGTGACTGAACAGACCGATCCTTGAATGGTAGTCTCTGGAGCAGTGATAATGCTAAAGAAATGATTGCTATGTGGAGATGTAGGGATGTGATTCACAGACGACCAGCTTCATTTTGATGTATGATACATGTTCCTGTGTTGGTAATTATACCACTCCTAAACAAAATGGCATTACTTTTTGACTCACTTTCATATCATAACATTTGGAAAACAAATAAAAAGAAACAAATATTAATAACCGTAAATAAAAAAAACGACTGATTTATATTCTGATTCACTAGCATTGGTGTTCTAGCCTAACTTGTTAAGCATTACAACTGACGAGAATTGACGCAGCACAGGAAGAACCGTTTTCGCAAGTTTCTAAAATCCTTACCTCGGTACTTCTGTTTACCTGATAAGACGGAGTTACCTCCCCTGAAGGTATCTAGATCCACGCATTCTAACACAGCTGGAACAATTATAAATGGAAGGCAATACATTTCAAACATTGAATATATATATATATATATATATATATATATATATATATATATATATATCTTATTATAATGGAGGTTGTGTGTTCTTCTGTCTGTAACCGAAACTATATTATTACTACTCAAGTCAATATTCCATTAGGTATATATGTCACATTCTCCATGGTTTCATTTTTATGTAAACCTCAATTATAAATAAAATTGTTTTCCATTATTAATATGGTTGACCAGATCTACATACTAATAATATGCAATTGTATTTATATATACAACAACATAGCGGTTTACAGGGTGAACAGGAAGGCTAATTTGCATATTGATATTAAAAGTTCGATTTTAATAAATATATGCTTAGTATTATTGATTTCTAATTATCTTGTTTTATCTTAATGAATATGGCCAACAATCTCTTCAACAAATCTTGAAAGAAATCTGTTAACAAGAAAGAATAACTTTGATTTTATTCTTTAGTTTCTAAATTAACTAAATAGTTAAATTAGGAAAATTTAGCAATGAAAGACAGGAGTGATGGAAAATGATGGATGAGGTAGTTTCAAAGTTGTGCTATTTTTCGATTATACCCCCCCACACACACACACACTATTTCAAATCATTTTATCTTCATTCTTATTTAGTTTCATTAGTCTTCCTAATTTAATATATTTCATTACAGTAAAACATAAATACTTGCGCCCGGAGGGTGCATATTCTTGCTAGTATATATATATATATATATATATACCAACCCCTCCGCACGAGCAGGATGCGACACAAGGTCAATTTCTAAAGCGAAGTTTAACAGGTTTGAATTCAGTTTTCCTTCTCCTAGACTGGTCAGCTAGCCATGGTTAAGAGCCCAGTCTGTCCTAATCTTTACAGATCATTGCCGTCCCTCACAATCGTATAACTCCACCACCAGGACCCTTCCTTGCATGAACCCTCAAATGACTCATCAAACCTGCTGAAGATCCACACAGTTTGATGCAAATATTACATTGAAAGGACTTCCTTCCCGTTGAATAAGATGATTCAGATGAATAAAATTTGATGCTTATGCACCACTATATGTTCTTAAGACCAGAAGCCGACTTACATATATATATAATATATATATATATATATATATATATATATATATATATATATATATTGACAGACAGAGAGCAACAGAAATAGAGAAAGGGAAAGAGAAAGAAAAGGTTGGAAGAAAAAGACCGAAGCAGCAGAGAGAAAAAGAAAAAGAAAAAACGAGCCAGATAAGAAGAGGGGGAAGAGAGAATTAACAACAGAGAGAGAGAGGAGGAGGAGGGGGAATTTTTTGTGTGAGTGAGTGGGAGAGAGAGGGGGAAAGAAGATAGAGCAAAAGATAGTGAAGAGAGAGAGGGGAAGGGGCTGTTTGAGAGACAGAGATATAAGAAAAAGACGATAAAGAAATTTGTATAATTTTATGGGCCATCTTTTAGGCTTCAATCAAGAGCGCTTGTCCAGCGGAAATCCTTGGTAAAGAATCCTTTGGTTGTTCCTTGGTGCTCCTCAGTATTGCAAGTCCTTAGTCAATGATTGCAAATAGACACCTCTCCGAATAAATGATTAAGTAGTCAACCAGCCACGCATTCGGACTGTTGATTGGCTGAGGTTTAAACCACGTGACCTCGCTTAATCCATAAGTTTAGGTGGTGTATTGTAGCACACCTTATATACCAAAATATTCCAATAGAAGAACATTGGACTACCTTTCAATAATTTGGTAATACTCTCAGTCGGTAGAACGTTCGGCTAGAAACCACAAGGTCCCTAGTTCGATACCGGTCCTCGCCAACTCAGCGTATGAGTAGCACAGGGATCTGTGCGGTAAAGTAAGCAGCTGATGTTTGGTGTAGCGCTCCACCTCACACGCCAAAAACAATATGCTTGGTCTAGCACTATTGAAAAGGGAATAGACTTCCTCGCTGACTGGCTGATACCGACTTTAGGCCGCCCTGACGACTTTACTTTTATAAGATAAAAGTCTGATGGCACCTCGCGTGGTGTAATGGTTAGTAAGCTAGACTCGCAGACCATTGTTAGTGAGTTCGATTCTCATTGGGTTTCCATACTTCTGTTCTCGTACCACATCTAAACAAAGCTTAGTAAATAACTATATACCATAATAATCCAACAGAAACAGAAATGGGGAACGACGAGGGAGACGGAGGTGGGAAATAGAGGAGAAGTGGGGAAAAGAGAAAGATAGAAAAGAATAAGAGAGAGGGAGAGCAAGAGAGAGAAACTAAAATTGAAATAGAGGAGAGAGAGAGAGAGAGAGAAGAGAGAGAGAGAGAGAGAGAGAGGAGAGAGAGAGAGTAGATCGAACAATGTAGAAGGAAGGAACATCAAAGACACAACATTAGAAAGTCTTCCTCAGCACCTCCACCTACAAACATTTCTCATCGCCAGAATTGACGTGAAAATCCCACATTTTAACCCCCCAACGGCCGTTCTGGTTATGTTTAAGGAATGGTTAATTCAGATCATTATCACTTATGAAATTAGTTCACAGCAGCAGTTCGTCGTTTATAAATCCCGAGGATAATTTCTTTTCCGAAAACTCGAAAAAGTACTTTGCTTTGAACTTAATTAAAACGGATATTTGCCAGCATTTAAACACTTGACTTTGCCTTCTTGCTTAAAGAAAGACGCCATAGTTAGAAATGATAATCCCTAGAGTTGAAAAAGTGAGTTTAATTATTATTGAAGGAATTGATATGCCGTTAAAAAAATCATCATCATCATCATCATAATCATCATGTAGCCCTATTAGCACGGCTATCATGACAATCTCTCTCCAACCGTCCGTATCACCCTTTGTTCTCGCGAGGTCCTCTGCGTTGCATCCAGTATCCGTACAGAGCTGGTCTATATAAGTCTTGTTAAGTTTTTAAATGCCATCCTTGGCTAGTTGAAAAGGGCTTAAGTAAGTAAGTCCTGAGTTAATGAATCCTTTTGTAAGTGAATAAGTCCTATCCTGCGTATTGTTAAAGGTCCAGTGATTTAATCCTATGTCCGTCGTCCACGCAAGCCGCAGTAGTTATGAGTAGTTATGGTCAGTACTCTTGGGGTTTAAGTATTATAATCAGCAGCAGAGTACTGCCAGCGATTGGCCAAGAGTATGATCACAGGGTTATCGCCGAGTCTATAAATAGGAGCGGGGGGTATCTAGCACGCACCTAATATACAAATTTCTTAACACGTCTTTGCTAGCCGGCGCACCACAGGCGTGTCCATGTGCTGGCTTCCACAGGAGGACTCAATTATGAGTCCGTCCTTGCTTTTCCAGCAGTGTCCTGCGTGTCTTGTCCCGTCTTATTCGGGTGTTTGGGTGATGTGGGACAGGTGACCGTACAGCTGTTTTCTCGTGGGGTGTTGTTTTCACAAACCAAATCAAACATTTCTAAATAAATCAAATGTTGGTATTAAATAACCCACAAGGTGTTGATATGCCGTTTAGCTAATGAACTAAATCGAATATTTTCAAATAAATCAAATGTCGGTATTAAATAACCTATAAGGTGTTGATATGTCATTAAAAAAATAAACCAAACCAAATATTTGCAAATTAGTCAAATGTCTGCATTGAATAATCCATTAGGAGTTTATATGCCGTTAAACCAACTGACCAAACCAAACATTTACAAATTAATGGTATTTTGGTATCAAATACCCCATTAGGATTTGATATGGCTTTAAATAAATAAACCAAAGCAAATATTTAAAAAATAAATCCAATTTCAGCATTGAATAACCCATAGGGAGTTGATAAAACCGTTTAACAAATAAGCCAAACCAAATATTAACAAATGAATCAAATTTCGGTATTAAATAACCCATAATATGTTGATATGCCTTTAAACAAATAAACTAAACCAAGGATTTACAAATTAATCAAATTTCGACAGTTAATAACCCATAATGTATTGAAATGCCATCAAATGAATAAACCAAACCAGATGTTTACGAATTAATCAAATTTCGGTATTAAATAACCCATAATGTGTTGATATGCCGTGGAATAAATAAACCAAACCAAATATTTATCAATTAATAAAATTCTAGCTGTAAATAAGTCATAAGGTGTTTAAATAGCTTTAGATAAATAAACCAAACCAGACATTTACGAATTCATCAAATTCCAGTATTAAATAACCCATAAGGTGTTGAAATGCCTTTCAATAGATAAGCCAAACCAACATTTACAAATTAATAAATTTTTGGCTGTAAATAACCCATAATGTGTTGAAATGCCATGAAATAAACAAACCAAAGCAGACGTTTACGAATTAATAATTTTTGGGTATAAAATAAACCATAATGCCGTTAAACAAATAAACGAAAACCAAACATTTAACAATTAATAAAATCTTGGCTGTAAATACCCATAAGTAGTTGATATGCGCGTTAACAAATAAACTAAACCAACCTACTTTCATAAAAGACATTCACCTATTCGAGATTTAACAGTAGACACACGTCGTGTTATCTCTAGCGAACAACATCCATTCTTTGCTGAATCTTCCCCCACCGGCACCTCTTTCCTATAACTGCATCCCAGCTTTGATCCCCATTTCTCGTCAATGTTTTCGCCTCCGCAGCTACAACTTTGGACTTTTTCAATTCTAGAGTTAATAGTGTTTTCCTTGTTTTTGTTTGGCCTTTCTGCTTCGTTGGCCGATATGTAAATACACTTTTTGGTTAACAGTCGTTATATTTGGGTTTGTTCGTTTTGAATTGTCATTCGCGCTTTAGTGGATCGACTGGCATTTCTTTGGGAGATTTTTCAGCATAAACAATTGATACGTACATTTAGAACGCTGAAGAAACGCAATGAGTAGACTGTATAGGCGCAACGTCTTTTGTCAGTATCCGTATTTAGGATTGTTGATCGGTTCGTTTTTAACGGCATCTTAACTCTACTTGGGTTATTTTGTGCCAAGTTAGTTTAACAATAATGCTATCACTATTATATATATATATTTACCAATCCTCTGAGCATGGCAGGATTGGAACAAGGTTAATTCTTAGCGGAGTTTAAGCAAGTTTGAATCAGAGTTTCCTTCTCCTTGACCTGGTTAGCCTAGCCGCAGGTTAAAGAGCCAAGTTTGTTCCTGTATTTTTGGCCCATAGCTGGAGGGAGAATTGGATTCATACGCTTCCCCAGTGGGGCATGAGGAATGTTTTCAGGTTCTTAGATCATATTTGAGACCAGTTATTCGCCGAAATAGGATGTCCTCTCAAGAGTCGCAACTGCAGACCGGCGGCGGTTTTTTTCCCCCTTAGATGCTTGGCTGGGTTTGTTGCTTAATAAAGACTTAAAAGAAAAAAAAAAGCAACAAAAGTATTGTTAATTCATTAAACAATAGAGGACGCAGCCCGAAGAAATTCAAACCAGTGAAACAGCCCACAGAAACAGCCGCTTAGGAGAATAGCCGATCAATCAGCAGCAGGAAAACTAGAGCAGGTAAAACAAAGAGACCCTCATTCTGTCTCTAGCTAATTATATACAATAAGATGTGGGTATATACACGAGCAGGAACAAAAGCTGATGGTTGTTCATTATAATTGAGCAGAGAACTTAGATTAGCAAATTATATTAGGATTTTATTTGAATAAAAATGGGTTATTAAGAGGTGGAATAGATAGTGAACTTAGAAATATACAGGTAAAAAATACCAAATTAGGCAGAGCTGTGAGGAAAATTTGGTAGGCAAAGAGTTTAACTCTCGTAAATCACCAGAAAAACAAGCGCAGTAATTTAAAAAACTTGGAATAAATTTGTGGATAATGCGAAAGAGCCCTTCGCAGGAGCTAGCTTAATTAACGCTAAATATGGTAGCTTTTAAAGTTAGCTGAACGAATATATCTAAAATCAACGATTTCTTTTTAACGTTTGTACTAAACACGATTTATGCAATAACAAGAGAAAAATCATTTATGATTGAAACTCAATTAAAATTTTCCTCACATATCAATCATAAAGATCGATTTTGCAATAATTCCATGATGCAGGCGCATTGCTTTTTGATAATTACTTTTTCTGTGATGCGATGATTTTTATATAATATTATAGAAAAGAAGAAGAAGAAGAAGAAGAAGAAGAAGAAGTAAGAAGAAGCTAGGATAATGATTAAAGGAGGAGAAAAATTAGAAAGAGGAGAAGGAGGAAGAAAAAGCTAGAGATGATAATTATTGAAGAGAAGAAGAAGAAGAAGAAGAAGAAGAAGAAGAAGAAAAGAAGAAGAAGAAGAAGAAGATAGAAGGAAGAAGAAGAAGGCTAGGATAATGTATTAAAGGAGGAGAAATTAGAGAGGAAAGAAAGGAGGAAGAAAAGGCTAGAGATGATAATTATTGAAGAAGAAGAAGAAGGAAGAAGAAGAAAGAAGAAGAAGAAGAAGTAAGAAGAAAGCTAGGAATAATGATTAAAGGAGGAGAAAAATTAGAAGAGGAGAAGGAGGAAGGAAAAGGCTAAGAGATGAATAAATTATTGAAGATAGAAAGAAGAAGTAAGAAGAAGAAGAAGAAGAAAGAAGAAGAAGAAGAAGAAGAAGAGGAAGAAAGAAAGTCATCTCCGAGAGAATGTCTATATTGATTTTTCCAGCGCTTTGGCCATTTTTTCTTGAGCGTCCAGTGAGGATTGAACTCTTAAGCAGATTTTTGAAACGTATCCTGTGTAATTACTGGATTATATATGCAAGGATAATTTATTATCAGTTTCTCAAAAGACATATATATGTGTGGCAAAGTTATTAGACTCTGTCCGGCCTGTGAGTTTAGAATATACCGACTGCAACCCTCTGCAGAGGGGTAAGGCCCTCTGCCCATGGAGCTAACCTATTGATCGTGGGTAGCGACCATATGATGCTTAAGATGGAATCCTGGTGGAGTTCAGTAGTTCAGTGAACGTTTTGGCAAAAAACAACTTAACCCCCAAAAAAAAAAGAACTTTTTTTTTTTTTGCCCCCCGCTTAAAATTTGGGGCTAGTTGGGTGGTCAGAGAGTGAATTGTACGGTATGTGTGTGGTGTGGTGCATATCAAGCCCTAGCAGCGCGAATATGATGTGTCACAAGAACCGTATTGCCTTTATTATATATGTACTAATATCCTTGGGAAAGGTATGAATCTACTCCCCTCCAGCAATGGGTAAATAGTAGGAGCAGACTGGGCTCTTTAAGCCTTGGTTAAGGCACCGGGTCCTAGGAGAAGGACTCTAAATCAAACCTGCTGAACTCCCGCTTAAGAATTGACGCTTGCGGTCGCATCCTGGTCGTGCCGGAGGGGTCGGTAAAATATATATATATATATGCACTAGAAGGAGGTGGCCGTAGGGTCTTGGTGTCCTGATATATGATGTTAAAATTATATCTAATGGTGAAGTTTCGCAGTTTCTTAAAATCTCTGGAGAATGTGGAGTACCCTCCAATCGCTATTGCCCCGAGGTCCACCGCTAACCCAAACGGCGGTAGTACCTGTTCAGGCGGTTCCATCTATGGGTTAATATGAAAAAATGATATATAAAAAATATGTTTAAAAAATTGAGTAAAAAAAAGTTTTCAATACGCCCATCATAATAAATAAAACAAAATGTCTGTAGAAATATTGCATACTAAGTCCAATTACCGGGGTCGAATGGCAAGACAAGAAGCAAGCAGTCGGTAACTGAAATACGATTCCTGGCTTGCTGCAAGACTACTACAAATGGCAGGATTTATGGAGGCCTCAGAGGATCATACAAACCAAGCAACCAATTCAGGACTCAAACCGCATGAGTGGGAGCTATTCTGATTCCGCCGCATAAGTACGCTAATTGTCTTGACACTGGTTTCAGTTGTGTTTGGCTGATTGGGCCAATTGTTCAAACCAATAGTAGACTGACTGACTGACTTCAATAATGTCTTTGGCCTGACCTAATCCCAACAAGGGTTTGACCATTCCCGTAAATCATCGCCCACCAATCACTATTAATTATTATCAAATAATTGATAATGAAACATACAACTGGGATAAATTTTTTGAATATTACATTTGCGAGTCGTAAGGATTTTACACACAACACATACCACATACCAATACCATTTCACACACATATATGGATATTATATATATATCTACCAATAGGAAACTTGATATCAAATGCTGTTAAACTCCGCCTGGAAGAATTTGACGCTTGGTTTTCGCATCTCCTATTGGTGAGATATAATTAGTAAGTATCATATATGTGTGTGAAATGGTATGTATTGTGTGTATGTGTGTGTGTGTAAAATCTTACGAACTGCAATGTAAATATTCAAAATAATTTGATCCCAGTTGTATGGTTTCATTAATCAATTATTTGGATAATAATATAGTTGATTGGTGGGATTGGAATTTACGGAATGTCAACGCGCTTTGTTTGGGTTAGCGTCTAGGGCCAAAGACATTATTGAAGTCAGTCAGTCAGTCTACTATTGGTTTGAAACATGGCCATCAGGCCAAAACACAAACTGAAACGCAGTGGGTCAGACCCAATTGGTACTTTATGGAAATCAGAATAGTCAGCTCATGCGTTTGAGTCCTGATTGGGTTTGCTTGGTGTTGTATGATCCTCTTGAGGCTCCATAAATACCTGCCATTTTGTAGTAGTCTTTGCAGGCAAGTCGCAGAATCGTATTTCAGTTACGATGCTTGCTGTCTTGTCTTGCAACTTGCGACGGTAAATTGGGACTTAGTATGAATATTCTCATACAGACCATTTTGTTTTATTTATTCATTGATGGGTATTGAAACTTTTTTTTTACTGCAATTTTTAACATATTTTTTTATATATCATTTTTTCTATTTAACCATAGATGGAACGCTAACAGGTACTACCGGTTTGGGTTAGGGTGGACGCTCGGCAATAGCGATGGAGGCGTACTCCACATTCTCCAGAGATTTGAACTGGAACTTCACCATTAGATACTATTTTAAGCATCATATCAGGAGCACCAAGACCGCTAGGCCACGCTCCTTTCTAGTGCATATTATATATATTATAATTACCGGACGCCCTCCACGCACTCAGGATGCGACGGCAAGGTCCCAATTCCTTAAGGCGGAGTTCAGCAGGTTTTGAATTAGAGTTTTTCCTTGCTCCTGAGAGCCGGTTGCTAACCAAGGTTAAAGAGCCCAGTCCTGCCCTACTATTTACCCATTGGCTGGAAGGGAGAAGGTAGGATTCATACGCTTTCCCAGGAATAATTAAGTACATATATAATAAACAGGCAATACGGTTGTGACAATCAATATTGGTGCTAGGGCTTGATATGACCACAGACACACACATACGTACAATTTCAGCTTGCTCTGACCACCCCATGCTAGCCCAAAAAAGGGTTTCAAAGTGAATAGTGTTTTGCAACGTCATGAACTTACTGGACTCCCACAGCAGGATTCCATTCCTTAAGCGCATCAATGGTCGCTACTCACGATCCAAATAAGGTAAGGCTCCATGGGAGAGGCCTTAACCCTCCTGCAGAGGTGCAAGTCCGCGTATATTCTAAACTCACAAGCCGACAGAGTTCTGTAATACTTTGCACACATATATTATGTCTTTTTTGAGAAACTGATATAATTATCCTTGATAATATAATCGCATGTAATTAGCACAGGATACGTTTCAAAAGATCTGTTTAAAGAGTTCAATCGCTGCACTGGACGCTCAAGAAAATGGCCAAAGCGCTGGAAAAATGCAATATTAAGACTTATTCTCTCGGAGATGACTTTCTTCTTCTTCTTCTTCTTCTTCTTCTTCTTCTCTTCTTCTCTTCTCTTCTTCTTCTTCTTCTCCAATATATTATCATCTGCTAGCTTTTTCTTCTCCTTCTCCTGCTTCTAATTTTCTCCTCCTGTTAATGCATTATCCTGCTTCTTCTTCTTCCTTCTTCTTCTTCTCTTCTCTTCTTCTTCTTCTTCTTCTGCAATAATTATCATCTCTAGCTTTTTCTTCTATCCTTCTCCTCTTTCTAATTTTCTCCTCCTTTTAATCATTATCCTAGCTTCTTCTTCTCTCTTCTTCTTCTTTCTTTCTCTTCTTCTTCTCTTCTTCTTTCTCTCTTCTTCTTCTTCTCTTCTTCAATAATTATCATCTCTGCTTTTCTTCCTCCTTCTCCTCTCTAATTTTCTTCCTCCTTAATCATTATACTGCCTTCTTCTTCTCTTCTTCTTCTTCTTCTTCTATCTCTTCTCTTCTATATATATATATAAAATCATCGATCACAGAAAAGTAATTATGCAAAAAGCATGCGTCCTGATCATGAATTATTGCAAATCGATCTTATGATTTTTGATTGGTGAGAAATTTTAATGAGTTCAATCATAAATGATTTTCTCTGTTATTTGCATATCGTGTTTAGTACAAACGTTAAAAGAAATCGTTGATTTTAGATATATTCGTCTGCTAACTTAAAGCTTACATATTAGGTCGGTAATTAAGCTAGCTCCTGCGAAAGGGCTCTTTCGATTATCCACAAATTATTCCCAGTTTTAATTACTGCGCTTGTTCGGTGATTTTTTTTACGAGAGTTAACTCTTTGCCTACCCAATTTTCCTCACAAGCTCTGCCTAATTTGTATTTTTTACCTGTATATTTTCTAAAGTTCAACTATCTATTCACCTATAACCCATTTTATTCAATAAAAATCCTAATATAATTGTAATCTGTTTTCTGCTCAATTATAATGAACTAACCATCATTTTTGTTCTCGCTCGGTTATATACCCACATCTTATGTATATAATTAGTAGGTCAGAATGAGGGTCTTTGTTTTCCCTGTTCTAGTTTTCGGCTGCTGATTGATGCGGCTATTCCTAAGGGCTTTTCTGTGGGCTGTTTTCCACTGTTTGATTTCTTTCGGGCCCTGGTTCCTCCTATTGTTTTAATGAATTAAATACTTTGGTTTTTTTTCTTTTAAGTCTTTATTAAGAACAAACCCAGGCCAAGATTCTAGAAACCGCGCGGTGAGTTGGCGGACTCTTTAGAGGACAATCCTATCGGCGAATAACTGGTCTCAATTGATCTAAGAAACCTGAAAACTCCTCATGCCCCCACTGGGAAGGTATGAATCAATTCTCGACCTCCAGCTATGGCAAATAGGGCAGGATCAAACTTGGCTCCTTTACCTGGGCTAGGTAACCAGTCCAAGGAGAAGGAAAAGCTCTGATTCAAACTTGTTAAATTCCGCTTAAGAAATTAACCTTAGTGTCGCATCCTGCCCATGCTCAGGGTTGGTAAATAAATATTATATATATATAGGATAGCATTATTGTTAAACTTAACTTTGCGCAAAATACCGCAAGTAGAGTTAAGATGCCGTAAACGAACCGATCAACCAAAATCCAATACGATACTGACAAAGACGTTGCGCCTATACAGTCCTACCTCATTGGTTTCTTTTCAGTCGTTTCTAATGTACGTATCAATTGTTTTATGCTGAAAAATCTCCCAAAGAATGCAGTCGATCCTAAAGGCGAAGACATTCAAAACGACAAACGTCCAAATATAACGATGTAAGCAAAAGTGTATTACAATCGGCAAACGAAGCAAGAAAGGCAAACAAAAACAGGAGAATACACTTATTAAACTTCAGGGAATTGAAAAGTCCAAAGTTGTAGCTGGGAGGGGAAAACATTGACGAGAATGTTGGGATCAAAGCTGGGATGCTATAGGAAAGGAAGGTGGCCGGTGTGGGGAAGATTCAGAAAGAATGGATGTTGTTCGCTAAGAGATAGACAGCGACGTGTGTCTACTGTTAAATCTCCGAATAGGTTGGAAATGTCTTTTATGAAGTAGGTTGGTTAGTTTATTTGTTTAACGGCATATCAACTACTATGGGTTATTTACAGCCAAGAATTTATTAATTTGTAAATGTTTGGTTTCGTTTATTTGTTTAACGGCATAATGGTTATTTATACCCAAAAATTATTAATTCGTAACGTCCTGCTTTGGTTTGTTTATTTCATGGCTTTCAACACATTATGGGTATTTACAGCCAAAAATTTATTTAATTTGTAATGTTGGTTTGGCTTATCTATTGAAAGGCATTTCAACACCTTATGGGTTATTCTATACTGGAATTTGATGAATTCTAATGTCTGGTTTGGTTTATTTATCTAAAGCCATTTAAACCACTTATGGGTTACAGCTCAGAATTTAATCAATTCATAAATATTTGGTTTGGTTTATTTATTCCTCGGCATACAACACATTATGGGTTATTTAATACCAAAATTTGATGAATTCGTAAAACGTCTGGTTTGGTTTATTTATTTGATGGCATTTCAATACATTATGGGTTATTAACTGTCGAAATTTGATTAATTTGTAATGCTTGGTTTAGTTTATTTGTTTAAAGGCATATCAACATATTATGGGTTTTTAATACCGAAATTTGATTCATTTGTTATATTTGGTTTGGCTTATTTGTTAAACGGTTTTATCAACTCCCTATGGGTTTTCAATGCTGAAATTGGATTTATTTTTAAATATTTGCTTTGGTTTATTTATTTTAAAGCCATATCAAATCCTAATGGGGTATTAGATACCAAAATACCATTAATTTGTAAATGTTGGTTTGGTCAATTTGGTTTAACGGCATATAAACTCCTATGGATTATTCATGCAAACATTTGACTAATTTGCAAATTTTGGTTTGGTTTATTTTTTTAATGACATCTCAACACCTTAAAGGTTATTTAATACCGACATTTGATTTATTTGAAAATATTCGATTTAGTTCATTAGCTAAACGGCATATCAACACCTTGTGGGTTATTTAATACCAACTATTTGATTTATTTAGAAATGTTGATTTGGTTTGTGAAAACAACACCCCACGAGAAAACAGCTGTACGGTCACCTGTCCCACATCACCCAAACCACCCGAATAAGACGGACAAGATACGCAGGACACTGCTGGAAAAGCAAGGACGGACTAAAAAATGACGTCCTCCTGTGGAAGCCAGCACATGGACACGCCTGTGTGCGCCGGCTAGCAAAGACGTGTTAAGAAATTTTGTATATTAGGTGCGTGCTAGATACCCGCTCCTATTTATAGACTCGGCGATAACCCTGTGATCATACTCTTGGCCAATCGCTGGCAGTACTCTGCTGCTGATATAATACTTAAACCCCAAGAGTACTGGCCATAACTACTCATAACTACTGCGGCTTGCGTGGACGACGGACATAGGATTAAATCACTGGACCTTTAACAATACGCTGGATAGGACTTATTCATTTACAAAAGGATTCATTAACTCAGGACTTACTTACTTTAAGCCCTTTTCAACTGGCCAAGGATGGCATTTAAAAACTTAGCAAGACGTATATAGACCAGCTCTGTACGGATACTGGATGCAACGCAGAGGACCTCGCGAGAACAAAGGGTGATACGGACGGTTGGAGAGAGATTGTCATGGATAGCCGTGCTAATAGGGCTACATGATGATTATGATGATGATGATGATGATTTTTTTAACGGCATATCAATTCCTTCAATAATAATTAAACTCACTTTTTCAACTCTAGGGATTATCATTTCTAACTATGGCGTCTTTCTTTAAACAAGAAGGCAAAGTCAAGTGTTTAAATGCTGGCAAATATCCGTTTTAATAAGTTCAAAGCAAAAGTATTTTTCGAGTTTTCGGAAAGAAATTATCCTCGGGATTTATAAACGACGAACTGCTGTGAACTAATTTCATAAGTGATAATGATCTGAATTAACCATTCCCTTAAACATAACAGAACGGCCGTTGGGGGGTTAAAATGTGGGAGTTTCACGTCAATTCTGGCGATGAGAAATGTTTGTAGGTGGAGGTGCTGAGGAAGACTTTCTAATGTTGTGTCTTTGATGTTCCTTCCTTCTACATTGTTCGATCTACTCTCTCTCTCTCTCTCTCTCTCTCTCTCTCTCTCTCTCTCTCTATTTCAATTTAGTTTCTCTCTCCTCTTTCTTATTCTTTTCTATCTTTCTCTTTTCCCCACTTCTCCTCTATTTCCCACCTCCGCCCCCCTCGTCGTTCCCCATTTCTGTTTCTGTTGGATTATTATGGTATATAGTTATTTACTAAGCTTTGTTTAGATGTGGTACGAGAACAGAAGTATGGAAACCCAATGAGAATCGAACTCACTAACAATCGTCTGCGAGTCTAGCTTACTAACCATTACACCACGCGAGGTGCCATCAGACTTTTATCTTATAAAAGTAAAGTCGTCAGGGCGGCCTAAAGTCGGTATCAGCCAGTCAGCGAGGAAGTCTATCCCCTTTTCAATAGTGCTAGACCAAGCATATTGTTTTTGGCGTGTGAGGTGGAGCGCTACACCAACCATCAGCTCCTTACTTTACCGCACAGATCCCTGTGCTACTCATACGCTGAGTTGGCGAGGACCGGTATCGAACTAGGGACCTTGTGGTTTCTAGCCGAACGTTCTACCGACTGAGAGTATTACCAAATTATTGAAAGGTAGTCCAATGTTCTTCTATTGGAATATTTTGGTATATAAGGTGTGCTACAATACACCACCTAAACTTATGGATTAAGCGAGGTCACGTGGTTTAAACCTCAGCCAATCAACAGTCCGAATGCGTGGCTGGTTGACTACTTAATCATTTATTCGGAGAGGTGTCTATTTGCAATCATTGACAAAGGACTTGCAATACTGAGGAGCACCAAGGAACAACCAAAGGATTCTTTACCAGGATTTCCGCAGGACAAGCGCTCTTGATTGAAGCCTAAAAGATGCCCCATAAAATTATATCAAATTTCTTTATCGTCTTTTTCTTATATCTCTGTCTCTCAAACAGCCCTTCCTCCCTCTCTCTCTCTCACTATATTTTGCTCTATCTTCTTTCCCCCTCTCTCTCCCACTCACTCACACAAAAAAAATCCCCCTCCTCCTCCTCTCTCTCTCCTGTTGTTAATTCTCTCTTCCCCCCTCTTCTTATCTGGCTCGTTTTTTCTTTTTCTTTTTCTCTCTGCTGCTTCGGTCTTTTTCTTTCCAACCTTTTCTTTCTCTATCCCTTTCTCTATTTCTGTTGCTCTGTCTGTCAATATATATATATATATATATATATATATATATATATATATATATATATGTAAGTCGGCTTCTGGTCTTAAGAGACATATAGTGGTGCATAAGCATCAAATTTTATCATCTGAATCATCTTATTCAACGGGAAGGAAGTCCTTTCAATGTAATATTTGCATCAAACTGTGTGGATCTTCAGCAGGTTTGATGAGTCATTTGAGTGTTCATACAAGGAAGGGTTCTGGTGGTGGAGTTATAGGATTGTGAGGGACGGCAATGTTCTGTAAAGATTAGGACAGACTGGGCTCTTAACCATGGCTAGCTGACCAGTCTAGAAGAAGGAAAACTGAATTCAAACCTGTTAAACTCCGCTTTAGAAATTGACCTTGTGTCGCATCCTGCGGAGGGGTTGGTATATATATATATATATATATGGGCTTAATTGGAGTCGTACCTAATTTTGAAAATTAATTAATTACTAATGAATTAGGCGGGAATACCTATTAATTTATGACTAAACAAATCGAGAAAACTCAATCTCTGTATGTACATTTCGGCCTATTAGCCTCATCAGCAGAGCTATAGATCGGAAAGACCGCCCTGTGCGTGATTTGAAAACCGGACTGCCAAGCTGACAGGCCGATCTCATAACCCCCTACACTAAACGAACTTCTTTAGATTTTATGATTTGTTTAAGAAGTTCGTTAGTGTAGGGGTTATGAGATCGGCCTGTCAGCTTGGCAGTCCGGTTTCAAATCACGCACAGGGGCGGTCTTCCGATCTATAGCTCTGCTGTGAGGCCTAATAGGCCGAAATGTACATACAGAGATTGATTTTTCTCGATTTGTTTAGCCATAAAATTTAATAGGTATTCCCGCCTAATTCATTATTAATTAATTATTTTCAAAATTAGGTACGACTCCAATTAAGCAACTTATTCTCCCAAAAATTATCGGCAAAAAGCCATTCTAAACAAACCTTGTTTACAACTTATCAATATCGTCGTGTAATAAAAGTCACTAGAAGAGGAATGTTAACCTACTCTAAACAAATCATAAAATCTAAGAAGTTCGTTTAGTGTAGGGGTTATGAGATCGGCCTGTCAGCTTGCAGTCCGGTTTCAAATCACGCACAGGGCGGGTCTTCCGATCTATAGCTCTGCTGATGAGGCCTAATAGGCCAAAATGTACATACAGAGATTGATTTTTCTCGATTTGTTTAGCCATAAATTTAATAGGTATTCCCGCCTAATTCATTATTAATTAATTAATTTTCAAAATTAGGTACGACTACAATTAAGCACTTATTCTCCCAAAAATTATCGGCAAAAAAGCCATTCTAAACAAACCTTGTTTACAAATATATATATTATATCTTATATATATATATACTAGAAAAGAATATACACCCTCCGGGCGCAAGTATTTATGTTTTACTGTTAATGAAATATATTAAATTAGGAAGACTAATGAAACTAAATAAGAATGAAGATAAAATGATTTGAAATAGTGTGTGTGTGTGTGGTATAATCGAAAAAAATAGCCACACTTTGAAACTACCTCATCCATCATTTTCCATCACTCCTGTCTTTCATTGCTAAATTTTCCTAATTTAACTATTTAGTTAATTTAGAAACTAAAGAATAAATCAAAGTTATTCTTTCTTGTTAACAGATTTCTTTTAAGATTTGTTGAAGAGATTGGTTGGCCATATTCATTAAGATAAAACAAAGATAATTAGAAATCAATAATACTAAGCATATATTTATTAAAATCGAACTTTTAATATCAATATGCAAATTAGCCTTCCTGTTCACCCTGTAAACCGCTATGTTGTTGTATATATAAATACAATTGCATATTATTAGTATGTAGATATGGTCAACAGTGGCTTCGGCCTCTGGACTTGATATAATTAACGGCGTCGATCCCAGGGGGCCATCCCCCCAGGCAACACCTGCCCCCTCGATTTAAAGGGTCAGGGCTGGGTTTATTGCCGTGCCTGAGGCGCCCCCCTTAAGGGGAATGCCGACAGGATCGTCGCAATTTTTCACCTGCCACTCCATGAGCTTCGGCTTTGTGGGTGGTCCCACGTTAATAGGGACTTTGTGCCTGACCGTACAAGTGGGGTACGCGGTAAAATATCATGTAGATCTGGTCAACCATATTAATAATGGAAAACAATTTTATTTATAATTGAGGTTTACATAAAAATGAAACCATGGAGAATGTGACATATATACCTAATGGAATATTGACTTGAGTAGTAATAAATATAGTTCGGTTACAGACAGAAGAACACACAAACCTCCATTATAATAAGATATATATATATATATATATGTATATATATATATTATATATATATATATTCAATGTTTGAAATGTATTGCCTTCCATTTATAATTGTTCCAGCTGTGTTAGAATGCGTGGATCTAGATACCTTCAGGGAGGTAACTCCGTCTTATCAGGTAAACAGAAGTACCGAGGTAAGGATTTTAGAAAACTTGCGAAAAACGGTTCTTCCTGTGCTGCGTCAATTCTCGTCAGTTGTAATGCTTAACAAGTTAGGCTAGAACACCAAGGCAAGTGAATCAGAATATAAATCAGTCGTTTTTTTTTATTTACGGTTATTAATATTTGTTTCTTTTTATTTGTTTTCCAAATGTAATAATATGAAAGTGAGTCAAAAAGTAATGCCATTTTGTTTAGGAGTGGTATAATTACCAACACAGGAACCATTATCATACATCAAAATGAAGCTGGTCGTCTGTGAAATCACATCCTTACATCTCCACATAGCAATCATTCCTTTAGCATTATCACTGCTCCAGAGACTACCATTCAAGGATCGGTCTGTTCAGTCACTCACGAGTGTAGATAAAAATATTTTTTTTTTAAATGGACACTACACCATCGTCTAAAATAGACGGAAGGTTGCCAACCATATTCCCATGCAGGATGAAATACGGCTAAGACCCCCCCCAAAAAAAACAAACAAGCATTATCGAACTTACTTTGGGAGTCATTACTTTATTCATATTCAGGGACGTCTTTTTTATCACGTCATTGATTGCTAGATAATTCTTATCAGGAGCTTTATTGGCCAGTTAACCTGTCAAAAGTCTTACCACGCTTCCTCGTCGTCTAATTTTAATCACTTTCAAAAAACTTTGATTATTTGTCCTATAAGGACATATAACAAGACTCAAAGTTTATTAGTAATATATATATATATATATATATATATATATATATATTATATTATATATATGTCGGCAGAAACCGAGAGCGAGAAAGAGGCTCTCTCTACTAAAGATTTTCTCTTTTGTTCCAATTAGTTATTCATTTATTTTACTTCTTTTTTGCCCGAATGAAAATAAGTGTTGTAATCAAAGTTAAAAGCATCCAACATCCGGGTACTAAATTTAAAACAATATTCTTTTCTGTCTATTCGTTCAATCTTACTAAGTACAGAAGCTTGCTCGGCAAA
The DNA here is from genome assembly GCA_023376005.1 of Doryteuthis pealeii. Taxonomy (NCBI): domain Eukaryota; kingdom Metazoa; phylum Mollusca; class Cephalopoda; order Myopsida; family Loliginidae; genus Doryteuthis; species Doryteuthis pealeii. The sequence continues at coordinate 14,214,268 of CM042159.1, forward strand.
TTTAATTATGCCAACGTAAAACGAACACGTGAATCGCTTGATTCCCGCCAGACTCCAACTTAATGAAATGCGCGGGAAATGTTAGTGGCTTACTAGACTCCAAGATTCGCTCCGTTTCGATTAGAAATCAACAGTGTACAAACTGCAGCAATGTTAAATACTCCTTATTGCATTATTTTTCTACTTTTATTATCTCCTCTAACTGACCATGTTTGAGGAGGAACATCTTGATTTAGTTCTCATGGAGTCATATCGGGTTTACGGGTCGTCTCACTCCGTTTTCATCTTTGTTGTTTTGATAAATACTTCATATTACATTATTCTTCTAACATCTGTTTTTTTTCTACTTCTTAAATTTTCCTCTACTGGCTCTGTTGAGGAATATTCTGGGTATCTTGCTCATCAAGTCATATCGGGTTTACCTGGTGTCGTGTCTCTCCCGTTTCCATCTTGTTGTTCTTATAAATACTTCATATTACATTATTCTTCTACATCTGTTTTTTTTTTTCTACTTCTTAAATTTTCTCTACTGGCTCTGTTGAGGATATATTCTGGGTATCTTGCTCATCAAGTCATATCGGGTTTACCGGGGTGTCGTGTCTCCCCGTTTCCATCTTTGTTGTTCTTATAAATACTTCATATTACATTATTCCTTCTAACATCTGTTTTTTTTTCTACTTCTTAAATTTTCTCTACTGGCTCTGTTGAGGATATATTCTGGTATCTTGCTCATCAAGTCATATTCGGGTTTACCGGGTGTCGTGTCTCTCCGTTTCCATCTTTGTTGTTCTTATAAATACTTTCATATTACATTATTCTCTAAACATCTGTTTTTTTTCTAAACTCTTAAAATTTTCTCTACTGGCTCTGTTGAGGATATATTCGGGTAATTCTTGCTCATCAAGTCATAATCGGGTTTACCGGGGTGTCCGTGTCTCTCCGTTTCATCTTTGTTGTTCTTATAAATACTTCATATTACATTATTCTTACTAACATCTGTTTTTTTTTCACTTCTTAAATTTTCTCTACTGGCTCTGTTGAGGATATATTCTGGGTATCTTGCTCATCAAGTCATATCGGTTTTACCGGGTGTCGTGTCTCTCCCGTTTCCATCTTTGTTGTTCTTATAAATACTTCATATTACATTATTCTTCTAACATTGTTTTTTTTTTCTACTTCTTAAATTTTCTCTACTGGCTTCGTTGAGGATATATTCTGGTATCTTGCTCATCAAGTCATATCGGGTTTTACCAGGTGTGTGTCTCTCCGTTTTCCATCTTTTGTTGTTCTTATAAATAACTTCATATTACATTATTCTTCTAACATCTGTTTTTTTTTTCTACTTCTTAAATTTTCTCTACTGGCTCTGTTGAGGATATATTCTGGGTATTTGCTTCATCAAGTATATCGGGTTACGGGTTCGTGTCTCTCGTTTCCCATCTTTGTTGTTTTATACAATACTTCATATTACATTTATTCTTCTAACATGCTGTTTTTTTTTCAACTTCTTTTTAAATTTTCCTCTACTGGCTCTTGTTGAGGATATATTCTGGGTATCTTGCTCATAGTCATATCGGGTTTACCGGGTGTCGTGTCTCTCCGTTTGCCAATCTTTGTGTATAATACTTCATATTACATAATTCTTCTAACATCTGTTTTTTTTTCTACTTCTTAAATTTTCTCTACTGGCTCTGGTTGAGGATATATTCTGGGTATCTTGCTCATCAAGTCATATCGGGTTTACCGGGTGTCGTGTCTCTCCGTTTCCATCTTTGTTGTTCTTATAAATACTTCATATTACATTATTCTCTAACATCTGTTTTTTTTTCTACTTCTTAAATTTTCTCTACTGGCTCTGTTGAGGATATATTCTGGGTATCTTGCTCATCAAGTCATATCGGGTTTACCGGGTGTCGTGTCTCTCCGTTTCAATCTTTGTTGTTCTTATAAAATACTTCATATTACATTATTCTTCTAACATCTGTTTTTTTTCTACTTCTTAAATTTTTCTCTACTGGCTCTGTTGAGGATATATTCTGGGTATCTTGCTCATCAAGTCATAATCGGTTTACCGGGTGTCGTGTCTCTCCGTTTCCATCTTTGTTGTTCTTATAAATACTTCATATTACATTATTCTTCTAACATCTGTTTTTTTTTTTTCTACTTCTTAAATTTTCTCTACTGGCTCTGTTGAGGATATATCTGGTAATCTTGCTCAATCAAGATCAATCGGGTTTTACCGGGTTGTCGTGTTCTCCGTCCATCTTGTTGTTCTTATAAATACTTCATATTACATTATATCTCTAACATCTGTTTTTTTTTTTCTCTTCTACTTCTTAAATTTTCTCACTGGCCTCTGTTGAGGATATTCTGTATCTTGCTCATCAAGTCCATATCGGGTTACGTGTCGTGTCTCCTCTCCGTTTCCATCTTTGTTGTCTTAATAAATACTTCATTTACATATTCTTCTAACAATCTGTTTTTTTTTTGTCTAACTTCTTAAAATTTTCCCTCTAACTGGCTCTGTTGAGGATATATTCTGGGGTATCTTTGCTCATCAAGTCAATATCGGGTTTAACCGGTGTCGTGTCTCTCCCGTTTCATCTTTGTTGTTCTTAATAAATACTTCATATTAATTATCTTAACATCTGTTTTTTTTTCTACTTCTTAAATTTTCTCTACTGGCTCTGTTGAGAATATTCTGGTATCTTGCTATCAAGTCATATCGGGTTACCGGTGTCGTGTCTCTCCGTTTTCCATCTTTGTTGTTCTTATAAAAATACTTCATATTATTATTCTTCTAAACATCTGTTTTTTTTTCTACTTCTTAAATTTCTCTAGCTGGATCTGTTGAGGATATATTCTGGGTATCTTCTCATCAAAAGTCATATCGGGGTTTACCGGGTGTCCGTGTCCTCTCCGTTTCCATCTTTGTTGTTCTTTTAAAATACTTCATATTACATTATTTTCTTCTAACACTCTGTTTTTTTTCTACTTCTTAAATTTTCTCTACTGGCTCTGTTGAAGGAATATTATTCTGGGATCCTTGCTCATCAAGTCATATCGGGTTTACCGTCGGTGTCCGTGTCCTCCGTTTCCCATCTTTGTTGTTCTTATAAATACTTCAAATTACATTAATTCTTCTAGACATTCTGTTTTTTCTACTTCTTAAATTTTGCTCGTACTTGGCTCTGTTGAGGATATATTATGGTATCTGCTCTCAAGTCATATCGGGTTTACCCGGGGTCGTGTCTTCTCCGTTTTTCCATCTTTGTTGTTCTTAATAAAATACTTTCATATTACATATTCTTCTACTCTGTTTTTTTTTCCCTAACTTCTTAAATTTTCGTCTACTGGTATGTTGAGGATATATTCTGGGGTTATCTTGCTCCAATCAAGTCATATCGGGTTTACCGGGTGGTCGTGTCTCCCGTTTCCTTCTTTGTTGTCTTATAAATTACTTCATATTACATTATTCTTCTAACTCTTGTTTTTTTTTTTTCTTAACTCTTAATTTTCTCTACTGGCTCTGTTGAGGATATATTACTTGGGTAATCTTGCTCATCAAGTCCATATTCGGGTTTACCGGGTGTCCGTGTCTCTCCGTTTCCATCTTTGTTGTTCTTATATACTTCATAATTACAATTATCTTCTAACACTGTTTTTTTTTTCTTACTTCTTAAATTTCTCTACTGGCTCTGTGAGGATATATTCTGGGTATCTCCTCATTAAGTCATATCGGGTTTACTGGGTGTCGTGTCTCTTCGTTTCCATTTATTTTTTGTTCTTAATAAATACTTCTGTTATTACATCATTCCTTCTAAAACCTGCTGTTTTTCTACTTCTGCAATTTTCTCTACTGGCCCCCTGTTGAGGATACATTCTGGTATCTTTTCTCAATGCGTATAATCCCCTCGGCATTCCAACTATTGAGGCGCCTTCAAAACTGTGCAATAACCAGCCCACGCCTCCTTTAAATCAAGAGGCAGTGTTTGCCTAAGAGGATGCCCTACCTGGGAATTGTCTATATTTATTCTCTTCTAGTCCAGCCGAAATCGTGGAAACTGGGTTTCCGACAAAACGGAAACCTGCTTTTTCAAAGATATATAATAGGGTTAATAAGAAAAACTGAGCCTGGGAAAAGTGGGTTGTTTTAGCGACACAATGTTACAGAAATCAGTGGTGTATGGGATGGTTGACAAGACTCGTAAGTTAGTTTTGAAAATAGGTTCATTGGAGCTTGAAGCAATAGGCCCGGTAGATTTTGACCCCAAGCTGACCCCTAGAGAGCCACGAATGCTGCGCACACGCGAGAAAACGTAACTAGTAAGATTTTACTGGAGCGCAATTTTGTTTTTAACAGAACGATTTTTAGATTTATTTTTTAAATTTATAAAATACCTCTAACCCTAAACTCTAAACCCTAACCCCAAACAAACAACCGGATAATGATGGTGTAAATGAAAAACATGTCCTTTCTTAATCGAGATCAAAAAGGTGTGCCTAAATGTAAATGGTCCGATTTAGTCCTTTCAACTGACGTTGAGCAGAGGGATGCCTATCTCTCTGCTTGGGGTTGTTGACTCACTGCGCGGGAATAAAATAATGAAGTTGAATAAATCTTGATCAAGGAAAAAGTTTAGTGTTAATTAATTGATGAACTAAAACTAGCCCTTATAAGAAGCCGGAAGCTATATATTTAATGACAGCCAGAGATGAAGAAGAAAACTCCTACACAAGATGGCAGGAAGAATTAAGTTACAAGTAAGTCTCCTCTCGAACTCTGTATTTGTAATCTCTCTCTCTCTCTTTCTCTCTCTCATCTCTCTCTCTCCTCTCTCTGCTCCGCGTTCTTTCTCATGTATATACCCGATGTTCGACGTACGATGGTAATACAACAACAATTTTAATGTGGTAACCTCGTTGGTTGTTTTGTTTTACGGCATATCAAAACTCGGTGGTTATTTAATGCCGATTAAGTTTTTGGAATAAATTCATTCTTAATTGAATAATCAGTTTTTTGTTTTACTATTAACCCATAGATGGGAGCCTAACAGGTCTACCTACTCTGGGTCAGAGTAGACCAGGGAAGCAATTGTGATGCAGGGGTGCTCCACAATTCCCTCAAACCTCCAAAACTTGAACTTCACCATCAGATAGAGTTTAACGTCATTCCAGGCATGTAGACCCTCAGTCGGACCGCTTCTTAGCCCCTATGATAAAAAAGGTATTGGGCTTGCCATAAGAGCAATAGGGTTGGGAAAATCATATAAGGTGCTAGGGCTTGACGTGACCAGCCGCTCGTCTAAGCCCAAGAAAGGACCAAAGTGGAGTATTAAGTCATGGACTGCTCAACCACCCTGAGTTCTATCCTTAAGAATGACGGTCGCACCCACAGGCAAACAGGTGGCCCCATTGGGGGAGGTCTTACTCCTCTGCAGAGGTGCAGTCGGCTGCATTCGTTAAACGCCCAGCAAACGAGGCGGTGTGGTACCTGAACACACACTGATATCATAGTCTTATATCTATTAAATAATGGAGATTCGCTTCCGGTTTTTTGTCTGTAACAATCTACGTCACTACTTACGTCCAGATTATCCAAAATCGTCATACAATAGAATAACTAAACTGAAAATTAGAAACATAGCAAGCATTAGAACAGTCCTCATTGTTTTTTTTTATATATTATATATCTATATTATAGTTTTTGTTTTATTTAATACATATTTCAAGTTTACATTTCAAATTGTTTTATCTTTTAATCGCTTTAATGAATTTTGATGATTTTTATTTAGGGTACAAACTCGCTGACAAATTGAATTTTTAACTCCCAGCCCTCAGGCAATATGTTTTCAAAATTATTTTTAACATCTCCTCCGAGGGTTGTTTTTATTTGCTAGTAGAAATATATGAAAAATTCGTGTCTTATGCGAATCACATTTCTCTTTCTAAAAGGAATCTTTTTAGTTTTCATCGTGCGTTCATTAGGAGGCAGAGACCTAAGTTAAGAACGCTTGGGCTCAGTTCTCTGTTTGG
>CM042159.1:14220403-14240403 GCA_023376005.1 Doryteuthis pealeii
TCAATAAAGGAATAACACTGTACTAATTTTCACCAGATTATTTTTCCTTCTTATATTTCGAAACTAATAGGCGACTGAAAATGAAAAAAGAATGTTGAAAATTTTTATCGCACGAAACTTGATTTAATTTCTCTTATTTTGATTTTTACGCTAGTACGGTCACAGATAGTTGACAAAGGGTGTCTTCTTTATTACTTTAATTCTAAAAGGTATCTGTGGAGCTCGTTGCTTAACAATGAATACTTTAGTAAGGGAACTTGGCTGGCTATCAGGTCAAATCTCAACTTATATGATTCTATTAGCCTTGGCGATTCTGATATGAAAAAAGGCTGAATACATTTAAAAGCAATACGCATTTACACCTCATAGGACAGAGTTGGACAGTTAGCCAAAGCAGATAGAGTAGCCAGGGTCCCTGTTGAGACACTTTTTCGAGCCCTCTTTACCTTACGTTAGCAGTTGCTGGCAATTAGACTTAGTAGTGGGGAACTGGCGGACACCAGGCCAGTCGGAAATTATTTTATTATTAAGACGTTGACGATTCGGCCAAGACAAAGAGACAAGAATCCACATAATACTGCATAATTGTTCTTAGCCATCGGCTGGATGCTTCTAATGTTATTTCTATCTTCTTTTCATCTCGGGCCGTATCGTATTTTTCTGGAGTTTTTTATCGGGTGTGTGTCTCTCTTCGACGGATAGCATCTCTCTCTCTCTCTCTTCCTCCCCCACTCTCTCTCTCTCTCTCTCTCTGTCCCAGTCTCAGTCTTCTAGTTCTCTGTCTCTCTCTCTCTCTAAATCTATCTATCTGTCTGCCTGTCTGTCTGTCTCTGTCCCCCTGTTATCAGTCAGCTGGTCTCGTCAATCCCGAGCACCTAAACGATTTCCCCAACCGTATTGCTCTCATGTCAAACCCCAAACCCTTTTAATCTAAATGTGCTTGAAGGTGAGCTGAGAGTTCTTAGTATTAAGGGTTTTACATTAAACTTCTTCTAGTGATGAGGTTCCAATTCTGGAGCTCTGAAGAATGTTGAGTACCCATCATTTTCCATTACACCCAGGTCCACCCTTGTCTCGGAGTGGTGTTTCCTATTAAGGTATAAGTAAAGTAAGTAAAGTCGTCGGGGCGGCCTAATGTCGGTATCAGCGAGTCAGCGAAGGAGTTTATCCCCTTTTCAATAGCGCTAGACCAATGACATTGTTTTAGCATCTGAGGTGGAGCGCCACCCTACATATCCCTGTGCTACTTATACGCTGAGTTGGCGAGGGACCGTACCAAACTAGGAACCTTTGTGGTTTCTGCGAACGCTCTACCGACTGAGCTAATCCGGCCCCTAAAATCAATTAGAAAAAATTCATAAAGGAAAACGTCATAAAAATAACCCAAGGGTTGACATGCCGTAAAATCCAACAAACCAACCAATATCTCTCTCTCTCTCTCTCTCTCTCTCTCTCTCTCTCTCTCATCCTCTTCTCTCAGTAGGTATTTCCTCTTATTTCTTACTAATTATGAACACGGAGGACATACACATTTATTTCCCCGATACAATACTTTAACATTGCGCGGGAGGAGAAATGAAGCAGCTCAGACGTGCGTCTGCCCACTTGATTCTCAATAACTAATTAACTTTCCCAGGTTGTCACTTGGGCATGTGATTTGATCAACGCATTAGCGCCCCGTTCCAATGACCCTGGAGTTAAGTCTGTCAATTAAAATCCTGCTGATTTTCCATGAGTTTACTTGCAGTTAAATTCAAATCCTAACTAAACTTCATTACAACAATGATAGGCTATGCCTATTCATTATGTTAGCAATAAAATCAAAACACATTTTCATCCGATATTCAGCAAGAGTTGACACACTCACCGAGTCCCTGCTGAGAAACTTTGCCACCCTCTTTCTACTCATTGTCTGGCATCTGGTATTTTTACTAAACTGAGTGATCAATGAATGTTTTCTAAAGTTTTTTCTTCCTATTTAGTTTAATGACACAAATACATTTCAAAATTATTCCTTAGTTCTGGGATTGAGTCCTGTTTGATAAACAGTTCTTTTGATTTGTTCTAATTAGCAATAAAGAAAAAAACCTGACCCTGTCTCTTATTTACATTCTGTCTGTCACTTTCCGCTCTTTATATACAAGGTGTGTCAAAAAAAGTATCGTGATTTTTTACTTTTTACACACCTAGTATTCCAAAGAAAAAAAGTCCCATTCATTCTTCATTTCTATCTCGGTAAATACAGTTCTAACGTTGTACTTTTTGACACACCTTGTATATTTTTGAACCGGGATAGCTCAGCTCGTAGAGCGTTCGGCTAAACCACAAGGTTTCCTAGTTCGATACCGTCCAAACGCCAACTCAGCGTAAAGTAAGGAAGCTGATGGTAGGTGTAGCACACACCCTCAGACACGAAAACAATCTCCTTGGTCTAGCGCTAGTAAAGAGGGGATAGACTCCCTCGCTGATTGGCTGATACCGACTTTAGACCACCCCGACAACGGATCATGTCTTTTCTTGTATAACTATATTTACTGTAATCTGTTGTCCGATACGTTAGTTCATATTAACATCTTTTATGCGGATGTTTCTTAACTTTTTCTTATTTTGCACACGATTATGTTGGAATATTTTGAAATATAAGGTGTGCTACAATACACCCCTTAAATTTATAGACGAGGCGAAGTCACGTGGTTTAAATCTCAGCCAATCAACAGCCCTAAATCGTGGCTGGTTGACTTCTTAATCACTGATACTGAGAGACGCCCATTTGCAATCATTGATCAAGGACTTCATCAAGCAATACTGAGGAGCACCAATGAACAACCAAAGGATTCTTTACCAAGGATTTCTGCTGGACAGGCGCTCTTGCTTGGAGCCTAAAGTATGGCCCATGAAATCGTTACCGATATCAAGTATTCTTTTTATTCTATTTTCAGTAGTAAGAGATTGCAAGACAACCATGTTAATTATTACACTACGACAGGACGCCTTTAACCGGTGATAATGAATATATATCTATATAGTTAGGATGGTAGCGTCACGTCACAAGTCAAACGTCACAAAGTCAACGTCACAAAGTGACTGAGTTTCTTGCCTATGAGTATCATATATAGTATCGGAGGAGCGTGGCATAATGTTTAGAGTCGTAAGAAATGGAGTCGCCGAACCGAGTTCAAATCCTGGACGAGGCTGTTTGCATTTCACATAGAGCTAATACCCTTGGGAAAGGTATGAATACAACTATACTCCCTCCCGCTATGGATAAATATTAAGGCAGACTGGGCTATTCTACCTTGGTTAGGCAAAAAACTGTTCTAGGAGTAGGAAACTCTGAATATCAAATCTGTTAAACTCCCCTAAAAAAATTGACTTGTTTCGGGGTGGGGGTAGATATTATATATATATTATATATATATTATATATATATGTCTGTGAAGTGGTAGTGTGTTGTCTATGTGTTGTGTGTAAATCTTACGACTGCAAATGTAATATTCAAAATAATTTGATCCCAATTGTATGGTTTCATTAATCAATTATTTGATAAATGATAATGGTTGGTTGGATGGATTGAATTACGGAATGTCAACCCTTGTTGGGTTAGTCTAGGCCAAAGACATTATTGAAGTCAGTCAGTCAGTCAGTCTACTATTGGTTTGAACAATGTGACTGGCCAAGCACAACTGAACCAGTGTCAAGACAACTGGTACTTCATGGGAATCAGAACTCCCTCATGCTTTGGGTGATTCCATTCCCTGAGTCCTGATTGGTTGCTTGGTTTGTAGATTCCTCTGAGGCTCCATAAAATCCTGCATTTTGCAGCAGTAATCTTTGCAGCAAACCAGAATTGTATTTCAGTTTACGACTGCTTGCAGTCTTGTCTTGCCAATTCGACGGTTAATTGGACTTAGTATGATTATTCTACAGACATTTTGTTTATTTATTATTGATGGTATTGAACTTTTTTTTACTCAATTTTTTAAACATATTTTTTATATATCATTTTTCTATTTAACCCATTGATCGAACGCTAACAGGTACAACCGGTTTGGGTTAGGGTGGATCTCAGAGGAATAGCGATGAAGGTGTACTTCATATCCAGATATTTAGAACTGGAACTTCACCATTAGATGTAATTTAACATCATATTCAGAACACCAAAACCCTAGGCCACCTCCTTCTGGTACATATATATATATTTACCAACCTCTCCACACGAGCAGGATGCGACACAAGGTCAGTTCCTTAAGCGGAGTTCAGGAGGTTTGAATTTAGAGTTTTCCTTCTCCTAGACCGGTTGCCTAACCAAGGTTAAAGAGCCCAGTCTGCCCTACTATTTACCCATAGCTGGAGGGAGAGTAGGATTCATACCTTTCCCAAGGATATTAGTACATATATGATAAAAGGCAATACGGTTGTGACAATCATATTGGTGCTAGGGATTGACATGACCACACACAAACACACACACACACACACATACGTACAACTTCACTTCTCCGATCACCCATCTAGCCCAAATAATGGCCAAAGTGTAGTGTTGCATGTCATGAACTGCTGATCCACCAGGATTCCATCCTTAAGCATCAATGGTCGCTACTCACGGTCAATAGGTAGCTCCATTGGAGAGGCTTACTCTTCTGCAGAGGTGCAGTCGGTTGATTCTAAACTCACAGCCGACAGATTTCTTAATAATCATCTGTTTGTACACATATATATGTCTTTTGAGAAACTGATAATAATTATCCTTGATATATAATCATACACAGGATACGTTTCAAAAGATCTGTTAAGAGTTCAATCATCACTGGACGCTCAAGAAAAAATGACCAAAGCGCTGAAAATCAATATAGACTTATTCTCACGGAGATGACTTTCTTTCTTCTTCTTCTTCTTCTTCTTTTCTTCTTCTTCTTCTTCTTCTTCTTCTTCAATAATTATCATCTCTAGCTTTTTCTTCCTCCTTCTCCTCTTCTAATTTTCTCCTCCTTTAATCATTATCCTAGCTTCTTCTTCTTCTTCTTCTTCTTATATATATATATATATATATATATATATATATTATATATATATATATATATATATAAAATCATCGATCACTGAAAAAGTAATTATCAAAAAGCAATGCGTCCTGATCATGGAATTTATTGCAAATCGATCTTATGATTTTTGATTGTGAGAAAATTTAATGAGTTCAATCATAAATGATTTTCTCTTGTTATTTGCATAAATCGTGTTTAGTACAAACGTTTAAAAAGAAATCGTTGATTTTAGATATATTCGTCTGCTAACTTAAAGCCACCATATTAGGCGGTAATTAAGCTAGCTCCTGCGAAGGGCTCTTTCGATTATCCACAAATTTATTCCCAAGTTTTAATTACTGCGCTTGTTTTCGGTGATTTTTTACGAGAGTTAACTCTTTGCCTACCAAATTTTCCTCACAGCTCTGCCTAATTTGGTATTTTTTACCTGTATATTTCTAAGTTCACTATCTATTCACCTTATAAGCCATTTTATTCAAATAAAATCCTAATATAATTGTAATCTAAGTTCTTCTGCTCAATTATAATGAACTAACCATCAGTTTTTGTTCTCTGCTCGTGTTATATACCCACATCTCATGTATATAATTAGTAGAGACAGAATGAGGGTTTTTTTATTTTACCTGTCTAGTTTTCCTGCTGCTGATTTATCGGCTATTTCCTTAGGGCTGTTTCTGTGGGCTGTTTCACTGGTTTGATTTCTTCGGGCTGGTCCGCTCTTGTTTTAATGAATTAACAATACTTTGTTTTTTTTTTTCTTTTAAGTATTTATTAAGAACAAACCCAGCCAAGATTCTAGAAACCGCGCGGTGAGTTGCGACTCTTGAGAGGACATCCTATTTCGGTGAATAACTGGTCTCAATTGATCTAAGAACCTGAAAACTTCATGCCCCACTGGGAAAGGTATGAATCCAATTCTCCCTCCAGCTATGGGCAAATAGCAGGACAAACTTGGCTCTTTAACCTGGGCTAGGTAACCAGTCAAGGAGAAGGAAAACTCTGAATTCAAACTTGTTAAACTCCGCTTAAGAAATTGACCTTGTGTCGCATCCTGCCCATGCTCAGGGGTTGGTAAATATATATATAATAGGATAGCATTATTGTTAAACTAACTTTGGCACAAAATAACCCAAGTAGAGTTAAGATGCCGTAAAACGAACCGATCAACCAAATCCAAATACGATACTGACAAAAGACGTTGCGCCTATACAGTCTACCTCATTGGTTCTTCAGCGTTCTAATGTACGTATCAATTGTTTATGCTGAAAATCTCCCAAAGAAATGCCAGTCGATCCACTAAAGGCAAAGACATTCAAAACGACAAACCCAAATATAACGATGCAACAAAAGTGTATTATAATCGGCAAACGAAGCAGAAATCCCAAACAAAAACAAGGAAATACACTTATTAACTCAGGAATTGAAAAAGTCCAAAGTTGTAGCTTGGAGGGAAAACATTGACGAGAAAGTTGGATCAAAGCTGGGATGCTTTAGGAAAGAAGGTGCGGTGTGGGGAAGATTCAGAAAGAATGGATGTTGTTCGCTAGAGATAACACGACGTGTGTCTACTGGTAAATTTCGAATAGGTGAATGTCTTTTATGAAAGTAGGTTGGTTTAGTTTATTTGTTTAATGGCATATCAACTACTTATGGGTTATTTACAGCCAAGATTTTATTAATTTGTAAATGTTTGGTTTGGCTTATTTGTTTAACGGCATTATGGTTTATTTTATACCAAAAAATTATTAATTCGTAAATGTCTGCTTTGGTTTATTTATTTCATGGCATTTCAACACCTTATGAGTTATTTACAGCCAAAAATTTATTAATTTGTAAATGTTGGTTTGGTTTATCTATTCAAAGACATTTCAACACCTTATGGATTATTCAGTACCGAAATTTGATGAATTCGTAAATGTCTGGTTTGGTTTATTTATCTAAAGCCATTTAAACCACTTATGGGTTACAGCCAGAATTTAATCAATTCATAAATATTTGGTTTGGTTTATTTATTCCTCGGCATATCAACACATTATGGGTTATTTAATACCAAAATTTGATGAATTCGTAAACGTCTGGTTTGGTTTATTTATTTGATGGCATTTCAATACATTATGGGTTATTAACTGTCGAAATTTGATTAATTTGTAAATGCTTGGTTTAGTTTATTTGTTTAAAGGCATATCAACATATTATGGGTTATTTAATACCGAAATTTGATTCATTTGTTAATATTTGGTTTGGCTTATTTGTTAAACGGTTTTATCAACTCCCTATGGGTTATTCAATGCTGAAATTGGATTTATTTTTTAAATATTTGCTTTGGTTTATTTATTTAAAGCCATATCAAATCCTAATGGGGTATTAGATACCAAAATACCATTAATTTGTAAATGTTTGGTTTGGTCAATTGGTTTAACGGCATATAAACTCCTTATGGATTATTCAATGCAACATTTGACTAATTTGCAAATATTTGGTTTGGTTTATTTTTTTAATGACATCTCAACACCTTAAAGGTTATTTAATACCGACATTTGATTTATTTGAAAATATTCGATTTAGTTCATTAGCTAAACGGCATATCAACACCTTGTGGGTTATTTAATACCAACATTTGATTTATTTAGAAATGTTTGATTTGGTTTGTGAAAACAACACCCCACGAGAAAACAGCTGTACGGTCACCTGTCCCACATCACCCAAACCACCCGAATAAGACGGACAAGATACGCAGGACACTGCTGGAAAAGCAAGGACGGACTAAAAAATGACGTCCTCCTGTGGAAGCCAGCACATGGACACGCCTGTGTGCGCCGGCTAGCAAAGACGTGTTAAGAAATTTTGTATATTAGGTGCGTGCTAGATACCCGCTCCTATTTATAGACTCGGCGATAACCCTGTATCATACTCTTGGCCAATCGCTGGCAGTAACTCTGCTGCTGATATAATACTTAAACCCCAAGAGTACTGGCCATAACTACTCATAACTACTGCGGCTTGCGTGGACGACGGACATAGGATTAAATCACTGGACCTTTAACAATACGCTGGATAGGACTTATTCATTTACAAAGGATCATAACTCAGGACTTACTTACTTTAAGGCCTTTTCAACTGGCCAAGGATGGCATTTAAAATTAGCAAGACGTATATAGAAAGCTCTGTACGGATACTGGATGCAACGCAAGGACCTCGCGAGAACAAAGGGTGATACGGACGGTTGGAGAGAGATTGTCATGGATAGCCGTGCTAATAGGGCTACATGATGATTATGATGATGATGATGATGATTTTTTAACGGCATATCAATTCCTTCAATAATAATTAAACTCACTTTTTTCAACTCTAGGGATTATCATTTCTAACTATGGCGTCTTTCTTTAAACAAGAAGGCAAAGTCAAGTGTTTAAAATGCTGGCAAATATCCGTTTTAATAAGTTCAAAGCAAAAGTATTTTCGAGTTTTCGGAAAGAAATTATCCTCGGAATTTATAAACGACGAACTGCTGTGAACTAATTTCATAAGTGATAATGATCTGAATTAACCATTCCCTTAAACATAACAGAACGGCCGTTGGGGGGTTAAAATGTGGGAGGTTTCACGTCAATTCTGGCGATGAGAAATGTTTGTAGGTGGAGGTGCTGAGGAAGACTTTCTAATGTTGTGTCTTTGATGTTCCTTCCTTCTACATTGTTTCGATCTACTCTTCTCTCTCTCTCTCTCTCTCTCTCTCTCTCTCTCTCTCATTTCAATTTAGTTTCTCTCTCCCTCTTCTTATTCTTTTCTATCTTTTCTTTCCCCCACTTCTCCTCTATTTCCCACCTCGCCCCCTCGTCCCCAATTTCTGTTTCTGTTGGATTATTATGGTATATAGTTATTTACTAAGCTTTGTTTAGATGTGGTACGAGAACAGAAGTATGGAAACCCAATGAGAATCGAACTCACTAACAATTCGTCTGCGAGTCTAGCTTACTAACCATTACACCACGCGAGGTGCCATCAGACTTTTATCTTATAAAGTAAAGTCGTCAGGGCGGCTAAAGTCGGTATCAGCCAGTCAGCGAGGAAAGTCTATCCCCTTTTCAATAGTGCTAGACCAAGCATATTGTTTTTGGCGTGTGAGGTGGAGCGCTACACCAACATCAGCTCCTTACTTTACCGCACAGATCCTGTGCTACTCATACGCTGAGTTGGCGAGGACCGGTATCGAACTAGGGACCTTGTGGTTTCTAGCCGAACGTTCTACCGACTGAGAGTATTACCAAATTATTGAAAGGTAGTCCAATGTTCTTCTATTGGAATATTTTGATATTAAGGTGTGCTACAATACACACTTAAACTTATGGATTAAGCGGGTCACGTGGTTTAAAACCTCAGCCAATCAACAGTCCGAATGCGTGGCTGCGTTGACTACTTAATCATTTATTCGGAGAGGTGTCTATTTGCAATATTGACAAAGGGCCTTGCAATACTGAGGAGCACCAAGGAACAAACCAAAGGATCTTTACCAAGGATTTCCGCAGGACAGCGCTCTTGATTGAAGCCTAAAAGATGGCCCATAAAATTTATACAAATTTTCTTTATCGTCTTTTTCTATATCTCTGTCTCTCAAACAGCCCCTTCCCCTTCTCTCTCTCTCTTCACTATATTTTGCTCTATCTTCTTTCCCCTCTCTCTCCACTCACTCACACAAAAAAAATCCCCCTCCTTCCTCCTCTCTCTCTCTGTTTTGTAATTCCTCTCTTCCCCCTCTTCTTATCTGGCTCGTTTTTTCTTTTTCTTTTTCTCTCTGCTGCTTCGGTCTTTTTCTTTCCAAACCTTTTCTTTCTCTATCCCTTTCTCTATTTCTGTTGCTCTGTCTGTCATATATATATTATATATATATATATATATATATATATATTATATTATATGTAAGTCGGCTTCTGGTCTTAAGAGACATATAGTGGTGCATAAGCATCAAATTTTATCATCTGAATCATCTATTCAACGGGAAGGAAGTCCTTCATGTAATATTTGCATCAAACTGTGTGGATCTTCAGCAGGTTTTGATGAGTCATTTGAGTGTTCATACAAGGAAGGGTTCTGGTGGTGGAGTTATAGGATTGTGAGGACGGCAATGTTCTGTAAAGATTAGGACAGACTGGGCTCTTTAACCATGGCTAGCTGACCAGTCTAGAAGAAGGAAAACTGAATTCAAACCTGTTAAACTCCGCTTTAGAAATTGACCTTGTGTCGCATCCTGCGGAGGGGTTGGTATATATATATATATATATATGGGCTTAATTGGAGTCGTACCTAATTTTGAAAATTAATTAATTACTAATGAATTAGGCGGGAATACCTATTAAATTTATGACTAAACAAATCGAGAAAAATCAATCTCTGTATGTACATTTCGGCCTATTAGGCCTCATCAGCAGAGCTATAGATCGGAAGACCGCCCTGTGCGTGATTTGAAACCGGACTGCCAAGCTGACAGGCCGATCTCATAACCCTACACTAAACGAACTTCTTAGATTTTATGATGTTTTGTTTAAGAAGTTCGTTTAGTGTAGGGGTTATGAGATCGGGGCCTTCAGCTTGGCCAGTCCGGTTTCAAATCACGCACAGGGCGGTCTTCCGATCTATAGCTCTGCTTGAGGCCTAATAGGCCGAAATTACATACAGAGATTGATTTTTCTCGATTTGTTTAGCCATAAATTTAATAGGGTATTCCCGCCTAATTCATTATTATTAATTAATTTTCAAAATTAGGTACGACTCCAATTAAGCACTATATCTCCCCAAAATTATCGGCAAAAAAGCACATTCTAACAAACCTTGTTTACAACTTATCATATCGTCGTGTAATAAAAGTCACTAGAAGAGGAATGTTAACCTACTCTAAACAAATCATAAAATCTAAGAAGTTCGTTTAGTGTAGGGGTTATGAGATCGGCCTGTCAGCTTGGCAGTCCGGTTTCAAATCACGCACAGGGCGGTCTTCCGATCTATAGCTCTGCTGATGAGGCCTAATAGGCCAAAATGTACATACAGAGATTGATTTTTCTCGATTTGTTTAGCCATAAATTTAATAGGTATTCCCGCCTAATTCATTATTAATTAATTAATTTTCAAAATTAGGTACGACTACAATTAAGCACTTATTCTCCCAAAAATTATCGGCAAAAAGCCATTCTAAACAAACCTTGTTTACAATATATATATATATATATATATATATATATATACTAGAAAGAATATACACCCTCCGGGCGCAAGTATTTATGTTTTACTGTAATGAAATATATTAAATTAGGAAGACTAATGAAACTAAATAAGAATGAAGATAAAATGATTTGAAATAGTGTGTGTGTGTGTGGTATAATCGAAAAAATAGCACAACTTTGAAACTACCTCATCCATCATTTTCCATCACTCCTGTCTTTCATTGCTAAATTTTCCTAATTTAACTATTTAGTTAATTTAGAAACTAAAGAATAAAATCAAAGTTATTCTTTCTTGTTAACAGATTTCTTTTAAGATTTGTTGAAGAGATTGTTGGCCATATTCATTAAGATAAAACAAGATAATTAGAAATCAATAATACTAAGCATATATTTATTAAAATCGAACTTTTAATATCAATATGCAAATTAGCCTTCCTGTTCACCCTGTAAACCGCTATGTTGTTGTATATATAAATACAATTGCATATTATTAGTATGTAGATATGGTCAACAGTGGCTTCGGCCTCTGGACCATTGATATAATTAACGGCGTCGATCCCAGGGGGCCATCCCCCCAGGCAACACCTGCCCCCTCGATTTAAAGGGTCAGGGCTGGGTTTATTGCCCAGTGCCTGAGGCGCCCCCCTTAAGGGGGAATGCCGACAGGATCGTCGCAATTTTTCACCTGCCACTCCATGAGCTTCGGCTTGTGGGTGGTCCCACGTTAATAGGGACTTTGTGCCTGACCCGTACAAGTGGGGTACGCGGTAAATATCATGTAGATCTGGTCAACCATATTAATAATGGAAAACAATTTTATTTATAATTGAGGTTTACATAAAAATGAAACCATGGAGAATGTGACATATATACCTAATGGAATATTGACTTGAGTAGTAATAATATAGTTTCGGTTACAGACAGAAGAACACACAACCTCCATTATAATAAGATATATATATATATATATATGTATATATATATATATATATATATATTCAATGTTTGAAATGTATTGCCTTCCATTTATAATTGTTCCAGCTGTGTTAGAATGCGTGGATCTAGATACCTTCAGGGGAGGTAACTCCGTCTTATCAGGTAAACAGAAGTACCGAGGTAAGGATTTTAGAAACTTGCGAAAACGGTTCTTCCTGTGCTGCGTCAATTCTCGTCAGTTGTAATGCTTAACAAGTTAGGCTAGAACACCAAGGCAAGTGAATCAGAATATAAATCAGTCGTTTTTTTTATTTACGGTTATTAATATTTGTTTCTTTTTATTTGTTTTCCAAATGTAATAATATGAAAGTGAGTCAAAAAGTAATGCCATTTTGTTTAGGAGTGGTATAATTACCAACACAGGAACATGTATCATACATCAAAATGAAGCTGGTCGTCTGTGAATCACATCCTTACATCTCCACATAGCAATCATTCCTTTAGCATTATCACTGCTCCAGAGACTACCATTCAAGGATCGGTCTGTTCAGTCACTCACGTAGCTGTAGATAAAAATATTTTTTTTTTAAATGGACACTACACCATCGTCTAAAATAGACGGAAGGTTGCCAACCATATATCCCATGCAGGATGATATACGGCTAGAGACCCCCCCCAAAAAAAAACAAACAAGCATTATCGAACTTGCTTTTGGGCAGTCATTACTTTATTCATATTCAGGGACGTCTTTTTTATCACGTCATTCATTTGCTTTATATTCTTATCAGGAGCTTTATGGGCCCAGTGTAACCTGTCAACAGGTGACCTTACCACGCTTCCTCGTCGTCTCATTTAATCACGTTCAAAAAACTGATTATTTGTCTATAAGACATTATAACAAGCACTCAAAGTTATTAGTATATATATATATATATTATATATATATATATATATATATAATATATATGTCGCAGAAAGCTGAGAGCGAGAAAGAGGCTCTCTCTACTAAAGATTTTCTCTTTTGTTTTCAATTAGTTATTCATTTATTTACTTCTTTTTTGCCCGAAGAAAATAAGTGTTGTAAATCAAAGTTAAAAGCATCCAACATCCGGGTACTAAATTTAAATCAATATTCTTTCTGTCTATTCGTTCAATCTTACTAAAGTACAGAAGCTTGCTCGGCAAATTTAATTATGCCAACGTAAACGAACACGTGATCGCTTTGATTCCCGCCAAGACTCCAACTTAAGTGAAATGCGCGGGAAATGTTAGTGGCTTACTAGACTCCAAGATTCGCTCCGTTTCGATTAGAATCAACAGTGTACAAACTGCAGCAATGTTAAATACTCCTTATTGCATTATTCTTCTACTTTTATTATCTCCTCTACTGACCATGTTGAGGAGGACATCTTGATTTAGTTCTCATGGAGTCATATCGGGTTTATCGGGTGTCGTCTCACTCCGTTTTCATCTTTGTTGTTTTGATAAATACTTCATATTACATTATTCTTCTAACATCTGTTTTTTTTTCTACTTCTTAAATTTTCTCTACTGGCTCTGTTGAGGATATATTCTGGGTATCTTGCTCATCAAGTCATATCGGGTTTACCGGGTGTCGTGTCTCTCCGTTTCCATCTTTGTTGTTCTTATAAATACTTCATATTACATTATTCTCTAACATCTGTTTTTTTTTCTACTTCTTAAATTTTTCTCTACTGGCTCTGTTGAGGATATATTCTGGGTATCTTGCTCATCAAGTCATATCGGGTTTACCGGGTGTCGTGTCTCTCCGTTTCCATCTTTGTTGTTCTTATAAATACTTCATATTACATTATTCTTCTAACATCTGTTTTTTTCTACTTCTTAAATTTTCTCTACTGGCTCTGTTGAGGATATATTCTGGGTATCTTGCTCATCAAGTCATATCGGGTTTACCGGGTGTCGTGTCTCTCCGTTTCCATCTTGTTGTTCTTATAAATACTTCATATTACATTATTCTTCTAACATCTGTTTTTTTTCTACTTCTTAAATTTTTCTCTACTGGCTCTGTTGAGGATATATTCTGGGTATCTTGCTCATCAAGTCATATCGGGTTTACCGGGTGTCGTGTCTCTCCGTTTCCATCTTTGTTGTTCTTATAAATACTTCATATTACATTATTCTTCTAACATCTGTTTTTTTTTTCTACTTCTTAAATTTTCTCTACTGGCTCTGTTGAGGATATATTCTGGTATCTTGCTCATCAAGTCATATCGGGTTTACCGGGTGTCGTGTCTCTCCGTTTCCATCTTTGTTGTTCTTATAAATACTTCATATTACATTATTCTTCTAACATCTGTTTTTTTTTCTACTTCTTAAATTTTCTCTACTGGCTCTGTTGAGGATATATTCTGGGTATCTTGCTCATCAAGTCATATCGGGTTTACCGGGTGTCGTGTCTCTCCGTTTCCATCTTTGTTGTTCTTATAAATACTTCATATTACATTATTCTTCTAACATCTGTTTTTTTTTTCTACTTCTTAAATTTTCTCTACTGGCTCTTGAGGATATATTCTGGGTATCTTGCTCATCAAGTCATATCGGGTTTACCGGGTGTCGTGTCTCTCCGTTTCCATCTTTGTTGTTCTTATAAATACTTCATATTACATTATTCTTCTAACATCTGTTTTTTTTTTCTACTTCTTAAATTTTCTCTACTGGCTCTGTTGAGGATATATTCTGGGTATCTTGCTCATCAAGTCATATCGGGTTTACCGGGTGTCGTGTCTCTCCGTTTCCATCTTTGTTGTTCTTATAAATACTTCATATTACATTATTCTTCTAACATCTGTTTTTTTTTTCTACTTCTTAAATTTTCTCTACTGGCTCTGTTGAGGATATATTCTGGGTATCTTGCTCATCAAGTCATATCGGGTTTACCGGGTGTCGTGTCTCTCCGTTTCCATCTTTGTTGTTCTTATAAATACTTCATATTACATTATTCTTCTAACATCTGTTTTTTTTTCTACTTCTTAAATTTTCTCTACTGGCTCTGTTGAGGATATATTCTGGGTATCTTGCTCATCAAGTCATATCGGGTTTACCGGGTGTCGTGTCTCTCCGTTTCCATCTTTGTTGTTCTTATAAATACTTCATATTACATTATTCTTCTAACATCTGTTTTTTTTTCTACTTCTTAAATTTTCTCTACTGGCTCTGTTGAGGATATATTCTGGGTATCTTGCTCATCAAGTCATATCGGGTTTACCGGGTGTCGTGTCTCTCCGTTTCCATCTTTGTTGTTCTTATAAATACTTCATATTACATTATTCTTCTAACATCTGTTTTTTTTTCTACTTCTTAAATTTTCTCTACTGGCTCTGTTGAGGATATATTCTGGGTATCTTGCTCATCAAGTCATATCGGGTTTACCGGGTGTCGTGTCTCTCTCCGTTTCCATCTTTGTTGTTCTTATAAATACTTCATATTACATTATTCTTCTAACATCTGTTTTTTTTTTCTACTTCTTAAATTTCTCTACTGGCTCTGTTGAGGATATATTCTGGGTATCTTGCTCATCAAGTCATATCGGGTTTACCGGGTGTCGTGTCTCTCCGTTTCCATCTTTGTTGTTCTTATAAATACTTCATATTACATTATTCTTCTAACATCTGTTTTTTTTTCTACTTCTTAAATTTTCTCTACTGGCTCTGTTGAGGATATATTCTGGGTATCTTGCTCATCAAGTCATATCGGGTTTACCGGGTGTCGTGTCTCTCCGTTTCCATCTTTGTTGTCTTATAAATACTTCATATTACATTATTCTTCTAACATCTGTTTTTTTTTTCTACTTCTTAAATTTTCTCTACTGGCTCTGTTGAGGATATATTCTGGGTATCTTGCTCATCAAGTCATATCGGGTTTACCGGGTGTCGTGTCTCTCCGTTTCCATCTTTGTTGTTCTTATAAATACTTCATATTACATTATTCTTCTAACATCTGTTTTTTTTTCTACTTCTTAAATTTCTCTACTGGCTCTGTTGAGGATATATTCTGGGTATCTTGCTCATCAAGTCATATCGGGTTTACCGGGTGTCGTGTCTCTCCGTTTCCATCTTTGTTGTTCTTATAAATACTTCATATTACATTATTCTTCTAACATCTGTTTTTTTTCTACTTCTTAAATTTTCTCTACTGGCTCTGTTGAGGATATATTCTGGGTATCTTGCTCATCAAGTCATATCGGGTTTACCGGGTGTCGTGTCTCTCCGTTTCCATCTTTGTTGTTCTTATAAATACTTCATATTACATTATTCTTCTAACATCTGTTTTTTTTTTCTACTTCTTAAATTTTCTCTACTGGCTCTGTTGAGGATATATTCTGGGTATCTTGCTCATCAAGTCATATCGGGTTTACCGGGTGTCGTGTCTCTCCGTTTCCATCTTTGTTGTTCTTATAAATACTTCATATTACATTATTCTTCTAACATCTGTTTTTTTTTCTACTTCTTAAATTTTCTCTACTGGCTCTGTTGAGGATATATTCTGGGTATCTTGCTCATCAAGTCATATCGGGTTTACCGGGTGTCGTGTCTCTCCGTTTCCATCTTTGTTGTTCTTATAAATACTTCATATTACATTATTCTTCTAACATCTGTTTTTTTTTTCTACTTCTTAAATTTTCTCTACTGGCTCTGTTGAGGATATATTCTGGGTATCTTGCTCATCAAGTCATATCGGGTTTACCGGGTGTCGTGTCTCTCCGTTTCCATCTTGTTGTTCTTATAAATACTTCATATTACATTATTCTTCTAACATCTGTTTTTTTTTCTACTTCTTAAATTTTCTCTACTGGCTCTGTTGAGGATATATTCTGGTATCTTCCTCATTAAGTCATATCGGGTTTACTGGGTGTCGTGTCTCTCCGTTTCCATATTTGTTGTTCTTATAAATACTTCTTTATTACATCATTCTTCTAAAACCTGCTGTTTTTTCTACTTCTGCAATTTTCTCTACTGGCCCTGTTGAGGATACATTCTGGGTATCTTTCTCAATGCGTATATCCCCTCGGCATTCCACTATTGAGGCGCCTCAAAAACTGTGCAATAAACCCAGCCACGCCTCTTTAAATCAAGAGGCAGGTGTTGCCTAGAGGATGCCCTACCCCTGGGATTGCTCTATTATTTATCTCTATCCAGTCCAGCCGAAATCAGTGGAAACTGGGTTCCGACAAACGGAAACCTGCTTTTTCAAGATATATAATAGGTTAATAAGAAAAACTGAGCCTGGAAAAGGTGGTTGTTTTAGCGACACAATGTTACAAATCAAGTGGTGTCATGGGATGTTGACAAGACTCTGTAGTTAGTTTGAAATAGGTTCATTGGAGTTGAAAGCATAGGCCGGTAGATTTGACCCCAACTGACCCCTAGAGAGGCACGAATCTCGCACACCGCGAGAAAAACGTAACTAGTAAGATTTACTGGACCATTTTGTTTTAACAGACGATTTTTAGATTTATTTTTAAATTATAAAACTAACCTCTAACCCTAACTCCTAACCCTAACCCCAAACAAACAACCGGATAATGATGGTGTAAATGAAAAACATGTCCTTTCTTAATCGAGATCAAAAAGGTGTGCCTAAATGTAATATGGTCCGATTTAGTCTTCAACCTGACGTTGAGCAGAGAGGATGCCTATCTCTCTGCTGGGGTTGTTGACTCACTGCGCGGGGAATAATAATGAGTTAGATAAATCTTGATCAAGGAAAAAAGTTTAGTGTTAATTAATTGCATGACTAAAAACTAGCCCTTATAAGAAGCGGAAGACTATATATTTATGACAGCAGAGATGAAGAAAAGGAAACATCTACACAAGATGGCAGGAAGAAATTAAGTTACAAGTAAGTCTCTACTCGAACTCTGTATTTGTAATCTCTCTCTCTCTCTCTCTCTCTCTCTCTCTCTCTCTCTCTCTCTCTCTCCGCGTTCCTTTCTCATGTATATACCCGATGTTCGACGTACGATGGTATACAACAACAATTTTTATGTGGAACCTCGTTGGTTGTTTTGTTTTACGGCATATCAAACTCGGTGGGTTATTTAATGCCGATTAAGTTTTGGAATAAATTCATTCTTAATTGATAATCAGTTTTGTTTTACTATTTAACCCATAGATGGGAGCCTAACAGGTACTACCACTCTGGGTCAGAGTAGACCAGGGAGCAATTGTGATGCAGGGGTGCTCCACATTCCTCAAACCTCCAAAACTTGAACTTCACCATCAGATAGAGTTTAACGTCATTCCCAGGACATGTAGACCCTCAGTCACCGCCTTCTAGCACCCATATGATAAAAAGGTATTGGGGCTTGCCATAAGAGCAATAGGGTTGGGAAAATCATATAGGTGCTAGGGCTTGACGTGACCAGCCGCTCGTCTAGCCCAAGAAAGGACCAAAGTGGAGTATTGCAAGTCATGGACTGCTCAACCACCTGAGTTCTATCCTTAAGAATGACGGGTCGCCACCCACGGCAAACAGGTGGCCCCATTGGGGGGAGTCTTACTCCTCTGCAGAGGTGCAGTCGGTGCATTCTAACGCCCCAGCAAACAGGCGGTGTGGTACCTGAACAAACACACTGATATCATAGTCTTATATCTATTAATAATGGAGATTCGCTTCCGGTTTTTGTCTGTAACAAAATCTACGTCACTACTTACGTCAGATTATCCAAAATCGTCATAACATAGAATAAATAAACTGAAAATTAGAACATGCAGCATTAGACAGTCCTCATTGTTTTTTTTATATATTATATATCTATATATAGTTTGTTTTATTTTAATACATATTCAAAGTTTACATTTCAAATTGTTTTATCTTTTAATCCTTTAATGAATTTGATGATTTTATTTAGGGTACAAACTCGCTGACATTGAATTTTTAACTCCCAGCCCTCAGGCAATATGTTTCAAAAATCTATTTTTACATCTCCCCGAGGGTGTTTTTTATTTTGCTAGTAGAAATATATGAAAATTCGTGTCTTATGCGATCACATTTCTCTTTTCTACAAGGAATCTTTTTAGTTTTCTCGTGCGTTCATTAGAGGCATGAGACCTAAGTTAAGACCTTTGGGCTTCAGTTCTCTGTTGGGTCGATTAAGCGACACCTGAGACTTTGCAGTGTTAGGGAAACAATCTTTCCCTGTGGTTATAAATTCACTCGGGATTTGATGCAATAAAACCCCCACAAGGTTTTCCAATTAATTCCAAGGTGCCCTGTGTGAAGGGAAAATCCTTTTAATAGCCGGTTGGCAAATTTTATGGGTTGGGAATTCAATGCTGGGGTCGATGGATTAATCGGGACTGACCCCTGATGCAGAAATAATGATTTGAAATGTGATTGAATGTAAATACTGATTAATATCCGAGTTAATGTAGGAAACTGACGCTTTCCTCTTTGAAAAAAAGTGGCATTTAGGTGCCTGGAGTAGTGTGTGGGCGTATGCCGAGGTTTAAGGGATTGTAGGTGTGACCGTTTTTGGCGGGGGGGAGCAACAGAAATAGAGAAAGGGGGATAGAAATGGAGAAAGAAAAGAATACAAAGAAAGAAGAGAAAGAGAAATAAAGAAGAGAGCGACAGAGAGAGTGAGAAAGAGAGACGAGAGAGAGAGAGAGAGGGGAAGAGACAGAGAGAGGCAGAGAGAGACAGAGACAGAGTTAAAGAGATAAAGAACATAAGTGTGAGTGAGAGGAATAAACTTTTATATGCGAGAGAGAGCGAGAGAGTGAGAGAGAGAGAGAGAGAGAGAGAGAGAGAGAGAGAGAGAGAA
>CM042159.1:14245403-14247903 GCA_023376005.1 Doryteuthis pealeii
AAAACCAAACAATTAGAAATCAATAATACTAAGCACATATTTATTAAAATCAAATTTTTAATATCAATATGCAAATTAACCTTCCAGTTCACATTGTAAACCACTATTTTGTTGTACATATAAAACAATTGCATGTTATTAGTATGTAGATGTGGCCAACAGTATTAATAATTCAAAACAATTTCATTAATAATGATGTTAAATTAAAAACAAAAACATGAAGAATCTGACGTAAATAACAAAGGGAAGTGTGACTTAAGTAGTGATATAGTTTCGGTTACAGACAGACAAAACGCAATCTCCATTATTAGTCGTCGGGACGGCCTAATGTCGGTATCAGCGAGGGAGTATATCCCCTTTTCAATAGCGCTAGACCAAGGAGATTATATTTTAGCGTCTGAGATGGAGCGCCACACCTACCATCAGCTCCTCAATTTACCGCACTGTACCCTGTGCTACTTATACGCTGAGTTGGCGAGGACCGGTACCGAACCATGAACAATGTGATTCCTAACCGAACGCTTTACCGACTGAGCTAAACCGGCCCTCCATTATAATAAGATGTAAAAAACATAACATAACCCAACAAGGGTTGACATGCCGTAAAATACAACCAGCCATCACCTCTATTCACAAGTCGAGAGCAAATAACATGTAATAATTACCTGTCAGCCCTATCACGCAACACACGGCAAAATATTCCTGTTTTTAATTATTTCTCGAGAGTTCATTGACACTGAAAATGTATCTTTTGTTCTTTTCATTTTGTTTTGGTTCATACTGATTTCTTATTAGAAAATCAGGACCATGTGACCTTTAGGCACCCCTTCCGTGATCTCGACTCACAAGGACACTTTTCTCATTCACACTCTCAAAATCCGGTTGCTTGTTAGGGGTTATGGTTATGGTTATGGTTATGGTTAGGGTTAGGGGTTAGTTTTATAATTTAAAAAAAAATCTAAAAATCGTCTGTTAACAATTAACCGGATTTTGACGGTGTAAATGGAAAAAATGTCCACACGAATCGAGATAAAAAGGGGTGCCTAAACGTCATATAGTCCCAAAATCAATACACTAAATAAATGAATAAATACATAAATAACACAAGCACTTATTTTCCAAATGAATGGGTGGGGTGGAAGGAATAGGTCATTATTCATTTAGAGGGTTAGGGAAGGTTTTGGATATATATATATATATATATATATAGAGAGAGAGAGATAAAGATAGATAGAGAGAGAGAGAGAGAGAAAGACAATCAGACAGACAGACAGAGAGATTGGGGGGTTATGAAACGTATTTGTATGTTAAGTTTCATAAGCAGCCATATTGTACTTTCTCAACATATTCGGCTCTTAATAAATTTAAATTAGATCAAACGTTCACGAGATATAGGTTAAATAGTACCACTACTGCACTTTTTCAAGGATAGTTTTGGTATTAAATAACCCATGAAGATAAATATGCCATTAACCAAATAAACCAAACAAAATCTAGCAAAATCTTATATATACAAAGTATCGAAATTTAAGGTACTTTTTGACAGACCTTGTATTCTGAAAAAAATTAACGTTCCATTCATTGTCCATTTCTATCTGGGTATATACAGCTTCAATCTCGATACTTTTATGACACACCTTATATATATATATATATATATATATATATATATATATATATATATATATATAGAACGTAGTAGCTAACGTGTTGGACGGCCACATTGTAGTAAGCGAGTTCAAACTCCAGTCGAATTAATACGTTCATTTTCGGATTAATACTCTTTGGAAAGTTATGAAACGCTTCATCCTCTATCTATGGGTTATAACTGTTCTTTTACAAGGGTGACTTTAGCATTAAATAACCCACAAAGGTTTGTACTCCATCAAACAAAGAACCAACCAGACCAAAACAGCCATTCAACCTCTCGGCTACAAATCTTAAAACAATATGACGGACAGTGGATGTTTCATCTAAAATAAGTATTAAAAGAAACAGTTAACTTTTTCGCTTATTCTATTCTATTCTCTCTCTTTCTCTGTCTGTCTGTCTGTCTCTCTCTCTCTCTCTCTCTCTATATATATATATATATATATATACAGGTTTCGTTGAATTGAACAGACAATTCCTGTCTGACAAGTCTTTCATTGATCCGTTCTAATCTTTGGGCCATCCTTCTGGTGTCAGGGTGGAACTGGTATACCAGTCCACCGAATGTTTCAACACTAGCGCTTTCGGCAATACACTTTGCTATCCTCGGGTGGGAAACGATGGAATAGTTTTCATGTCTCGTTTTTAACGAGAATGAGTAGAAGCAAGGAATTAGTGGGAAGTAATATCAATTGGTAGTGGGAGGTTTTTGGAATGGTAGTAGTTTGAACAAAGCAGTGGTGATTTTTTGGAGGGGGCACAGGTTGTGATAAGGGGGGATAATGTAAGTAATGTAGGCAGAAAAAATTATAAGCATTTTAGGATATGTTGACTTACTTCAAAGTTTATT
>CM042159.1:14255403-14257903 GCA_023376005.1 Doryteuthis pealeii
ACATTTCTGTGCTCAGCATGGGTATGAGTACATGGATGCGTGCCGCCATGTTGGGAAATCGTGACTCCGAGAGGTAATCGTATCCTATGTTATGTTGTGGATGCAGCTACACGACACATCTGGTTATAGTAGTGGCACATTTATCATTGACAAGTTGATTTTGGCGAGTTTCGTGTGTGGCGTGGGCCGGTGGCCTATGGGTAGAGTCTCTGGCTCTTCGTTCTGGGTTCTCTGGTTCAATTTCTGTTGGGGGGAGATCGTAGGTATACACTGCTGATGAGACATAATTAGGTCGCAACAGCTGTACAGTGTTCCGCACGTCGCACGCGGTATTCGCCGAGTTTGCTTGTGATTATATCAATTATATATATATATATATATATATATATATATAGAGAGAGAGAGAGAGAGAGAGTGAGAAAGAGAGAGAGAGAGAGAGAGACGGGGAGAAGGAGAGAGGGGGGACGAGTGTGACAGAGAGACAGACAGATTGAGTGATTGAATTTACCTCCATGTCGACCTGTCTAGGGTTATGTTATGCTTAGAGATTAGGGAATCTCGTTAATTGTACGTTCATATTTATATATTGTTTGGTTTCTTAAGAGTTTTTTTTTGTATACGATCTTATCTAATACGAACAATCTTTAGACATATCTCCTTGTCTCATTAATGGAGCCATAATAGACATTTCCACTTCGAGTCAAGGTGGACCATTGCAATGAATGTGACTCCACAGTCCTTAGATCACCATAAGAAGTTAAGTAAAGTAGACAGAGTACCTTATTGTTGGTATCAGCCGGACCTCCAGGGAGTTAGCCCCCTTTCAATAGCGCTAAACCAGGGAGATTGCTTTTTTTTTTGTGAAATAGATCACTAATTAGAACTGAGCCTATTCTAGTAGTGACCACCCCAAGCGGAGTTTAACAGGTTTGAATTCAGAGTTTTCTTTCTCCTAACTGGTTGCCTAACCAAGGTTAAAGAGCCCAATCTGCCATACTATTTACCCATAGCTTGAGGGAGAGTAGTTGGATTCATACCTTTCACAAGGATATTAGCGCAATGTGAACTGTAGCTTCGTCCAGGATTTGAACTCGGGTCGACGAGTCCATATCCTACGACTCTAACCATTACACGACGGATCTTCCAAATTTGTTTTTGTGTCTGATGTGGAGTGCCACACTGACCATCTGTTCCCCACTTTAACGCACAGATCCATGCTGCGCTACTCATGTGCTGAGTTAGCGAGGGCTGGTATCGAACCCAGAACTTTATAGTTCCAAGGCAAATCTAGTAGTATCGTCATTATCTGACGCAGACTTTGTTTGCCGCAAAGCAGTTGTTTTCTATGATACCACACACTGAAATTACACACACTCATTCTCTACTATCATCATCATCTTCATTCATTGCCACAGGGAGGTCCTCTGCGCAGCATCCAGTATCCACGCAGAGTTAGTCAATGTAGGTCCTTGCTGGGCGGCCAAAATTAGCATGTCCATGTGCTGGCTTCCACAAGAGAACGTCGCTTATGAGCTCGTCCTTGCTCCTCCAGCAGTGTCCAGCATGTCTTGTCTCACTCGGATGGTTTGGAAGATAGGGGGCAGGTGGCCGTACAGCTGCTTCCATGTGGGGTGCTGTTTCCACGACTTGTTCAAGACCGCACACAACATTCTTGTGCAGCTCCCATCTATCTTATTCTCAATTCGCCTCGTTAAGGTTCAAGTGGTGCAGACATACAGCAGCACTGATACAACCACAGCTTGGAAGAATTGTCTTTTTAACTTGACAGTGAGATCGGATTTCAGTTCTCAATCCCAAATAAACACACATGTACACAGATTATTTAATTTAAAGCCATCCCTGTTAAAAGAACCGTAGAGGTACTATTTCATACATAGCTACGTTGATGAGGGGGCTTCATTCCTCTCCCAAGATTGTTAGCCCGAAAGATGATTAATAGCGCGACTGGGGTTTGAACTCGCTTGCTACGATATCGCAGTCGAGCACTTTAGCCCCAACACCACGAAAACTCCTAAACATATATAGATACAATCATATTTATATATTTGCAAATACAAACTATTTATAATGACTCCGCCCTCTCTCTCTCTCTCTCTCTCTCTCTCTCTCTCTCTCTCTCTCTCTCTCTGAAACTAATTGTGTATGTAAGTTAGTGCATTTGAGTTCGTTTATTTTTCTCTGTCTCTCCCTCTGTCTCTGTCTCTCCCTCTATCTCTCTTCTCTCTCTGTCTCTCTGTCTCTCTCTCAAACCAATTTTGAATGTAAGTTAGTTCATTTGAGTTAGTTTATTTCTCTCTCTCTCTCTCTCTCTCTCTCTCTCTCTCTCTCTCTCTCACTCTCTTCTCTATCTCTGTCTCTGTCTTCTCTTCTCTCTGTGTCTCTCTGTGTCTCCCCCTCTCTCTCTCTCTCTCTCTCTCTCTTCTCTCTCTCTCTCTCTCTCTCTCTGTCTCTCTGTATCTCTGTCTCTTTATCTCTCTGT
>CM042159.1:14262903-14292903 GCA_023376005.1 Doryteuthis pealeii
AATTCCGATCGATGAGATCATCTCTCCCCCCTCCCACATCGGATACCCCGGTCTTTAAAAAAACAGTTACGATAAAACATTCCCCTAGATCCAATTTGAAAGTATCAGTAGAAGAGTATCAAACAAAACCTCCTTTATTTTCTAAATGATCGTGATTCTTCTCGTGACACATGTCGGAATTAAAGCCGTGAAAAAACAATGACGTGATTATTAGAACTAGCAAATATATGCACCCTCCGGGTGGGTGCAAGTATTTAACGTTTAATGTTATAAAATTTTATATTAAATTAGAAAGGCTAATGAAACTAAATGTGAATGCAGATAAAAAGATTTGAAACAGAGGAGGTATATAATCGAAAAATTGAGCAACTGAAACTCTACCATTACTCCTGTTTTTCATTATTATTTAGTTAAATTAGGAAGTAAAGAAGTAAAGAATAAACTTACAGTTATTTCTTCTTGTTAATGGATTTCTTTTAAGATTTATCCCAGAGATTTTTGCTCATATTCATTAAGATAAATCCAAACAATCAGAAGTCAATAATACTAAGCACATATTTATTTAAGTTAAATTTTTGATATCAATATGCAAATTAACCTTCCTGTTCACACTGTAAATCTAAAGTCTGTACTCAAAGACATTTTTGAACCTTCGGTGAATGTTCACGGGAGTTTCCCCCCTCAGCAACAAGAAATTCATTCACTGATCTTTGCTTTTGACGAAACTCTAATTCAAAATGGCTGCCCCAGCCATTTTGAATTTTCCTCATGAGTTTAAAAACCTGAAAAGTAAGAAACAAAATATTTCAGGACGTAAATAATATAATCATTTATAACTGGGAACATTTGCAGTTAGTTTTATGAAAAACAAAGTTCACAGAAAATGGGATTACTTTTTGACTCACCCTCGTATATTGTGTTTGTTCTAACGTCTAAAAAGATCCAGTTATGCCCACTTTTGCGTCGTTGAAACAGAAGTAAGTATATTTCTTTCGCTATTTTTGAGTTTGTTTTTCTGTTAACAATAACAATATTATGTTTCTCATTTCATCTTTTAGAATCTATGATTTCGTTTAAAGATGGTGTCCAACTAATTTCTCTTTATTCTTCTTTCTCTCTTTTCAGGTAAGTTTGCAGAAATTCTATGTAACTCTGAAGAAACAGAAAAATGGAAGAATATTGAAGAATACCACCACCTTTTGATTTCCGGCAATTATTTCATATATATATATATATATGTTGGAAAAATGAATAAAGGAAAGAAAGTATCGAATGGATAATATAGGATATTTTAATCAATTTTACTTACACGTGTTTCGGTAAGGAGTTTAATGTGTACACTATTCAAACTATCATTATTTTTAAATAACCAAAGGAAATGAAATAAAAATAATAATAGTTTGAATAATGTACACATGGATAAACTCCTGACCAAAACACGTGTAAGTAAAATTGATTAAAATATCTTATATTATCCATTCTATACTTTCTTTCCTTTATTCATTTTTTCAACATACCGTCGGATTCACTTCCAGTTTCATTTTACATATATATATATATATGTTAATGAATGGGATAGGATAGCTACGAATCGTGTGGTTTAGAGGAGACTTGTTCATGGTGGCTGTAAGCGGTTTGAGGTAAGGTGGCTCGAGTACTCCATCCTAAAGCGGGCTTTACGTAAGCAGCACATGACGTACGTCCTGGACACATTTCTACATCTAAGCCTGACCATATATGTGATGTATGTGTAGGACCTGCCTGTCGAGGGGTGGTCTTCTCAATCACGTACGGTCACATACGAGAGGAAGCCAGGGGGGCTAATATGCGTGATAGGGCGCGTAAACCAAAGCTGGCCCCCTGAGCCAACTGCATGCTTACAACTGTTTATCGCGAGAAAAACACACACGTGGAATCGACTGCAATTAATCAATATCGTGATTAATCCAGTGGATTTAACCCTGAAGATCCTTATGGTGAAACTCGAGTAGGTTATGAACGTGTACATTTATGATAATATATATATATATATATATGTGTGTGTTTGTGTGTGTGTTTGTGTGTGTGTGTGTGTGTGTGTGTGTTTGTGTAGTTGTGCAGCCATGCAGTAGCACTGACACTGCTATCGCTTCATCTTATCAGTAAGATCAGAAAAAAGAAGAAACCTCATAGAATCCATACTAAAGATATGCTGGTGACTATTACGCGACCCCCCCCCCCAAAAAAAAAAAAGAAAGAAAGGAGAAGTGTTACGTCATTGCTGCTTCGTCTTCTGATTGGTAGTTGCAAGACAGTAAAAGAAACCGCTCAGATCGGGCTATAATTGGTAGGTGAAAATCAATGACACAAAACAAATGCTGCAATAGGATGCCGTTATTATTTTGGTTTATCGAATTAAGAGTCTTAATTGTCACTTTTTCAGCAGTGCAAAATAGTTATTTTTGGGCCGAGCCACGACATTGCCTCTGCTTTGTTTTCGGCATCATTAGATGCACAGATAACTGCACATGCACATTAAAAGTACAGACATAAACAATTAAAACTCTTGTTCTATTTGTGCACATCATTATCGGTGTTCTAATACCGTTTTCGTGCACATAAACACTCACATAAAGCAAATAAAAATACACACTAAATACTCACACACACACACACACACACACACACACACACACACACACACACATATATATATATATATATATATAAGTTTACAGTAGCAAAGTTGTTAACTATCAGGTTCTAGTATATGCAACATAAAGTCAACAGCGCTTGGTAACTGTCAGTTTTTCGCATATGAGATTTCAGCCTTTTAGAAAGAGATTATATCTAAGCTTTGACTTTAGAGTGGCTCTATAACACTGGAGAAAAAACAACATAAGTCTATTCATTTTCTGTTGCAAATACACACACACACACACACACACATATATATATATATATATACATATATATATATAGTCATCCACAGACACCATGTTTCGATGTATCACGTCTCATCAGTGTGGCTAAACATTTTTAGGCTACCTCCAGCCGGAATGGAAGCCCGATCTATTAAGCATCAGTCAGAATGGGAGGAGGATTGTAACTGATAAATACACATATCTGTATATAAGTAAAGGTCGCCAGAGAGTGCTCCATCACTTTTATAGGAGAACTTTGCCTTTAAGCTTGGTAGGCGGTCATCGGCGAAATCCCCTTCAAAGTGCTCAATCCACAAAGGGATGGGGAACATGAGCAGCTTTTGAGGTTTGACTGGTTTGAGGCTATTCAAAATGGCGGCAAATCAAACACAGTGCTCCGGGTACCAAGAGGGCTTTTTCATAAACTTTTTGGTGGCTGAAAAGTGCCACCCATGAAATTTTGTGATGTGTATGGAGAAACATGTCTTAACCAAAAAATGTTTAAAAATGCGGGTTAAGCGGATTTCCCATGTGGGATTGGTGTCTGAATGTGGACCCCTGCTAGATTCATGTAACCGGCTTTAATTCAGTTTCCCTTCTCCTTGACCGGTTGCCACAGCAAGCTTAAAGAGGCCAAGCTGACGTAATATTTACCCATAGCTGGAAGGAGAATAATTGAATTCATACATTTCCTAATGGTATGAGTGCTATGGGAAATGCAAATGCCTTTGTTCAGAATTTGAACTCCATTTCCGACGATGCTAACCATTAGATCACAATTTTTTTACCCGATCCTCGGGAGGTTTACTTCCTGTTGGGCACCCACCCACACATACATTAAACTGTCCTTGTGTCACATTTTAGCCTAGTAAAAGTTGGTTAAATACCTACACACGTTGCCTGAAATAATACGAGGGTGAGTCATAAAGGGACCATATTACCTTTAGGCCCCCCTTTTTGATCTCGATTAAGAAAGGATATGTTTTTCATTTACACCATCAATATCCGGTTGTTTGTTAGGGGTTAGGGTTTAGGGGGTTAGTTTTATAATTTTTAAAAATCTAAAAATCGTCTGTTAAAACAACCGGATATTGACGGTGTGAATGAAAAACATGTCCTTTCTTAATCGAGATAAAAAAGGGTGCCTAAAAGTCATATGGTCCTTAAAAAGTAATGCCATTTCCTTCATTTCCTGTGAAGTTTCTTTTTTATAAAACTAAGGCCTATATCGAGACCTAACGAGGTTCATAGCAAGAATCCGACAAGTAAGACCCAACTTGCCAATCGATAATGTCCTCCTTCAGCATGACAATGCTCGACCATACACAAGCATCAAGACAAGGAAGAAAATCGTGTCATTCGGGTGGACAGCTTTACTGCATCCTCCATATTCACCAGATTTAGCACCTTCATACTAAAATCTGTTCAGTCCCGTGAACGAGGGTTTGAAAGGCTAATATTATTCCAGTGACGAGGAAGTGAAATCTGTAGTAAAGAAGTGACCCAAAGAATAAATAACAGAATACATGCTCCCATTTGAAGGTGGAACATTGCTATTGAGAGAAATGAGGACTATGTGGAGGAGTAGGGAGCTTCATTTTGATGTATGATACATGTTCCTGTGTTGGTAATTATACCTGTCCAAAAACAAAATGGCATTACCTTTTGACCCAACCTCGTATTAGAAAAACATGATGGCTAATTTATTTTAGAATTTTAGCCAAAAATAAAATAGCCATTCCGATTTTCAGACCCAGAATACAATATACAGAGAATACAAAACTACGCAGCATTAACGTCGAAACTAGTTGGAGTAATTAAAAATTAAACAGTGCGTAATTACAAAGTTATATACCTGTTATGTAAGGCCGGTTTAGTTCAGTCGGTAGAGCGTCGGACTAGTAACCAAAGGTTCCGGTTTTGATACTAGCCCTCGCTAACTCCGCGTATGAGTAGCACAGGGATATGTGCGGTAGAGTGAGGAGTTGATGGTAGGTGTGGCGCTCTGTCTCAGACATTAAAAAATCTTCTTGGTTTAGCGCTAGTGGAAAGGGGATAGACTCCCACGCTGTCTGGCTGATACCGATTGTGGGATACCTTTGTCTCATCTTATTTGTACATCATCATGTGTGTGGGGGTATATGTGTGTGTGTGGGTGGTGTGTGTTTCTGTGTGAGAGCGTGTGCATGTGTGTGCGTCTGTGTGTGAGTGTGTTTGTGTGTGTTCGAGTGTGTGTTCGTTTGTGTGTGTGCGTGTGTGCGTCAGTGTGTTCGAGTATGTGTTCGTTTGTATGTGTGTGTGTGTGATTGTATGTGTGTGTATGTGCTTCCGAATACATAATAATTTATTGGAGGCGCGTGGTGTAATGATTATCGCTGCAGGAAATGTACAAATCCAAGACGGGGCTGTAAAAGATATAAATCCAAAATTCTCCCCCCATCTATGGTTAAATAATAGGGTGGACTGTATACAACGCTTTGTTTTTGCTCTCTCTCTCTCTCTCTCTCTCTCTCTCTCTCTCTCTCTCTCTATCTATCTATCTATCTATCTATCTATATCTCTCTCTGTATTTCCTGTATCACTCTCACTGTGATCTATCTCAGCATCTTACTCCGTCATTCTCTCTCTCTTATTCCTATCTTCATACTCTTTTCTCTCACTTTCAACATATAACTGATAACAAAATAGATAGATAATTTATGGACAGGAAGTGATATATATATGGATAAAAAAGATAAAAAGTTTCCATCCATTTGGTTTTAATAAAAAAATGGACTCGTCATTTTAATTAGGGCCATAGAAGAAAGAGCCAACAACTATGA
The DNA here is from genome assembly GCA_023376005.1 of Doryteuthis pealeii. Taxonomy (NCBI): domain Eukaryota; kingdom Metazoa; phylum Mollusca; class Cephalopoda; order Myopsida; family Loliginidae; genus Doryteuthis; species Doryteuthis pealeii. Next base: position 14,268,629 of record CM042159.1, read on the forward strand.
AGGGCGCCGATGGCACCTAAATAAACAAACACTGACCGCCACACATCAAACAAGCCACTTTTGACCCAATTAGAAATCTAAAAGTCATGCGCACAGTACCGAGATACATACACACATTCACATTCACACACATATATTTATGTGTATACATATATGGGCATATACACAACTCCCAAGAACCCTCCCTTACATATATAAGAGCATTCAAAAAATAACCCACCACAAAGAGGTTTTTCACGGAACAGATTGCTACTACTAACACACTCTTCTACCTGGATTTTAATAGCTTGTCAAACCCTCAAAATTACTCCAATTTTTTATAGTTCTTTCACAATGCTCACTTTCAAAAAATCTAAAATCAATTTCTTCAAATGAGAAATTTTCTCCTGACGATGACCTAAGGTCGAAACTAGTTGAGAATAAATAACATATATAAAATATTCCTGTTTGTTTTCTTACATTTTGGTCATACTATATATATATATATATATATATATATATATAATATATATATTTTTGAATAAAAAGGCCTTAAATACAATAGATATCGTAGTTATGAACCATTTCCACTCGTGTGTTTTTTTTTAATTCTTTTTCTTGGTACAACACCAAAGTATATATATATATATATATATATATATATATATTATATATATATATATATATATATAAATTCGGAACAAAACTGTTGTGTTTGTTGTACATGCTAACATTCCATGTTAGTCTTTTATTGGCTGTCATTTCTGATGAATTTCCTGATTCATTGTGAAGTTTTTTTTTTTATCATAAACCGATTGTGATTTATGTATAGCGAATCGTGCATGGATGACCTTAATGTCCGTAAGCAATTAAGGTTCATTCTCAACGGAAGGTGGCGATTGCTATAATATTGACTACAAAAACAGCTACAGTCCTATAAAATATACTGGAAATGACGATTATCTATAAAAATAGATCCATATTCAAATTAAAAAAAAATGATGTAAACGTCATTGACAAAAAAGAATAAACGTTACTTTGATTTGTAAATATTTTGGAGATTTTACCTAGGGGACTATCTACGTATCTATATATATATACATATATATATATAAAGGTATGTCTTGGTACATGAGTGTCGTCTTATAAACCTAAAAGAGATGCTATTCAGATTTGAAATCTTGCATACACCTTAGTATTTTTATTATTAAGAAACACAAATATGCCTTTTGATTTTCTTATTGATTAAGTGATATAATTCAATGACTAAACAAAAATCAATCGATTTCTGGAACTATTCCCAGTTCTTCATACCTCTGATTTGCTCTTTTCTCTCTCCATTCCTGGTGATCCTAAAATCATTTAGACCCGGTCATGGACCGGGTACTTCATCTAGTATGTATATATGTATGTGTGTATGAATCTGTTTTTGTGTTTGTGTATGCACTCATTGCGCATATAAGAGCAGAGGCTGATAAATTCTATTGCTGATCAATATTGAACGAGTCAGTAAGCAGATTACGGTATCTTATATTCGTAGGCGGTCAGCACTTCATGTCCACATCAATACCATTGCGACTGAAAAATCAGTGGTCAAACGAGAAATGATGAAGCTAGAACCACTTGGTACTAAGTTACAGGCCATAGATTTAAACTCAATACTTATTGAGGAACTTATGCACAAATTGCTATATGCACGAAACACACAAACCACCGGCATATATATATATATATATATATATATATATATATATATATATATATATAGGCATAGTGTAATGGTTAGCAGGCATAGTGTAATGGTTAGCAGGCATGTTTTACAGATGATTGTTAATGAGTTCGATTATCATTGGGCGTCCCATACTTGTGGACTTGAGCCACATCTAAGCTAAGCTTAGTAAATAACTATATATATATGTATACATATATATGTGTATATATATATATATATGATACTAAAGCTGGGCGAATCATTGTTTGTCTCCTAAGTCTTTTTTACTGTTTAATTTAATGACATGAAAGTTATACTAAATTTTTCCTTAGTTTTAGGATTGAGTTATGTTTGAAAAAAATTCCATTTTTATTTGGTTCTAATTAGTCGGAATTTGATATTAAGTCAAAAACTGACCCGTCTCTTACACACATTCTGCCTATCACTGGTCCCCCCACTGTGTATATCTTGATTACCTCCTCGTTATATATTACATAGTTTCTCAGTGACAATATATATATATATATATATATATATATATATATATATATATATATAGATAGAGAGAGAGAGAAGAGAGAGAGAGAGATTGAAGTATGAAAAATGCATTTGTGTGTTAAGTTTCATAAGCAGCCTGCACGGCCAAAATCTTGGCTCTTAATAAATTCAAATTAGGTCAAACGTTCCCTTACTTAGAACTCTTAGAAAATGATTTTTATGTTTGTTTTTTTAATTCTCGACTGTAAATATATATATATATATATATATATATATATATATATATATATCTACTTTGCGTTCGGCATCATTTACATAATCTCACAAAATGATTAGGTTAAAAATGAAATATATTCGTATTCCTTCAAGATTTCGGTTGTTCAAAATCTCCTCTCATAAGTTTTATCGAAAAGCCATGGAAAATTTATTCCAATTTATAAACTATTCTGTTTTCTTTTGCAGTGATTTTTAATGCAGAAAGGACGATGATATATGTTTAATAGCAAACTTTTGAAGAAGAAAAATCTGAGTTTTTTAATTGTATATATTGATAAGTAAAAGAATTTCTTGTTCAATAGTGCTGACAAATTGGCTCTGTTAAAAGAAATCCAAAAATTGCTTATATAAAGTAGTTGATAAGTAAAAAGTATTTAAAAAGAAATAACGAATGAATTTAGTTGCTGTTTAAAATAATTAGATTGGATTTTTTATAAGGGAAAGAAGAAGAAAAACAAAACAAAACAAAACAAAACAAGGAAGCAAGCAAAAAGAAAGCAAGAAAGAGAGAGAGAAAGAAGAAAGATATTTGGATAAAATGGAAAAGGAAAGAAACAAACCAACAAAGAATGGAAAAAAAGAAAGAAAGAAAGAAAGAAGGAAACAAAAAAGTAAAAGAAACAAATAACAAAAAAAGAAAAAGGGGAAATAAACAAAGGAAGAAACAAAAGATGAAGAAAAAAAGAAAAGAGTGAAAGAAAAAAGAAAGAAAAAGAAAGAAAGGAAAGAAAAAAGAATCTATATATGAGGCTAAATAAAAAAGTAATGCCATTTTGTTTAGGACAGGTATAATTACCAATACAGGGATAAGTATAATACATCAAAATGAAGCTGGTTCTCTATGGATCACATCCATACTTCTCCACATAGGTGAGTCAAAACGTAATGCCATTTTGTTTAGGACAGGTATAATTACCAACACATGAACATGTATCATACATCAAAATGAAGCTGGTCCTATGTGGATCACATTACTACTTCTCCACAGTCACCGTCGATACGGTTGAGGATAGAAAGAAAATGAATAAATAAATGGAAGAAAGTGAATGAAAGAACGAAAAAGAAAAGTAAGAAAGAAAAATGAAAGAACGAAATAATTAAATTAGAATTTTTATTTATGATTTATCAATTGGAGGCCGTTGTGTAATGGTTAGAGTCGGAGGAAATGGATTCGTCGACCCAAGTTCAAGTCCTGGACGAAGCTATAATTCACATAGCTCTAATGGATGCATACCTTGGGAAAGGTATGCATCCAACTACTCTTCCTCCAGCTATGGTTAAATAGTAGGACAGATTGGGCTCTATAACCCTGGTGAGGCGACCAGTCAAGGAGAAGGAAAACACTGAATTCAAACCTGTTAAAAACTCTGCTTGGGGTGGTCACTACTAGAATAGGCGCAGTCCTAATTAGTGATCTATTTCACTAATTAACTAAAATGATAGAAACCCCCAAAATACAAAGGGAAGGAAAAAAGATATATGAAAAAGGGAAAAAAGACAGAAACAAACGAAGAAAAAGAAAAGAAAAGAAAGAAAGAAAGTAATTAAGTACGATAGACATTTAATTAATTATCTAAAAATCAAGGAAAAAAGAATTAGAATAAAAGAAATAGAATGAATGAAATAATGAAAATGAAAAAAAAAAAAAAGAGAAATAAATGTAGAAATTTAAGGAAAGAAAATGAAAGAAATAAAATAAGGGAAAGGAAGAAAAATGAATAAGTAAATAAAATTAACGAAAGAATGAAAAGGGAGGAAGAAAATAAAGAAATTGGAGGAAAGAAAGAAAATTAAATAGATAAAGGAAGGAAATGAAAGTCATGAATACAATGAATGAAATACAAGTAAATGGATATATAAAGTGAATGATTGAAAGAAAACGAAGGAAAGAAAATTAAAGAAAAAATAGAAAGAAAGAAAATAAAAGTAGGAAGGAAAATTAAAGAAAGAAAATGAAGGAAAAATATGAATGAAAGAAAAAAAGAAGTAAAAAAAAGAATGAAGAAAGAAGAAAGAAAGAAAGAAAGAAAGAAAGAAGCTTGACTGACTAACTGACTGACCGACAGCTCAACGGATAATCTCATATTTATTAATATGCAATTTTGAAAGTTATCTCCCTTGCACCAAGTAATTCGCATTTGTTTAAAAAATTGCTTGTGTCGACTTTCCTCTGTGTTCGTGTGTGCGGTTGTGCGTGGTTGTGCGTCTGTGTATATGTGTATGTTCGTGTGAACCCACAAATATGTGTGTGTGTGTATGTGTGTGCGCGCATGTGTGTGTGTGTGTGTGTGTGTGTGTGTGGTGTGTACACATGTTCCAGTGTGTGTGGTTATCCATTTAACGACGGTTTTCACCCAGCTATTCCGGAGAGATGAGAGATATGAAGCGAACGCACACGTACCAAACAAGAACCTCACAGATACAAACACAAACATACGCACATTAACACACACACACGCACACACATGCACACGCACATACACACACACATCCATACAAACACACGCACACGCACACACACACACACACACACACACACTAAAAAAGAAAATACAAACACATGCCAAGCAAGAACATACACACACAAACACGGACGTGCACACAAACATATATATATACACACACACACACACACACACACTAAGCAAGAACCTCACATACCCCACACAAATACATACACAAACACAGACCAAAAAAGAACATACACACATGCACCAAGCAGGAACATACACTCGCGCGCACATCAAGCCAGAGCACACACGCGCGCGCGCACGAGCATTAAGCAAGAACATACACACACACCACACACATCGGCACCAAGTAAGAACACTCTCTCTCACACACACGCACCAACAAAACAAAACAAAACAACATACACACGCACCAAGAAGCAAGAACATACACACGTGCACGCACGCACCAAACAAGAACACACACACACACACACACACACACAAGGCACACCACACACACAAGGGCACACACACACACACACACACACACACACACACACACATATACACCAAGCAAGAGCAGACAGATACACGCACCAAACAAGGGCACACACTCAGACATTCAAACACTATTGCGTTACCGCACGCGTTTACATGAGACAGAAACAAACAAACAAAAATAAAAAAGAAGAAAGAAAGAAAGAAAGATATGAGTAAAAGAGAAAAAGAAAGAAAGAAAGAAGGAAAGAAAGAAAGAAAGAAAAGAAAGATGATAACCAATATATTTTAAATATAAGAGAACAAACATAATAAAAAAGAAGAAAGAAAGAAAGAAAGATATGAGTAAAAGTAAAAAGAAAGATAGAAAAAATAAATTAATAAGTCTGAAAAAAGAAAATAAACGGGTGAAAAAAAAAGAAAAAAGAAAGAAAAGAATGAAGGAAATTAAAACAGAAAGAAAGAAAGAAAGAAAAGACTAATGAACGATTGAAACGCCAATTTACCGCTTGCACCATATATATACGCATCGATGCACATAGGAAAGGCGATATGTAATGGTTAAAGTCATGTGAAATGGACATGTCGCCTCGAGTTCAATTCCTGGATGTGGTAATTGCATTTCACTTATGGCTAATACCTTGGGAAAGGTATGAATCCTACTCTCCCTCCAGCTATGGGTGAATATTTGGGTAGACTGAACTCTTCAACCTTGGTTAGGCTACCGTTCTAGGAGAAGGAAAACTCTGAATTCAAACCTGTTAAACTCCGCTTTAGAAATTGACCTTGTGTCACATTCTGCTCGCACGGAGGGGTTGGTAAATATATTTATACACATCGATGCAGAATTACATGAGGTCAACCACGTGAAACTAAGAGTCCTGAGTTTTATCGTGTTCTATTTTATTTCATAGTTGTAATAATTTTATATTGCTCTGCATATTTCTTCATAGAGTACTCACACACACACACACACACACACACACATATATATATATATATAAATGATTGTGTGTTTATATAAAATGATAATAATCATCTCTACACCCCCATATATATATATATATATACCAACCCATCTGCACGAGCTGGGTGTGACACAGGGTCAATTTCTTAAACATATTTAATAGGTTTAAATTCAGTCTTCTTCTCCTAGACTGGTTATCTAGCTAAGATTAAATAGGCCCTGTCTGTCATACTATTTACCCATAGCTGGAGGGAGTGTAGTTGGATGCATACCAATTGTATAAGCGCTATGTGAAATGCAAACAGCCTTGTCCAGGATTTGAAATATATATATATATATATATATATATATATATATATAATATATATGTTCTGGTTCCAACGGGAAAAAATTAATTATTTGGTAAAAAGAAGGTTCGCAAAATGGATTTAGAAAAAAAAAAATTTATCTTATATTTGCGACACGTGTTTCAGATCTTCTGATATCTTCTTCAAGCTTTGATCAATGATATCATAATGATTTCATATGATTTTCATATAACTGATCAAAGCCTGAAGAATATATCAGAAGATCTGAAACATGTGTCGCAAATGTAAGATAAAAATAATAAAAAAATGTTCTAAAAACATAATCATTTTGTGGACCTTCTTTTTACCAAATAATTATTTTTTATAATATATATATATATATATATATATATATATATATATATATATATAGCCGGATCAGCTCAGTCGGTGGAGTGTCCGACCAGGAACCACAATGTTCCGGGTTCGATACCGGCTCTCACCATCTCAGCGTATGAGTAGCACAGGGACTGTGCGGCAAAGTCAGGAGCTGATGGTAGGTGTGGCACTCCACCTCACGCGCTAAAATCATTTCCTTGGTTTGGCGCTCTTGAAAAGTGGATAGACTCTCTCGCCGTCTGGCTGATACTGACTTTAGGCCACCCCGAACGACTTTACATTTATATATATATATATATATATATATATCATCCTCACATTTCCTATTTTATCACTTTTTATTCTTCAACTACCATTGGATTAATTTTCATTTTTTCTCCATATCCAATTCTATAAACGCAATTTTGATCAATACCATACAGACGTAACGCCACAATCCCCGACGATACTAACATAAAGTTAAAACCGTTGAATACAAAAGTATTAATAGAGACGCTCAGTGTTTATTATTTCCTAACTTCTAGGTATAGAAAAAAAACCCTGACGGGTTGATATGCCGTTAAGATCGATCAACCAGCCAACCAATTATCTCTGTAGGTACGAGGCTGAGTTAAAAAGTAAAGCCATTTTGTTTAGTATAGGTATAATTGCCAACACAGGAACTTATATCATATATCAAAATGAAGCTGCTCCTCAGTGGATCACATCCCTAATCCTCCACATAGGTGAGTTAAAAAGTAATGCCATTTTGTTTAGGACAGGTATAATTGCCAACACAGGAACATGTATCATATATCAAAATGAAGCTGCTCCTCAGTCGATCACCTCCCTACTCCTCCATATAGGTGAGTCAAAAAGTAATGCCATTTTGTTTAGGACAGGTATAATTGCTATTCCTCCACTGTTTCTCTCAATAGCAACGTTCCACCTTCGAATGTGAGCATGTATCCCTGTCCCGTAAAGTTCTGTTGACTGTTCTTTGAGCCACATCATCAGAACAGATTTTATTTCTTCGTCATTGGAATAATATTTGCCTCTCAAACCCCCTTTCATGGGGCCGAAGAGATAATAGCCTGAAGACTGTAAATCTGGTGAGTATGGATGAAACAGTAAAGTTTCCCACCCGAACGAGGCAATTTTCTCCCTTGTCTTGATGATTGTGTGTAGTTGAGCATTGTCATGGAGAGCAGGACATTGTCGATTGGCAAGTTGTGTCTTACTCGTCGGATTCTTGCTCTGAGTCTCGTTAAGGGTCTCAATGTAGGCATTAGTGTTATAATAAAAAAAATTGAAATGAAGAAAATTGCATTACTTTTTTACTCGTATTTAGTTCTCTACCTTTCAGCAGATACATAATTTATGAGCAGTCATAATTTATGAACGTACCTGTAGTTAGAATCTAAAAGTCTGTTAAATTTTAAATGACAGGGTCCTGTGGAATGTTCCTGGCCGGTGAGGCTTAATAATTTTGACCCCTTAAGTACGCACTATTACAGACGTGTGAGTGTAGAGGTTAGTTAGTTAGTTCAGCCCGGCTTTCGAGGAGCGTCGACGTTGTTGTCAGCTCACGGGGTTAGTGTCCCCACGGCAGCATCAAATGGGTAGTGATGAAAATAAAAGCTTGATCAAGTACAACCAAGTCCTGTTGTTAATTAATTATTAAGCAAGCAATATCCAGCCCAACCATGTAAGGGGAATTAACAAAGAAAATCAACCCCCAGCAGATAGTAGTCAGCTCAAAGACGATGATGACAGAAGTAGAAGCAGTTAGCAATACCAAGAAGTAGAAGCAGAAGTTACCAAGTAAGAAATATGATCTCTAATTATCTAACTATCTGTCTCTCACTTCCCTTATATGCCCAAATAGAGAGAGAAGGAGAGAGAATGAGAGAGATGGAGAGAAAGAGAGGATATATATATGTATATATATATATATATATATATTATATATATATATAGAGAGAGAGAGAGGGGGGATATAATGTTACATAATTGTGTGGTGGCGTGGGTTGTTGACTGACCCTGTAGTGAGAATTCAAGGGGGCCAAGTGGAAATATACCAGGTCCGTTACTAACCTTGACCCTAAAGGCGCGAATCTCGCACGTCACATTATTTTAAAAAAATCAAATTTGCTTTGTAAACTCACATTTCCCTAATCCTAATTATCAACCCCGAGCTTTTGTATATATATATATATATATATATATATATTATATATATATATATATATATATATATATATATACATATACATATATATACATTATATATATATATATATATATATATATATTATATCTTCCTACGGACTGTGCCATGGTCCAACACAAGCCTTCACCACTATAAACAAATCACTGTGTCGGTTGTTCATTGGATGAACACTCATGCATCGAAAATCGACGAGAGAGTCCATTTATATATATATATATATATATATATATATATATATATATGCAGATAAATGTTAACCAGAATTTGGTTTTCAACATTAGTTGTGTATATTTGTGTAGATTGTTTCCTTCTATCTATCTTTCTTTCTTTTTTCTTCTTTCTTTCTTTCTTTCTTTCTTTCTTTCTTTCTTATTTCTTTTTGAATTACCACTTTCCTCACCACACCCTTATTTCTTTATTACTGCCTTTTTTAATTCTTTCTTCATTCTGCTTTTCTTTTTTTTTTAATTTTCTGTTTTTCTTTTTGTTTGTTTACATATTTTCACTAATGATCCACCTAATTTGATTCTAGGTCAAACTTTCTTTCTTTCTTTCTTTCTTTCTTTCTTTCTTTCCAATTTATTTATTTATAGGTTACTATTTTTTCCTACCTGAAAAAAAAACAAACCAAAAAACAAAAAAAAAAAAAAAAAACATAAAAAACGTAAAAAAAAAAATCAAACTCTCAAGTAACAACTACACAAAAATGTAAACATGAACATAAATAAATAAACGCGGTTCCCTAAATTTATATACTCGGCATAGAATAACTTTGACGGGTTGGCATGCCGTTAAAACCAATCAACTAAACCCAGCTTGGTAACAACTACGATAGGTTCACTTTGTGTAGTTTATCAGGAGCAGTTCACCAGGGATAGTGTAGAATGTTGTTAACAACTGTTGTATACTGGATCATACAATATTCAGTATTTTCGCAGTCTCAGGATATTTGCCTCTCATCCCACTTATGAGGGCGTGACACAAGGACATTTTTATGTGAGCCCACCCACAAGCTGAAGCTCATGGGTGGTAGGCACAAAAAATGCGTCGATCCCGTCGGCATTTCCCCTCAGAAGGCGCCTCAGGCGCTAGCCAATAAACCCAGCCCTGCCCCTTTAAATCGAAGGGGCAGGTATTGCCTGGGGGGATAGCCCCCTGGGATCGAGGCTGTTAATTTCATTACCTCACTACTCCAGAGGCCGAAGCGCTCTGAAGCAGTTTCACTAATCACCCCGATGTTCTAAAACAGCAGTGTACTTGGACCAACTCATTTACTCTCTACGATAGGTAAGCTAGGCTAGTCCACAACGCAAACCTAGCACAAACTCCCCTTTTTGGCTATGCTTTCTCTCTATATCCTTTATTCCTTCTTTCTTTCCTTACCATATTTTTTACTTAGTCGTTCCTTCCATTCACATGCTTGGAAAAGTTTGTCTCGACCGATAGAAATCCCGGTATTTTACGGCTCTCTCGCCAGAAACGCATGACGACCATTGACCAATAACCGACAAACACCACTCTTATGCAAATCAGTTAGACGACAACAATGACAGACTTCAAACAAACATTTGTAAACCAAAGATGAAGAGTTCGATCCACAGAAATGGCACTAATCGCTTGAGTGCGTATTGCACCAGACACAAGCCATTCTAACTCGCTTACGATGTCTGGGAAATACTCCACTACATTATGTTTTTTTCCTGAACAAATATCTATTGTAGATAAGCAGTCCATGACATGCAACACTCCACTTAGGCCCTTACTTATCCAAAAGGGGCGGTCGGAGAGGCCACCCTCCGATCAATCGGCTGGTCATGCTAAGCCCTAACACCTATATGATTGTCCCAACCCTATTGCTTTTATGACAAGCCCCAACCCTTTTTATCATATGGGTACTAGAAAGCGTTGTCTGAGGGTCTTCATGGCCTGGGTATGACGTTAAACTCTATTTGATGGGGAGGTTTCAGTTCTGGAGGGCCGAGGAATGTGGAGCACCCCTTCCTTACTATTGCTCCAGGTCCACACTGACCCAGAGTGGTTAGGGTCCCATCTATAAATAGAAACATGTGTTTATAAAAATTAGAATATCCATTAAGAATAAATTTATTTCAAAACTTTGTCAGTATTAAATGACCCACCGAGGTTGATATGCCTTAAAACAAACAAAAAAAAATGTTTTTTTAAATAAAAACGAAACAAAACCTTCTTTCTTTCCTTCTTTTTGACCATCTTCCTTGATGTTTTTTTTCTTTTTCGGAAAGACACTGTTTGTTTTTATTCCCATCCCCTTCATTTATCCACTTTTTTCTCCAGCTTTCCTTCTTCATCAGTTATTTGTTGCCAGCGTTTTCTTGTGTTTTGTTTTGTTTTGCTTTTTGTCGGTATTAGATGACCCATCGAGGTTGTTATGCCTTAAAACAAAACAAACCAAAACAAACCAATCTTCTGGTCTTCTTACACGAGCGTTGTTGTTAATGAAGCCACGGGTTAGCCTTTTTCTCGATTAAAACAAAAAAACAAACAGAAAGACAAATAAACAAATATCTATAACTAAATTACTGTGTTCTTTTCAAACCTTTTTTCCCGTTTTATCCTATTGTCCGACATCTTTATCTTTTGTTTTACAACTCACCTATTTTTGGATTTTGTCTTTTTTCTTCTTCTTCTTCTTCAATTCCCACCTGTCTATTTCTGCAGATATCTACTCATTCCATTTCACCTCCGCCCCGTTTCGCCTTCCATTTCTAATCCAAATTGAATTGACATCGAGACACTAAAAACAGAAAATAACCACCACTCAAATGAAATTAATTTGCATAAATACATTTCCCTATTTTTGGCGCGTTTTTTTCTTCATCGTCGTCCATTGTTTTTTTGTTTTTTTGTTGTTGTTTTTTTTTTCTATATCAGTCCATCTTGAAGACAATTATTTTTAATAGTCACGTTAACGGGAAAATTGCTTTTGTCTAAAGAAAGATAAAAACGGATGTTCTTAAAATATTAATAATTTTACTTTGCTATCATATACACACAACGGACTAAACTGGCTGTTAAACTAATAAGGCTAACCTTCTAAGAAAATATTCTTGACCAATAATTCCCAAAGTTTATTTTCTCTTCAGAAATAGAGTGTCCTGGTTATGACGTTAAACTACATCTAGTGGTGAAATTCTAGTATATCGATATATTCAACATATCGAACTTCCGGTTTCGACCAGGGGTCCAGTGAGCTTCAGCCGCTGGACCTTACAAGTTAATAGCATTGATCCCAGGGGGCTATCCCCCCAGGCAACACCTGCCCCCTCGATTTAAAGGGACAGGGCTGGGTATATTGCCCAGTGCCTGAGGCGCCTTCCCTTGAGGGGGAATTCCAACGGGATCAACGCAATTTTTCCACCCGCCACCCACGAGTTTCGGTTTGTGAGTGTCCCCACGTTAATAGGGCCTTGTGCCTACCCCATACAAGTGGGGTACGAGGTAAATATCTCTAGTGGTGAAATTCTAATTCTGGAACTCTGTGGAGTGTGGAGTACTCCTTTATCGCCATTACTCTCAGGTCCATATGTTGTATACCCACAATCATATCTCGAATAAATAATGGAGACAGACAGACAGACAGACAGACAGACAGACAGAGTAGAGATGGCATGAGGTCTCTTACTTTTTATTCTTCTATTTCTTCTAACTCGTCGGCGGCGGCCATATTCTTCTCTGGGCTGACTCCTCGGGCTGATTTCCCGGGCGGATTCTTCTTCTTTTCCGGACTGTCATCTCTTGTTTTAATTAACTTAACAAACAAAACTCGTTGTTTTTCTATATTTTTATTAGCAACAACCCAAGCCCACGATTCCGCAGCAGAACAAGAAGCGACATATCCAGTGTCACCAGTTGCCAATCATCAGCCATGGTAACTTTCTACTGAACCCCCGTTCTTTTGTCTCTAACGAACGTTATTCAAATATTCTTAATACAGGTACGTTCATAATTCATAAGCTGCCTATGAATTATGTAACACATACTGACCCGAAGTGCTAGTACCTGTTATAGTCCAATCTATGGGTTAAATCTGAGGTTCTCAACCAGGGTTAATATGGACCCCCGGGTACCATATAAAATTTTTGGGACCCAGGCAAGTAAAATGTATTTAACTACACAAATATAATGGGATTTTTTAAACAACGAATGGCTATGGGGGGGGGGGGTTCCACCAGGGTAAAATAGGATTAAAAGGGGGTCAGATTATAGGTAAAAAAGTTTGAGAACCATTGGGTTAAATAGATAGAAGATGAGCATTAAACATTTGTTCAAAATTGACACTGAAAAAGAAAAACAAAAACAAACATTGAATACCTAACAAGAACGAATAAAACAAAATGTCATCGGCATAAAATAACCCAACTAGAGTTAACATGCCGTAAACTCACACCAACTATCAGTATTGGAAGGTTTATCATGTTAGACGGCAATACAGGTTTAGTTTTTTTAATGGCATATCAGCATGGGTTATTTAATGCCAAAGCCATCCTTGTTGAAGAACAGTAGTGGTAGTATAGATCAAGAGGAGAGACAATATGACCGAAAAATAAAATAAAACAATATACGAAACATGACACAAGATCAAGAGGATTATTTGGTTTCTTGGTTTAATGGCATATAAAACTTTGTGGGTTATTTAATGCAAAGCCATCCTTGTAGAATAACAATAAATGTACTATGGATCAAGACGGGAAGCAATATGAATAAAGTATAAAATAAGACTATATGCAAAACATGAAACAAGATGAAGACAATAGTTCTTTGTTTAATGGCATATCAATCTTCGTGGCTTATTTAATTCCAAATTCTTCCTTGTAAAATTACTGTTACGGTACTAGTTAACCTATAGTTGGGTCACCACAAGTTTTTTAAGGTATTAGATAAAAAATGAACAAAAGAACACGACTTGAGTTTGAACTCGGTTACTACAATAATGCAGTCCAGCACGTAAACAACTATGCTACGTATTACATAGCGCCTTTACCCATAGAAAAGGTATATATCCTTCTGCCCTAGCCGACAGGGTTACTCAAACCTGGAGTGGCTGTATCTGTAAGGGTCTCATCTCTATTGCTACCTAAGTATGTGAACTAATTTCAGAGACTTGTAATTTAATAAGGAGATAGCTGCATAAGTTTCAAAGAAAGAAAAACTTAACAAACCGTTATGTTTAAGTTTTTCTTTCTTTGGAAGTTAAATATTAATTTATTGATTATTATATATTGAGCTATTTCTAAGGATTTATAGAAATCCTTGTATGAGTTTATATGTTTGCATCTACAAGAGCTTAGTTGTACCGTGAGATTTCCTAAATAGAATCATCAATTACGTATCAGTCATTTTGATTACCTTACACACACACACACACACACATACACATATATATATATATATATATATATATATATATATATTATAGTGATGCTTAGGCTGGTACGCACATATTTGCTTTGAATGAGTCCCCGCGAAAATATGTGTCTCAGCTAAAATTTCTTAATTGATCGTAGTTTTTTTAAATTTATGATCTGCAGAAACAACTAAAGCCGTCTAACTCCTGCCTTGTAAACTAACTTGTGTAATTCGTTTCTAAGAAAATGTTGAAATGTATTTACAGTTAGCTTGAAATGGTGAGGGAAGAAAAAAGAAAAACACGGTGATGCATGGATACCATTTTACTGCATCCTTTCAGATTTTTGTGCGTCAGGAACGCAAGACGCGTACCTATCAGCATCTCTGTATATATATATATATATATATATATATATATATATATATATATATATATATATATATGACAAATTTAGGATGAACTTTTATCTTTCTAAAAACTAGTATCAGAATTGAATCCAGACCAACAAGAAACAACTATGCATACTCTAGCTCCATTATATTAAGATAATTATTAATACCGCTGCTTCTCATTGAATTTGGCTGCGCTACCTTCCAAACAACACGATTTGTATAGTTCCCTGCCGGCTTTTCTATCACGTCGTCGACTTTCCTTGCCGAACACCGCGGGAAACAGTATCGGGTCGGACAACCACAGCGGCAGGTGCCTCATTTAAACATCACTAGCTTTTCAACCATAGTTTAGACTGGCGACAATAGCGCCTTTCCTAAATGAATACTTGTTAATCTCCACTGGGGGAAAAATGACGTCAGTGAGGAGACAGGCGCCTTTCAATCGTGATTTGTGAAAATTATTTTTTTGTTGTTGTTGATTTTTCTTCATAGCGACTTCTTGAGATAATTTCATATCTGTTGAAACGTAGAGATCACAAAGGTCTCTGTAGGCGATAAACAGAGCTGATAATACTAATACTAATAATCTTCGGAGTAGCTTGGATTTTACAAGTCTCTAAGTGTGATCAACTTCTTTGTGGTTGGTTGGTTGGCTGGTTGGTTGGTTGTTTTTTTAAAGCATGTCAACCCTTTCTCCCCTCTATATTGACTCAGTGGTCTGATTGCAAATTGAAACCCTGTTTCGACACTCCCAAAACGAAGGGTATATATATATATATGTATATATATATATATATATATATATATATATATACAGGGTGTTTAATATGACAGTTTCATAAGGAAGAAGAAAAAGTGCTTGGTAACTACAAAATTTAATGTATCGTAAAGAAATTCAACAGGCACGAAAATTACACTACTGTCAACAAGTTTCACTCAAAATAACCGCCATTAGTGTCAATCACAGCCTCAATCCTGATCCGGAACCTGGATCAAGCTGATGTTACAGTTTCCCTGTCGATTAACTGGGCTTTTGTAGTACTGGCATGGTGATTGGTGTCTTTCTCAACAGCATCCCATACATAATAATCCATGGGGTTAAGATCTGGGGAGTTCGGATGCCAAACGTTGAGACTGGTGTAGTCGTAAAAATTCGCCGAAAACCATTTTTGACTTTTTGCAGAGGTGTGGCAGGGAGCCGAATCCTGCTGCCATACATATGGCCTACCATTAGCTACCCTTGTTATTCAGAGTTTGATTACAGTGTTTAGCAACTCCACATAGGCATCTGAGTGTCCTCCATCAATTTTTCAGCTTTTCGAGGAATTCTGCAGTACGAACGCAATCAGATAGTTTGTTATGTTGCTTTCTTCTAGCCACAGCCTCGTAGTCTCCATTGCAATTCTCCAGTTCATGCCTGATTGTTTTTACAGTGTTCAGGGAGCATTGGACACCAACCATAATTTCCTTATTTTGATGGCCGGCGCAGATCATCATGATACAAGTTATTCTCTTCTATGATTCAGGTGGGTTCCCGTCTTCCATATTATCTGTTATCACGTACGGGAATGAAGAATGGTCCAAACATTTAAATGATGCGTAGTGTGCGTCAATAACTCCAACCTACGAAGAAAAATAACTAAATATAAATATGTCCAATTCATCCCGATCACCTTGTATATAGGGCTGAGCTTCTCAGTCACGTACGGTCACATACGAGTAGAAACCGGGGGTGGTCATATGTGTGACAGGGCGCGTAAAAGCAAAGTTGGACCCCTTGGCCATCTGCGTGCTCACAATCGAACTACTTGTAGAAATGCCTTCTTCTGTGAAGAAGTAGCAATCACTATATATATATATATATATATATATATATATATGATTATTGTCTTCATCTTCATTGTTATCTCTACAACGTTTCATCCCATATGCCCCACAGGGCATATCGGCCGAAATAGAATAATAATTAACAGCTTAACGCCTCTACCCCAGCTATGGTTAGCGGAATGAGAACAGGATACACCTGTGGACTGAATAAAGGGTTAGGTTCAAAGTTCCATGATGGCTACCGATTATGACAAGGTTCCCGAGTCCGAGAAGAAATTCCTGAAGAAGGCCGGAAGGCATATCGGCTGAAACGTTGTACAGATAACAATGAAGATAAGGACAATAGTCTGAATGACGTAGATAATACTAATCATCAAGCCTCATCTCAAACATTC
Source organism: Doryteuthis pealeii (assembly GCA_023376005.1). Classification (NCBI taxonomy): domain Eukaryota; kingdom Metazoa; phylum Mollusca; class Cephalopoda; order Myopsida; family Loliginidae; genus Doryteuthis; species Doryteuthis pealeii. The sequence continues at coordinate 14,285,909 of CM042159.1, forward strand.
AGAGAAAAAGCAAAGTATCTATTAATAATGGAGATTCGCTTCTGGTTTTTGTCTGTAACAAAAATTACGTCACTGCTTACGTCACATTACCGTCATAACATAGAATAAATACACTCAAAATTTGAACATGCAACATTAGAAAGTCCTCATTGTTTTTTAAAGCAAGTTTTAATAAATACATAACTGGTATTATATATCTATATATAGTTTGTTTTATTTTAATACATATTTAAAGTTTACATTTCAAATTGTTTTATTTTTTAATCCTTTAATGAATTTGATGATTTTACTTACTTACTCGCTGACATTGAATTTTTTACTCCCACCCCTCAGTCAATATGTTTCAAAAATTTTTTTTTACATCGCCCGGAGCGTGTTTTTATTTTGTACTAGTAGAACTAATCAAGAATTGAAAAGAATTACACAAAAGCAAATTTTTAAAAATTTAAAGAAAAAAGGAGTCCAATATACGTCGAGGCTAAATAAGAGCATCTCATCTGGCGAAATAAGGACAAACACATAAATGATGTTTTCCTGTGGACACCTACACATGGACACACCAGAGTGGTCCAACCAGCAAAGACTTACATTGATACTGGATGTTATGAGGATGACCTGACAGGAATGATGACCGATAGAGAAAGGTGGCAAGATACACAGTCATGGGAATCCGTACTATCAGCATAACATAATGATAATGATGATAATTAATTTGTCCCGCACCTCCCCTAAAAAATGTGCATGCTTGAGAAGATAATTTTTCAAACCTTTTGTAGGATAAATTTTTGTTTAAAACAAGGTTTAGGCTATTATTTTTACCACAGGCAATGCTTGATACTTCCAGGGCCGGATTTATAATGGGGCAAGGGGAGAAATTTCCCCAGGCCCCCTACCAGAGAGGCACCCAGACGTCCTTTATAAAACCTATAGTAATTATAAAATAAGTTTAATGATTGAAAGAATAATGGGATTTGCTGCAAACTGGAAAGAATTATATCACTTTGTCATATTGTACAAACTGAAAAATGTAGTCAATATCATTGAAAAAAATCACAATCAAACATTTTTTTTTTGGAACGTAACTATTTGTTGGCAAGTTAGTCTCGTAGATCCATTACACAATTACACAACTACACATTACACAAAACAGAATTAGAATAATATCGCGGAATTAGAAATTATTTGTCAAATTAATCTCATCGGGTATCATATAAATCGGAAACTTTCTCTTGAATTAATCCTGGTCAGAGTTAGTGGCACACATGAAACTTCAGTACATAATACAGAATATAATACTGGTGTTCCTTAATCTTCCGACCGTTAATATCCTGCAACACCCTCTGATTAAAAATGATACTGTCAAAATCGTCCAAGATGAAATGCAAAAATATAAGTCCTGATCATTTAGTGTCGATTAATCGTCGAATTATTATTTCTTATGAGTGTCGTCACCTCAGCTAGATAATGAACCATTCCATTTTTACCAAATAGAAAGAAAGGAAAGAAAAGGGACATGCTACACAGCAAGTTCCATCCTCGCTAGATGCCCAATACTTTCGACCTTGTGTCACATTCTACCCGCAACGAATGGGTTGAGTAAATTTTGGGCATCCAATCGTTTTGTAATTGTTTGCAAGCTAGTCACGTAGATTTATTACAACTGGATAGCGAGTTCGATCCTCGCTGGATGAGCCATGCTTGCAATCTTGTGTCACGTTGCAAACAGATTGGGTAAATACCTACCTTGCGGCCGAATGTGTTGAATTTTTCTGTTCGTTATCATATTCCGATCAGCAGGATAAATAGAACGACTAATGATTGTATACCGGAGGATGGCCGAAGAATCGCTCGGTCGAAATGCTAAAAATGTAAAGTGCAAAAGAAACAAAGAAACGAAGAAAAATGATTAATAGTGTGAGAGAAGGAAAGAGAGATAGAAAGAAAGAAACAGAAAGAAAAAAGAAAGAAAAGAGAGAGGGGGGAATAATTTGAGAAGAGGGCGAAAACGAGCGAGAGAAAGAAAGAAAGATAGAAAGATAGAAAGATAGAAAGAAAGAAGAAAGGAAGAGAGAAAGAAAACAACAGAAGGAAGGAAGGAAAGAAGGGAGTAAAAGATTGATGAGAAGAGAAATAGAAAGAAACAGTGATAGAATAAAAAATCAGAAAGAAAAAAGAATGAAACGGTAAGATAAAGAGAGAATGGGGTCTAGAAAGAGAAAAGGAAAGAAAGAAAAAGAAAGAAAGAAAGAATACAAAGGATGGATGGAAGAAAGGAAAGAAAGAAAGAAAGAAGGAGGAAATAAAAAGATTTACAAGTAAAGAAATAGATACCCCTTAACTCTGGTCTATAATCGGGGAGAGAGAGACACAGAAGAGAGAGAGAGAGAGAGAGAGAGAGAGAGAGAGAGAGAGATGAGGGTTCTTACTTGTTAACTCTTATGCTGTTAACTCGACGGACGCCATCTTCTTAAGGGTTGATTCTATTTCTTGTTGGACTGGTCATCTCATGTATTCAATGAATTAACAAGACTTTTTTTTTTCTTTTAAGTCTTTTATTAACAACCCCTGCCCACAAAACCGCAGCGGTGAGATGCGACTCTTGAGAGATATCCTCTCTCATCGAGTGACTGGTCGCAACTGATCTAAATCTTAAACTAATTTCTCACACCTCTAATGGCACGTTTCTGGAAAGGTGAAGTCTGGGTCAATACCTGCCAATATCGCTAATCGTAACAGCTGGTATTTTCCCACTCAACCCCCGTTATTTTGAATCTAACAAACTCTGATTCAGAAATATATCTAACTACAGTACGTATATAATTCATAAGCTACTTATGAATTATGTAACATAGAGAGGGATAGCGTGAAAGAATGATAGAAGAAAGAAAGAAAGAAAGAAAGATAGATAGATAGATAGATAGAAAGAAAGAAAATAGAGGAGGAAGTATGAGAAAGGGGGTGGGAAAGAAAACTAAATGTGTAACTCAAAAAAGTTTACTCTCAGAATAACTTTTTAAATATTTAAATTCTTTTTTAATGTTTTTTTCATGTCATTTGGATTGACTTGATTTAAATCAACTTTTAACAAATTATTTCCTTTCTTAAAAAAAAAAAAAAAGAAAAGAAAAAAAGATGTAAAGAAAGAATATAAATAAATAAATAAAACAAACCTTTTTTTTTTTTTCGTATAATCTTAATTAAAATCTTCCGGGAAGAATTGAAGCAAAAATGTATAAACACGGCACAATATTTGATAATTAATCTTCTTTTTGGACACATTATCTATTTGACAAAGGGAGGTAATTACCTTAGCACTAATCACCAAATAGGTTACGAGGCAAAAAAAAAAAGAGCAAAAAAAATGTGATGGCTAATGTTGGGAAATTGTCAAGACGTAGCAGCGGGTGATTATGGAGTTACGAATAAAAAATGGCGGTGAAACTGATAAATTAAATACGACACACAGACAGACCAGCTGTCCTTCTCTGTGTCTGTCTCTGTCTCTATAGTTGTATGTATTTCTTTCTGTTACTCTGTCTTTTTTTAATGTTAAGTGGTGTCATGGTTATAGCAAAGGAAAATAAAATCAGATTGTGAAGCTGATTTTAAATTACAGCTACAGCTGTTAGCCTCTACGAGGTGAGTCAAATGTAATGCCATTTTGTTTAGGACAGGTATAATTAATAACACAGGAACAAGTATCATACTTCAAAAGGAAGCTGGTTATTTCCTATAAGTCTAACATAAACAACGGGGAACCACTCTCGACTGATAAATTATTTATTTATTTATATACTAGGAAAAAAACGAAGACGGGTTAGGGTTAGGGTTTAGGTTAGGGTTTAGGGTTAGTTAAATGGGAAAATAAATGAATAATTTATCAGTCAAGAATGGTTCCCCTTTATTTATGTTAGAGTTTTAGGAAATAACCAGGAAGCTGGTCCTCTGTAAATCACATCCCTACTTCTCTATATAGTCACCGTTTCTCTCAATGGCAATGTTCCACCTTCGAATAAGAGCATGTATCTCTGCCCCGTAAAATTCTGTTGACTGTTCTTTGCCTCTCAAACCCTCTTTCATGCGACCGAAGAGATGCAAACATTATTCTAGTGACGAGGAAGTGAAATATGTAGTGAAGAAGTGGCTCAAATCAACAGTCAACCTAATATAATACGAATTAATCGTATAATACGAATGTACCTAAATCATTCAGTCACAAAATATGAGGCATCCAGTCAGGATCAAACGCGCTATTCAGTAGTAATGGATCTTTGAGACTAGTTTACGCCAATAGTGCGTTCGATCCTCGCTGAATACCTCATCATTTATGACATGTGTCACATCCTATCCCGTGGCGAACGGGTCAGGTAAATACGGACGTCCAATCATGGTGCAATGGTTAGCAACCTATTCTCGCAGATCCATTACTACCGAATATCTAAACCACTCATGATAGGAATTTTTTTAATTAACGTTGTTGACAAATCCATTGCATAGACAGAGACACCACAGATACGAGGTTGTCAAAATATAATGCCATTTTGTTTAGGACAGGTATAATTACCAACACAGGAAAATGTTCTTGTGTTACGCCCTCAGAGTGCGAAGATTACGGAACCATTACACGAAACGTCTACCTCGACATTTTAGTGTTGTAATGGTTATAGTCGTAGGGAATAGACAATGTGATACGAATTTGAATCTTGGACGAGCCTGTTTGCATTTCACATAGCGCTAATGTTGTATACTCACATACATATCTCAGGTATATAATCGGAGATACAGACAGACAGAGTATGAGTAGAGATGAGATAATACGGCTCTTACTTGTTTACTCGGTCGCTTACTGTCTGCTGCTAATTCGGCCGCTGCCTTCTCTTGTTGGGCTGATCATGTGGGTTGCTTCTTCGTGTTGCTGATCATGTGCATTCGCTTGTTTCAATAACTTAACAAGACTTGTTGATTTTCTTAAGTTTTTTTATTTAAAACAACCCAGCCATAAACATTCCGCGCGGATCGAGAGCGACATCTCGCGAGCTGACAACAACGCCAACTCTCAGCAAGTGACTAGTAGCATCTAAACTAAAACTATCTCAGGACTGTAATCGCGCGTAACCGGAAGGTCAAGCAGTATGTCACTATCCGAAAATAACAGTCGAGAAAACTTTCCACTGGACCCCCGTTATTCTGAATCTAACGAACCCTGATTCAAAATATCTGACTACTGTACGTGCATACATACTAACACGGACCGAGGAGTCATGGCCATTCGCGAGTCGTAGGGGCCGCATTGACTAACCCCGGAGATGTAGCGAAAGCGAGAGAGCGTGTCGGAGGTCTCCGGGCCGGGAGAGGTGTCGTGACGAAGCTTCGGCCTAGCAGTGCCCGATCCCACCGGGGCGGCGTCCCCACCATTCCAATCCTCGTCGTTAGCGTCGCCGTGCCCGTTTTTCGGAATGTCTAAGCCGACCAAAAAGAAAATTCGTAGGAAATGGACTCGTCGAATCCTAAAATCCTAGACGAGGCTCTGTACATTTCAGATAGCGGTAATACACTTGGGAAAGGTATACATCCACCTGCTCTCCCTCCAGCTATGGGTAGATATCAGGGCAGACTAGGCACTTTAGCCTTGGTTAGGCAACCAGTCTAGGAGTAGGAAAACTCTGAATTCCAACCCGTTAAACTACACCAAAAAAATTACCTTGTGTCACACCCTGCTTGTGCGGAGGGGTTGGTAAATATGTACTTTGTAGATTTTTTCAAGACGGTCCGCAGAATTCTAGTGTTGTTTACATGTAGCTCTTTTTTCTAAGCGTTTTGTCAGAGTCCAAGTAGTCTAGCCATATAGTAGCCCTGACACGGCTACAACTTGAAAGAATAGTGTGTGTTTGTCATTTATTTTGTCTGTCTATGTAGATACTTTGTATATATATTTACCTTGTTGAGCTGATATAGCAACGGATACTTGATAGAGATATAAATATATTTGGCAAAAGGGTGAATCAATAAATCCGTAACCAGGCACGTAATTATTGAATGTAGTGACATTTTCAACCTCTGCGTTAAAGTGCATAGGAAAAGAAGACGGAGACAGTGTGTTAAAAATAAACGTTAGTTGCGTAATATAAATACATTTTTATCAGGAGATTTGAGATTTATTGACTAACCTACGTTTACAAGAGAAGATAGTGATAATAAGAGAGAAAGATATAGGGAGGCGGAGGGTGGTAGAGAAAGAGGAAAAGAAAAGGAAAGAGAAAGAGAAGAAAGAGAGAGAGAGAGAGAGTGGGGAGGAGAAGAACGAATTGAAGTTTTGTTTACAAGAGGAGATAGTGATAATAAGAGAGAAAGATATAGGGAGGCGGAGGGTAGTAGAGAAAGAGGAAAAGAAAAGGAAAGAGAAAGAGAAGAAAGGGAGAGAGAGAGATAGAGAGAGTGGGAGGAGAAGAACGAATTGAAGTTTTGTTTACAAGAGAAAATAGTGATAATAAGAGAAAAGATATAGGAGGCGGAGGGTGGTAGAGAAAGGGGAAAAGAAAGAGAAAGAGAAGAAAGAGAGAGAAAGAGAGAGAGGGGGATAAGGAGAGAGAAGAACGAATTGAAGTTTTGTTTAATAAGAGAAAAGGATAATAAGAGAAAAAGATAGAGAGAGACGGATGATGGTAGAGAAAGAGGAAAAAAAGGAAAGAAAAAGAGAGAAAGAGAGAGAGAGAGGGAGAGAGAGAGAGAATAACGAATTGAAGTTTTGTTTACAAGAGGAGATAGTGATAATAAGAGAAAAAATATATAGAGAGCGGAGGGTGGTAGAGAAAGAGGAAAAGAAAAGGAAAGAGAAAGAGAAGAAAGAAAGAGAGAGAGAGAGAGAGAGAGAGAGAGAGAGAGAGAGAGAGAGAGAGAGAGAGAAGAACTAATTGAAGTGTTGTTATAGAAAATGTATTATTTTGCAGAACTGGAGTCGAATGACAACATTTATCAGACCTAGTGGAGAAGTAAGG
>CM042159.1:14300403-14302903 GCA_023376005.1 Doryteuthis pealeii
TTAATATATAATATATATATATATATATATATATATATATATATATATATATTTATGATGATGATGAACTGAACCGTTCAATTTGGGAAATCGTGAAAAATCACTTACAAGGAATACAAAACAGTATGTGTACACTGATTGAGCAAATAGGACATTTATATTCCTTTACACTCAACCAAATAAAAGTTTTTCATTTTCCAACGTACTTGGTCTAACGTTCTGTTTTTATCATTGTTTTGCTTAATATCAATATTGTGTCTTCAGTCTGTGAGAGTCCTTTATATAAGGAGCTTTGATAATATTGGTCTAACACGTTTAGTCATATTTTTCTTTTTTTCTTTTCTTTTCTTTCCTCTCCTGTCCAATTTAATCTTCTTCTGTCGCTACGCACGACTCACCCTCCGACCTTATTTTTTTTCTCTAGCGATAACCAGTGAATATTAAAAATAAAGACCATTGATTCATTCCTAATCAATCATAGGGATCGATATTGGGCGGAGAAACGATATTGAAACAGAGCGTATGGAAAATCGTATGCATTTGTATATGCAATCACACACATTATAGGATGGGATATGCCAACGCGTTTAATCGAAATCGAGGCTGCAAAAATCGTTAACACATACAATCAACAATGGTATATTCAAATGTTCGCGTGTACACACACACACACACAAGAGAGAGAGAGAGAGAGAGAGAGAGAGAGAGAGAGGAGAGAGAGAGAGAGAGAGAGAGAGAATGTACTCTCATGTAAACGTACATACTTACCCACACACATTTACACATAACACAAAAAAATTACAGTTACACAGAAACATTTCACGCATAAGCAGACAGAGGCTCACGTAAGATCTCATTCATAAAAACCTATACACACACTTACTTATAAGCAGGACCGGTTTAGCTCAATCGGTAGAAGACCCGCCTAGGAATCGCAAGGTTCCGGGTTTAATACCGGTTCCCGTCAACTCAGCACATGAGTAGCACAGATTGGGTAATCTGATCTGTACGGTAACGTGGAGAGCTGACAGTAGGTGTAGCGCCCCACCTTAAAAAAACTATCTCCCTGGTTTAGTGCTAGCGTAAAGGGGATAGACTCCCTCGTCCGGTTGATAACGACAATAGCCCATTTCGCAAACTTTACTTACGTTTTACTTACTTATAAGCATAAGTATATAATTGGAGGCGCGTGGTGTAATGGTTAGAGTCATAGGAAATGGACTCGTCAACCCGAGTTCAATTCCTGGACGAAGCTGTTTACATTTCACATAGCTCTAATACCCTTGTGAAAGGTATGAATCCAATTCTCCCTCCAGCTATGGGTAAATAGCAGGGAAGACTGAGCTCTTTAAACATGGCTAGGTAACCAGTCGAGAAGGAAAACTCTGAATTCAAACTTATTAAATTCCGCTTAAGAAATTGACCTTGTGACACATCCTGCTCGTGCGGAGGGGCTGGTATATATATATATATATATATATATATATATATATATATATGTGTGTGTGTGTGTGTGTGTGTGTGCGTGTGTGTGATATCAATTATATATATATATATATATATATATATATATATATATATATATAATTGATATCACACATAGACACAGAAAATCACGCAGAAACAGGCAGAAAAAAAGCACACATGTAAAGAAACTCATAAAGCCGCACATAAACTCATCTCCCGCATGAGGACACACAGACACCAAATAAATGCTAAAAGAAAGCACACATGCATCATAAACACATACACAGGCACATTCAAAGTCTTACACATAAACACACACATAAGCTGATGTTAAAATTTCACTCATCAACATAACCACAAAACCACAGAAATGCACATAAAATCTCATGCATACACATCCACAACCTCATACATTCAAACACACGCTCATAATCTCAACCATAAGCCCACATACATTTACACCCACACTAAGCACACACACAAGTTCATATAACAATGTAAACTAAATATTTCATACAAGCTCACACCTTTCTTTTGAAAGGTTCATTTCTCGCCTATGCGATTTTTCAAACGAAGTCTTCTTTTGAAAAATCACATAGGCAACAAACTTAGATATAAATGTTCTATCCATGATATTGAGCACTATTTACTTATAAATATAGCATCTATAATATAAATATATTATATATATTATATATATATATATATCAATATACATCAATATATATATATATATATATATATATATATATATATATATATACTAGACAAAATGTGACCCGTTGAGTCAACCATTGAGCTCTGGGTAGATAATTTGGATTACGGAAATTGAGTTTGCAAAGCGAATTGAATTTTGAAAAAAAAATACGACTGGAGAATTTAAAAAAAAAACAACAAAAAAACATTAAAACCATTTTGTAAAATTTTTAAGAAAGAGAACGTTTGACCTAATGTAAATTTACTAAGAGTCAAGATGTCAAAGCTGCGGGCTGGCTGCTTATGAAACTTTACAAACATATACGTTTCACACTCT
>CM042159.1:14305403-14312903 GCA_023376005.1 Doryteuthis pealeii
TGAGGGAAGAGGATTGGAATGAATCCAACAGAATGTGGTTGAAATATGATTTCCTTCTCACCCTCCCCCAAAATTCCCCTATAACCAATCAAATTTTCCCTCACCACAAAGCTTACCCACCCACCCACTCCCCCTTCTATAAAACACTTGTATGATCCTGGTAATTCAATAAATGCTGAGGAAGCCGAGTTCACAATTCCACCGAAATATACTGCACATTTTTGTCTGAGTTTTGTTCTTTCATTCCTCATATTTCTACCATATATATATATATATATATATATATATATATATATATCAATCCAAACAAAGAGGTACAATGCAACAACAATACAGACTTTATTGTCTGAGCACATGAAACCTGAAATATATGACAAGATACAAACATTGAGGACGGACGTCTTTGGGAAGTAAGAAAGAGTTTTTAATGAATATAAGAATCACTTCTTGTGCATGACCCACGTGGTAGGATTTATAAAGAGCTACGTACATACATGGGTACGCCCATAGTTGAGGGGAAAGTAGAGACACCATTCGTCTAGTCGATACCAGACCAAAGAGAAAGGCAGATAGTCTCCAGGGCTGAGTTTAGATACTCAGGTAGTAGTGCCACCTAGTGGTGAATCCTCGAAGCAAGGGAAGATAACTCTTTCCTACGCAAGTTCATCTCAGCAATGACAGACAATTGTTACGTACTGGCTTTCTTCGCTGCTCTAAATCGTGTAAGTCAGTAGTCGTTGCGGGTATGTAGTAGACAGCTACTACCGACTACTGGACTTCAATAAACAACAAATACGTATGTACAAAGAGAGGACCCTTCTTTATTTTCTTCGGTGTGTGGGTGGTGAAGGCGCAGAGCTTACAATGAGTGCCCGAGGGGTGTTTGCTGACGGGAGACGTGAAGTGTCCTTTTTGGCTGCTGGCTGTGTCACTCGAATCTTCTCGCCTTTATATCGATAGATACGCCTCCGCATCTTTATCTTTTGATCTGATAACGGACATTTGTTATATATTTCTTTATCTTCTCCCTGCTTCCTTGACCGGAAACCCTCTCTTCCGCTTTCTCTTTCTTTTTAAATATATATTTTTATCTTTCTCTTTGTCCTCTTGCCGGAAGCTCCGTTTTCCGGGCGAGGACAATACAACACAATCGCTACAGCAGTATGGCCATGCAATCCTTACGTGTATAGTCTTCTACAGAGGAAATGGTTCAACGTAAAATTACGTTCATTTTTTTGTTAGTGCGACTCGCTTAGTGAATAGCCATGTCCCATGCGGCTTATTTGTCGAAAAAGGTTGTCTCATGTCTCGTTTAAAAGATTGCCATTGTGTCACCAGAAAACGATCGCCACACCCCTTCTTGTGTTCCGTTGGGGACAAAATCAAAATGTACGAGGGTAAGTAAAAAAGTAATGCCATTTTGTTTAGGACAGGTATAATTACAGGATACAGGAACATGTATCATACATCAAAATAAAGCTGGTTCTCTGTGGATCACATCCCTACTCCTCCACGTTTTCGTTCTTAATAGCAATATTCCACCTTCGAATGAGAGCATATTTCCCTGCCCCGAAACATTCTGGTGACTGTTCTTTGAGCCACTTCTTCACAACAGATTTCTCTTCCTCATCAATGGAATAATGTTTGACTCTCAAACCCTCTTTCATGCGGCCGAAGAGAGGCAAACATTATTCCATTGACGAGGAAGTGAAATCTGTAGTGAAGAAGTGACTCAAAGAACAGTCACCAGAATGTTTCGGGGCAGGGATACATGCTCTCATTCGAAGGTGGAACATTGCTATTGAGATAAACAGTGACTATCTGGAGAAGTAGGGATGTGATGTACAGAGAACCAGTTTCCTTTTGATGTATGATACATGTTTCTATGTTGGTAATTATACCTGTCCTAAACAAAATGGCATTACTTTGTGACTCAATCTCGTACAAAAAAAGAACAAAAAAAGACTCCAATTCTTTTATAAAAAAGATACTTTTACAAAAGAGAAGAATGATAAAATTTTCCCTGTTTCAATGACAGATGCTTACCTGAATAATCTTTTATAAATAATATTGTTGGGTCACGTTCAACGTAAAATCCTATTTATTTAATTAATTTTTTAGTAGTGCCGCCTGATGGAGAGCCATGCTTCATGCGACCCGCTTCTTGATAAAAGATGATCCATCCCTGGATGAGAAGAATCTCATTGTTCTTTTTACCTTATGATCAGGCGAACAAAGAATACGATCACCCCGTGTTTGTTTGGTTTGGTTTGGTTTGTTTTACGGCATATCAACCTCATTAAGAATTGATTTATTTCAAAACTTTATCGGCATTAAATATGCCGATAAAGTTTTGAAATAAATCAATTCTTAATGGATAATACAATTAAAAAAAAATACATTTTTCTATTTAACCCATAGATGGGACCTTAACAGGTACTACCACTCCGGGTCAGAGTGGACCAGGGAGCAATGGTGATGAAGGGGTGCTCCACATTCCCCAAACCTCCAAAACTGGAACCTCACCATCAGATAGAATTTAACGTCATTCCCAGGACATGTAGACCCGCAGCCACCGCCTTCTAGCACCAATATGATAAAAAGGAGTTGGGGCTTGCCATAAGGGCAATAAGGTTGGGAAAATCATTTAGGTTCTAGGGCTTGACGTGACCAGCCGATTGATCGGAGGGGGCCTCTCCAACCGCCCGTCTAGCCCAAGATAGGGCTAAAGTGGAGTATTGCATGTCATGAACTGCTCATCCACCTGGGCTCTATCCTTAAGCATCATGGGTCGCCACCCATGGCCAACAGGTGGCCCCATTGGGGGAGTCTTACCCCTCTGCCGAGGTGCAGTCGGTGCATTTTAAACGCCCCAGCCGACAGGGCGGCCCGTGCTTGTGTTTCATTGTGGACAACGTCAAATGTACAAAAAAAAAAAAAAAAAAAAACAGAAATAAAACTATAAAAAAAACCCACTAATAGTTGCTTTGTTGATAGCAAGTGCAAACCTTCGCCTTCCAATGGAATACAGATTATTCAATAATCTTTCTTTCACACTGTCGACTCCAGTTTTTTGGAATGACGCCATATCGACATTTACTTTGCTTGGATTTCCTTAGAACGGTCCAAAACCAAATTGCCAGCAATCAAGTCTCTGCTTTTTACCTGGACTCGAAAGCCGACTAATATCGACAGACGTAGGTATACAACCGCGGCCATAACTAAAGACGCCATATTGGAATTGACGCCATTTTTCTTGGTGAAGATGCGGCTGTATCCTTTCATATCACCGCGTTATTTTTTGTTAGATGAAGAGTAAATATATAATTTGTTTTTTGTTTATATTTAATGGTAATTTTTATTTTTCATTTGTTTATTTTTTTACTAAATTCTTTAATCATTCTTTATATATATATATATATATATATATATATATATATATATATATATATATAGGATTATTGTGGTAGATGTAGGCTTCCGTTTCTTTTGAAATGTCACCTTTTTCTTTGGACAACAAACAGACGCCATTTTGCCAGAGAAAAAAAGATTTTTTATTTTTGTTCTAATTCTATTCCTTATCTCTGTACTGTCCCTTGGCGCCTGAAGCTTTTCTCTCTCAACTTATTATCTTCCTGTTCTGGGACCAAACTCAGAATAAAGAGATAAGGTTTTGCATCCTTTTGTGTATCCTTGTGTGTGTGTGTGTGTCGGTTTACAAGGCCAGTCTAGAAATGTGTTATTGTTGTTAATTGCTTTTAATGGCATACCAACCCTTGTGAGTTATTTAATTACAAATCGTATATATATATATATATATATATATATATATATATATGAAGTGGTCAAACAATGTGTTTGATATGGCGAAGGCCTACAACTTTTGGGAGATTATGTGCTTAATTAAAGTCATACCTAATTTGTTAATTAATTAATTATAATTAAAGGAATTAGGCGTGCATATCGGTTTAAATGTAAAGCGTAAACAAACCGAGAAAAAGTCGATCTCTGTATGTACATTTCAGCCTATTAGGCCTCATCAGTAGAGCTATAGACAGGGTTACGCTTTACATTTAAACCGATATGCACGCCTAATTCATTTAATTATAATTAATTAAATAATTAACAAATTAGGTATGACTTTAATTAAGTACATAATCTCCCATATATATATATATATATATATATATATATATATATATATATATATATATATATATATATAGCACATAATCTCCCATATATATATATATATATATGTATATAAGGGTATGAAGAACACAATATGTTGTTAAAATGAAAATATTTTATATCATTATATTGCTGATATTGACAATATTTCGATTTATTAAAAATCATCATCAGAGTGTAAGGACGTTTTGGACGTAAATCCTTTTGATCCGGATTCTTCATTTTTCTGTTTTTCTCTTGCAGAATCCGGATCAAAAATATTTACGTCGAAAAACCGACCTAATTATCATTATGCTCTGATGATGATTTTTTATAAATCGAAATATTGTCAATATCAGCAATAAAAAATATATAAAATATTTTCATTTTAACAACATATTCTGATTTTCATACCCTTTAATCTATACATAGACCGTTGGATTCATTTCCTTACTCTTAACTTATATATATATATATATATATATATATTATATATATATATATATATATGAAATTTGACATTTTCATACTGTCAGATTAATTTCCATCTATTTTTCATACTGTCGGATTAATTTCCATCTATTTTTCATATATATATATATATATATATATATATATATATATATATATATATATATATATATATATATATAAGTGGAAATGGTCCATAATCACGATACCCCTGGTATTTAAAGTCTTTTTATTCACAAATAACTTTGCTCTGTTTATAATAATTAAACATTGAGCTCTCATACGGAACCTGAACTCTACAACAAACTACTGGTAGAGAATAGGACCAGCCTAGAATCACCTTGTACCAAGAAACTTGGTACCACACCCAAGTATATATATTATATATATATATATATATATATATATATATATATATATATATATGGGTAGATAAGCTAGAAGTGGGAATGATTCTATTCAGTACCTTTTTAATATAGCTATATAAAAATGGTTCTTCGGGTGAAGAGAGCTAAATTGGACGATGACCTCTACGGATGGTTGGATATCCGTGATCCTACTGTGACCTGATGCAGATGACGATGATGAACTTGTCGAATTAATCAATTTTTTTAACCAATGTTTTTAAAACTAAAGTCTTTTAAATCAAACTGTATCTGTATTAACAAATTTGTAGAAATAATTTTCATTAACATATATTGGTAGAAATAATTTTCATTAACATCATATGCATTAATAAATACTGATACTTGACCCTCAACCACTGCCTCCTAGCACGTATATGATAATGTGTTGGGTGTTTGTTATAAGAGCAATTTGAAAAATATGTTCAGGACAATCATATAGTTGCTAGAGCTTGACATGACCAGCCGACTGATCTAGTCCAACAAAGGACTGGCGTGGAATGTTGCATGGCACGTGACCACTTAGTACACGGGTCTCAGACCGCTCAGCCAACACAATTCTGACCTCGGGTATTTCGGGTCACCACCCAACACATGACCCTATCTGAGGAGTTGTCTGTCTTACCCCTCAGCAAGACAGGATCTAGAAATAATATGTTTATTTTTATTTTCGTTTGTCGTTAGTAACCTTAAGGGAAACTCAGTTGATCGCTGTCGATTTTGATGTTTACTTCTGAGAATTCAGGATCAGCTGAGTAACTTTGGATTATTAAAAACTGGGTTTAATTAAGTGCGTCACGGAGAGCGAACACAAGATTGAATTCTATATCAAACTTCGTTATGTTTCTTTGTTTAATGGCATATCAAATTTCATAGGTTAATCAATGCCAATGTAATCCTTGTAGAAGAAGTGGTACTATATAACGCATAGTTGGAGGGATGAATGGGCTTCATAAGTTTCCCAAGGGTATTAGTCTGAATTTAAAGAATCTTCACCTGAACTAGACCACACTTAAAATTGGGTTTCTTTATTTAATGGCATATCAACCTTCATGGGTTATTTAATGCTAAAGCCATCCTTGTAGAAGAACATTAGTGGTACTATTTAACACATAGTTGGAGGGATGAGTGGGGTTCATAAGTTTCCCAAGGGTATTAGTCTGAATTTAAAGAATCTTCACCTGAACTCGACCACACTTAAAATTGTGTTTCTTTATTTAATGGCATATGAACTTTCATGGGTTATTTAATGCTAAAGCCATCATTGTAGAAGAACATTAGTGGTACTATTTAACCCATAGCTGGAGTGGATAAGAGATTCATACATTTCCCAAGGTATTAGTTTGAAAAATGTGTGACTGGAGTTCAAACTCACTACAATCTCATAGTCCAACACATTAGCTACTATGCTACAAGACACCCCCACCACCACCACAGATAAGTTATATTAAATAAAGCTTGAGTAAAGCATTTTTCTGTCCTTTATTATAACATTTTTAGCTTATAAAATCATTTAAACTACAAAACATTATTACTTTTTTTATTCAGTGAAGTAAGGTTTGGTTTCTTTGTTTAATGGCATATCAACCTTCATGGGTTATTCAATGCCAAGTCCATCCTTATAGAAAAAACGTATGGTACTGTTTATCCCATCACTGTGGCAGGTGTAGATTCATAACCTTTCCCAA
The DNA here is from genome assembly GCA_023376005.1 of Doryteuthis pealeii. NCBI lineage: Eukaryota > Metazoa > Mollusca > Cephalopoda > Myopsida > Loliginidae > Doryteuthis > Doryteuthis pealeii. The sequence continues at coordinate 14,312,137 of CM042159.1, forward strand.
AGGTAGTCGGGACTGGCGTTCGAAATCATAAGCGCTTTTGATCACATCTATGATCGTCTTCGAGGTGATTAAATTTTGTAGGAATTGTTTGTTTTTTTATTTAAAAATTTTTTTTTTTAGTTCCAGATTTATTCAGTTGGAATGGTTTATTGTAGCCCCTACTTTGGTTAGTGTGTTAGTTATTAAAGATATTTGATATATTAGTGCCCGTGTAAAATGCTATTTTATTTACTTTTTTTTTTTCATTTTTAATACTAATTGCTTCGAGGTCTTGTAGGCGTTTTTATTGTCATTTTTACAGAGGCTCATAATGTTATTGATGAGTAATTTTTAGTGTATCGGCTGATGTGAAATGTTAGTGTTATCATTATATTTTACAGATATATCTTGTTTTATGGTTCTATTATCTGAAAGATTATATGGTAGACGAAGTGAAAGGGTGGCTATATTGTGGCCAATATATATATATATTATATATATATATATATATATATATATATATATATATATAATATCGTCTTTTTATTATACATGTGTATTCACTATTAGTGAATATATATATATATATATATATATATATATATATATATATATATATATATTAATATATATATATATATATATATATATATATATATATCAGAAATTAAGAATTAGATTTCGCATCTGATGAGTCGGGAGAGTTAGACACTTTGTCTAAGCTCCCTGGAATAGACTATAACGCAAAATCTCTAAGTCTTTTGTTATATCTTTACTTATATATATAT
>CM042159.1:14317903-14355403 GCA_023376005.1 Doryteuthis pealeii
TAATGGAGATTTGATTTATATTATCGAATAGATTTAAAAAATTAAATAGCATTATAAAATAACGTTAAAATTATACTCGGCCATTTCGGCGTTTCTGGCTAAAAAAAAACAATTTTTTTTTACGTAAGGATTTTACTGGGGCATCCTACGAGATCTAACTCTAACTCACGATTCAGTAATAATAGATATGCGAGACTACCTTTTTACACCCCCCACCTTCTACTTAGCAATGCCGGGTTGCCGCTTCTAGTACATATATAAAGGGCAATTTTTTGAGCAAAAAAAATAGAAATTTGATTTATATTCGTGAAGATAATAAAGAATATAACTGAGAGTAGACATTAAGATTTCTTTTCTGAGTAGCTGGATCAATACAAGCCTTTTTTTTTACATAGGATTTAAATGGGCATCCCACGAGGATTCAACTCACGATTCAGTAATAAGGATCTGCGGGACTAACTTAAAAAATACCCCTCTACCCAGGCGACGCCGGGTAGTCGCTGCTAGTACTATATAAACAGGAGTATCTCGAAACATGAAGTTGTTCACACACACTTAATATGTATATATATTTTTGTTTTTTTAAATTTTTTACTTCTAAACTCTACCGGTGTGGAAAAAAAACAAAAAACAAAAAAAAACAAGCGAGCTATTTATGAATAGAAAAGATGGATTTATATAGCAAAAAGCTTTTTGAAGGGTCTGGCGTATACGATATAGATTTTGGTCATTAAACTTCCCCAGTAACTCATTTTTTTCCTAGTAGATTAATAATAAAAAAAATGATTTATCAGTCATGAGTGGTTCCCCTTTGATCAGTGTTAGGACTTATAGAAATACATATTTATACATTTGGTTATCTTACTTCAGTTTCTTGAACCGTGTCAAAACATCTCTGATGTCGCTACAATTCGATAAGTCAATTAATTTAATTTGGTTTGGTTTGTTTACGGCATTATCACCTGCAGTGTCATTTAATGCGATAAAGTTTTGAAATAAATTCTCTAATGGATACTCAATTTCTTTATAACACAATCTTCTATTTAAACCATAAATTCGACCTAACAGGTACTACCAATTCCTGTTCAGAGTAGACCAGTGAGCAATGGTGTGAAGGGGGTGCTCCACAGCCCCAACCTCCAAAACTGGAACCCCACCATCACATAGAGTTTTAAGTCATTCCTAGGACATGAAGACTCTCAGCCACCGCCTTCTAGCACCATATGATAAAAGGGTGGTCTTGTCGTAAGTGAATAGGCTTCAGGACCATCATATAGAGTTAATGCACGTGAGCCGCCGTTGATCGAAGGGCGGCCTCAACAACCGCGTCGAGCCTAATAAGGGCCAAAATGGAGTGTTGCATGTCATGGACTGCTTAGCCACCTGGTTCCATCCTTAAGCCTCCCGGGTCGCCACTCACGCCAACAGGTTTCATTGGGGTAGTGTTACCCCTCTACCGCCGTCGTGTATTTCAAACGCCCCACCCACAGAGCGGAAGACAATTTGAGAACTAATCAGTGACTGCTAGTACAGTTAAGTAGTCGGTAATGCGTTTTTAGCAAATGGTTTCACCAACGTGATTGACAAGCCAGTCTACAGGTGACCGTTGCCAAAGCTGTCGATCCATGAAATATAGATTGCTTTATTAGATAACTCATCTGAACTAATCTACGTCACGATCATGGAACTGTTTACGAGATGACTGTAAGCTTTAGTGAGTGATTAAATTTAACGACATTCCAAACTGCTAGAGTTACTGTGTTGTGAACTAGCCTAGCTTACCTTTCGTAAAAAGTAAATGAGCTGCGACAAAGACAAATATATTTACACTGCTGTTTAGACACTCTGGTGATTGCGAAGCCTGCTTCAGAGCGCTTCGGCTCTGGAGTGGCTGGGCAATAACATTAACAGCGTCATCCCAGGCGGCTAGTCCCTCCAGGCAATACCTGCCCCTTGATATTTTAAAGGGGCAGGGGTGGCCTTATTGCCCAGCACCTGAGGCGCCCCCATTAAGGGCGAATGCCGACGGTATCGACGCTATTTTTGTGACCACCCATGTTGCTTCGACTTGTGGGTGGGCCCAACATAAAAATGTCTTGTGTCACGCCCTCATAAGTGGATGAGAGGAATAACTTGCAGCCTGCTTCAGAGCGTTCGGCCTCGGGAGTCGCCAGGTAATAGATTAACAGTGTTGATCCCAGGGTGAATACCTATTTCCTTTTTTAAAGGGCAGGGGCAGTTTATTGCCGCAGCGCCTGTGGCGCCACCGCGAGGGAATGCGACGGGATCGACGCATCTTTTGTGCCTACCACCCATGAGCTTCGACTTCTGGGTGGTCCCACGTTAATAGGGCATGTGCCTAACCCGTACAAGTGGGGTATATATAGCCTACTTCAGATGCTTCGTTAAAAGTAAATTTAACAGCGTTGATCCCAAGCAAACCTGCCCCCTTGTTTTAAAGCGACAGGGCTGGATTTATTGCCCAGCACATGAGGCGTCGTCTGAGGGGAATGCCGACGGATCAACAAATTTTGTGCATACCACCCATGTGCTTCGGGATCAAAATGAAGCCGGTCCTCTGTGAATCATATGCCTACTTCTCCACATAGTCACCATTTCTCTCAATAGAAATGTTCCACTTCGAATGAAAGCATTTTCCCCTGCCCCGTAAAATTATGTTGACTGTTTTTTGAGACACTTCTTCACTACAGATTTCACTTCCTCGTCACTGGAATCATGTTTGCCTCAGACTATCATCTATTCGGTACACAGAAAGAGGGTTTGAAGCCAACATTGAGAAGTGGGCTCAATGTTCCTGTGTTGGTAGTTATACCTGTCCTAAAGAAAATGGCATTAATTTTTTTTACTCGCCCTCGGTATATATATATATATATATGTGTGTGTGTGTGTGTGTATGTGGTGTGTGTGTGTGTGTGTGTGTGTATGAGCAGCATTTTTTCATTTATGCATATTGAATATAACAAAAGATACATCTCCTGTTTAACAATTTCATTTTGATCTTTCCGAGTTTTCTTGCCAACTTTTGAACATTCGGTTGGAATTCGTGGATTAGTCCACCAAAGGTTCAGGTCCCGAGTACTTTCGGCACTTCGAAGTGCCATCATCAGGTGATGCCTATAGCGCCTTTTCCATCAATTATTCTCCGCCAGATTCCACATTAATATAATAATTTTTTAAAAACTGGAACACATCACCCTGATGATGGCACTTCGAAACATCACATGAGTTCGTCCTTACTTCTCCACCAGGTCTGATAAATGTTGTCATTCGACTCCAGTTCTGCAAAATATACATTTCTATAAAAACACTTCAATTAGTTCTCCCCACTCCTCTCTCTCTCTCTCTCTCTCTCTCTCTCTTCTTTCTTCCTTCTTTCTTCTCTTTCTTTCTTCTCTTTTATTTTCCTCTTTCTCTACTCCCCCCTCTCTCTCTCTCTCTCTCTTCTTCTTCTCTTCTCTTTCCTTCTTTTCCCCTTTCTCTACCACCCTCCGCCTCTCTCTATTTCTTCTTATTATCACTATCTACTCTTGTAAAACAAACTTCAATCGTTCTTCTCTCTCTTCTCTCTCTCTCTCTCTCTCTCTCTCTCTCTCTATCCCTTCTTCTCTTCTCTTTCCTTTCTTCCTCTTTCTCTACCACCCTCCGCCTCTCTATATCTTTCTCTCTTATTATCACTATCTTCTCTTGTAAACAAAACTTCAATTCATTATTCTCTCTCTCTTCTATCTCTCTCTCTCCCTTCTCTTTCTCTCCTTTTCTTTTCCTCTTCTTCTACCACCCTCCGCCTCCTATATTTTCTCTCCTTATTATCACTATCTTCTCGTAAACGTAGGTAGTTCAATAAATCTCAAATCTCCTGATAAAAATGATTTATATTACGCAACTAACGTTTATTTTTAAAACCCACTGTCTCCGTCTTCTTTTTCTATGCACTTTAACGCAGAGGTTGAAAATGTCACTACATTCAATAATTACGTGCCTGGTTACGGATTATTTGATTCACCCTTTTGCCAAATATATTTATATCTCTATCAAGTATCCGTTGCTATATCAGCTCAACTAGGTAAATATATATACAAAGTATCTACATAGACAGACAAATAAATGACAAACACACACTATCTTCCAAGTTGTAGCCGTGTCAGGCGCTACTATATGGCTAGACAACTTGGACTCTGACAAAAACGCTTAGAAAAAAGAGCTACATGTAAACAACACTAGAATTCTGCGGACCGTCTTGAAAAAATCTCAAAGTAACATATTTACCAACCCTCCGCACAAGCAGGATGTGACACAAGGAAATTTTTTGGTGTAGTTTAAAGGTTGGAATTCAGAGTTTTCCTACTCCTAGCTGGTTGCCTAACCAAGGCTAAAGAGCCTAGTCGCCCTGATATCTACCCATAGCTGGAGGGAGAGCAGGTGGATGTATACCTTTCCGAATGTATTACCGCTATCTGAAATGTACAGAACCGTCTAGGATTTTAGGATTCGACGAGTCTATTTCCTACCAATTTTCTTTTTGGTCGGCTTAGACATTCCGAAAAACGGGCACGGCGATGCTAAGACGAGATTGAATGGCGGGGACGCCCCCTGGTGGGATCCGGCACTGCTAGGCCGAAGCTTCGTCACGACACCTCTCCCGGCCCCGGAGCCCTCCGACACGCTCTCTCGCTTTCGCTACACCTCCGGGATAGTCATGCGGCCCCTACGACTCGCGAATGGCCATGACTCCTGGTCCGTGTTAGTATGTATGCACGTACAGTAGTCAGATATTTTGAATCAGGGTTCGTTAGATTCAGAATAACGGGGGTCCATGGAAAGTTTTCTCGACTGTTATTTTCGGATAGTGACATTCTGCTTGACCTTCCGGTTGCGCGCGATTACAGGCCTGAGATAGTTTTAGTTTAGATGCTACTAGTCACTTGCTGAGAGTTGGCGTGTTGTCAGCTCGCGAGATGTCGCTCTCGATCCGCGCGAATGTTTATGGCTGGGTTGTTTTAAATAAAAAAAACTTAAGAAAATCAACAAGTCTTGTTAAGTTATTGAAACAAGCGGATCAGCCCACACAAGAGCACCCACATGATCAGCCCAACGAGAAGAAGCAACCCACATGATCAGCCCAACAAGAGAAGGCAGCGGCCGAATTAGCAGCAGACAGTAAGCGACCGGAGTAAAACAAGTAAGAGCCGTATTATCTCATCGTCTACTCATACTCTGTTCTTATCTGTTACGTTGTAATATTCACGCACTAAAACGATATATGTACCGTAGTCCTTTTTTCTTTCTGTACTAAAACTCCAAAAGTCACCGTGCTGAAATGGTGCCGATAAAAATCTCCTTTTAACTTCTCCTGTTTTTTTCTTCTTTTCTTTCTCTCTCGTTTCTCACAGGTCACTCCTTTTTTCCGTCACACCGTGGGTCCTTTTTCTTTGTTTGTTTGACTCGCTCTTTCTTTCGTTTACGTTAATTTTCTGTTACAATTAGGCCGATGTCTTTTCTTTTTTCGTATCCCCTCGTTGCGTCGTGGTAAACTGGTTCCTTATGAGTCCGTGTTTGAACCCGTGGTCAACGGGCACCAAAACGATATATGTTACGTAGTATATTCACGGCACTAAAACGATATATGTACCGTAGTCCTTTTTTCTTCTTGGGACTAAAATCCTAAAGTCACCGTGCTGAAATGGTGCCGATAAAAATCATAACACGGAGAAATGTCGTCACAACCTCCAGCCTTTATTATCGTGTCGTATAGTGGACTCCTACCAGAGAGGAGGAAAGGCAAGAGAAGAGAGAGAGAGAACACTACTAGAACTGGGCTCTCATGAGGGACCCAAGGTCAGGTCGTACCCTACGACCGCCGCCGCCAAAAAGAGGACGAACCCTTTCTTGTTTTCCCACGTCACTCCGTGACTTCCGGTCAACACCCGACTTCCGCTTGCGGTCAACACCGACTTCCGCTTGCCACATCAATTCTTCGTTCGGGTCACGCTACGGTCAAACATCGTCTATCCTGGTTTTAAACCTTCATCATTCGCCTCCTCCTTCCATAGTAGTCCTAGCTCACAAAAGTCAGGAATATACCCATCTTGCAACATATCTCCGATTATATACCTGAGATATGTATGTGGATTACAACATTAGCGCTATGTGAAATGCAAACAGGCTCGTCCAAGATTCAAATTCGTAGTCACATTGTCTATTACCTACGACTATAACCATTACAACACTAAAATGTCGAGGTAGACGTTTCGTGTAATGGTTCCGTAATCTTCGCAGTCCAGGGTATTTATCTTGAGGGCGTAACACAGACATTTTCCTGTGTGGAATTATACCTGTCCTAACAAAATGAGATTAATTTGACAACCATCTATCTGTGGTCTCCTGTCTATGCAATGATTTGTCAAACAACGTCAATTAAAAACTTTCCTATCATGAGTGGTTTAGATATTGTAGTAATGGATCTGCGAGAATAGGTTGCTACCATTGCACCATGATTGGACGTCCGTATTTACCTGACCCGTTCCCACGGGCTAGGATGTGACCATGTCATAAATGATGAGGTATTCACGAGATCGAACGACTATTTGCGTAATGGCTCGTAAACTAGTCTCAAATCCATTACTACTGAATAGCGCGTTTGATCCTGACTGGATGCCTCATATTTTGTGACTGAATGATTTAGCGTACATTCGTATTATACGATTAATTCGTATTATATTAGGTTGACTGTTGATTTGAGCCACTTCTTCACTACATATTTCACTCCTCGTCACTAGAATAATGTTGCATCTCTTCGGTCGCATGAAAGAGGGTTTGAGAGGCAAAGAACAGTCAACAGAATTTTACTGGGCAGAATCATGCTCTTATTCGAAGGGAACATTGCTATTGAGAGAAACGGTGACTATAAGAGAAGTGGGATGTGATTTACAGAGGACCAGCTTCCTGGTTATTTCTTAAACTCTAACATATAAAGGGGAACCATTCTTGACTGATAAATTATTCATTTATTTCCCATTTAACTAACCTAAACCCTAACCCTAAACCCTAACCCTAACCGTTTTCGTTTTTTTCCTAGTTATATAAATAAATAAAAATTTACAGTCGAGAGTGGTGCCGCCGTTGTTCATTGTTAGACTTATAGGAATACCAGCTTCCTTTTGAAGTATGATACTTGTTCCTGTGTATTAATATATACTGTCCTAAACAAAATGGATTACATTTGACTCACTCGTAGAGTGCTAACAGCTGTAGCTGTAATTTAAAATCAGCTTACCAATCTCTGATTTTATTTTCCTTTGCTATAACCATGACACCACTTAACATTAAAAAAAAAGACCAGAGTAACAGAAAGGAAATACATACAACTAGAACACAGACAGACACACAGAGAGAGGACAGCTGGTCTGTCTGTGTGTCGTATTTAATTTATCAGTTTCACGCCATTTTTTATTCGTAACTCCATAATCACCCGCTGCATCGTCTTGACAATTTCCCAACATTAGCCATCACATTTTTTTGCTCTTTTTTTTTTTGGCCTCGTAACCTATTTGTGATTAGTGCTAAGGTAATTACTCCCTTTGTCAAATAGTAATGTGGTCCAAAAAGAAGATTAATTATCAATATTGTGCCGGGTTTATACATTTTTGCAATTTCTTCCGGAAGATTTTAATTAAGATTATACGAAAAAAAAAAAGGTTTTTATTTATTTATTATATTTATGTTTCTTTCTTTACATCTTTTTTCTTTTCTTTTCTTTTTCTTTTTTTTTAAGAAAGAGAAATAATTTGTTAAAGTTTGATTTAAATCAAGTCAATCAAATGACATGAAAAAAACATTAAAAAAGAATTTAAATATTAAAAAGTTATTCTGAGAGTAAACTTTTTGAGTTCACATTAGTTTTCTTTCCACCCCCTTTCTCATACTTCCTCCTCTATTTTCTTTCTTTCTATCTATCTACCTATCTTTCTCTTTCTTTCTCTTCTTTCTTCTATCATTCTTTTCACGCTATCCCTCTCTATGTACATAATTCATAAGTAGTTATGAATTATATCGTACTGAGTAGATATATTTCTGAATCAGAGTTTGTTAGATCAAAATAACGGGGGTTGAGTGGGAAAATAACCAGCTGTTACGATTAGCGATATTGGCAGGTATTGACCCAGACTCACTTTTCAGAAACCGTGCCATTAGAGGTGTGAGAAATTAGTTTAAGATTTAGATCAGTTGCGACCAGTCACTCGATGAGAGAGGATATCTCTCAAGAGTCGCATCTCACCGTCGGTTTTGTGGGCAGGGGTTGTTAATAAAAGACTTAAAAGAAAACAAAAAAAGTCTTGTTAATTCATTGAATACATGAGATGACAGCTCCAACAAGAAATAGAATCACCCTTAAGAAGATGGCGTCCGTCGAGTTAACAGCATAAGAGTTAACAAGAAGAACCCTCATCTCTCTCTCTCTCTCTCTCTCTCTCTCTCTCTCTCTCACTTCTGTGTCTCTCTCTCCCGATTATATACCGGAGTTAAGGGTATATAACATCTATTTCTTTACTTGTAAATCTTTTTCTTTCTCCTTCTTTCTTTCTTCTTCTTTTCCTTTCTTCCATCCATCCTTTGATATTCTTCTCTTTCTTTTTCTTTCTTTCCTTTTCTCTTCTAGACCCCATTCTCTCTTTATCTTACCGTTTCATCTTTTTTCTTTCTATTTTTTATTCTATCACTGTTTCTTTCTATTTCTCTCTCATCAACTCTTTTACTCCTTCTTCCTTCCTTCCTTCTGTTGTTTTCTTTCTCTCTTCCTTTCTCTTTCTTTCTATCTTTCTATCTTTCTATCTTTCTTTCTTTCTCTCGCTCGTTTTCGCCTCTCAAATTATCCCCTCTCTCTTCTTCTTTTTCTTCTGTTTCGCTTTCTTTCTATCGGTCTCTTTCCTTCTCTCACACTATTAATCATTTTTCTTCGTTTCTTTGTTTCTTTTTGCACTACATTTTTAGCTTTCGACGAGCGATTCTTCGCCATCTCCGGTATACAATCATAGTTACGTTCTATATCCTGCTGATCGGATATGATAACGAACAGAAAAATTCAACACATACGGCGGCAAGGTAGGTATTTACCCAATCTGTTTGCAACGTGACACAAGATTGCAAGCATGGCTCATCCAGCGAGGATCGAACTCGCTATCCGTTGTAATAAATCTACGTGACTAGCTTGCAAACAATACAAAACGATGGATGCCCAAAATTTACTCAACCATTCGTTGCGGGTAGAAATGTGACACAAGGTCGAAAGTATGGGCATCTAGCGAGGATGGAACTTGCTGTGTGCATGTCCCTTTTCTTTCCTTTCTTTCATTGGTAAAAATGGAATGGTTCATTATCTAGCTGAGGTGACGGACACTCATAAGAAATATAATTCGACGATTAATCGGACCACTAAATGACAGGACTTATATTTTTGCAGTTCATCTTGACGATTTTGACAGTATCATGTTTTAATCAGAGGGTGTTGAGGATATTAACGGTCGGAAGATTAAGGAACACCAGTATTATATTCTGTATTATGGTACTGAAGTTTCATGTGTGCCACTAACTCTGACCAGGATTAATTCAAGAGAAGTTTCCGATTTATATGATACGAGGAAGTTAATTTGATCCAAATTTGCTAATTCCGCGATATATTCTAATTCTGTTTGTGTAATGTGTAGATTGTAATTGTGTAATGGATCTACGAGACTAAACTTGCCAACAAATCTGTTACGTTCAAAAAAAAAAAATGTTTGATGTGATTTTTTCAATGATATTGACTACATTTTTTCAGTTTGTTACAATATGACGACAAGTGATATAATTCTTTCCAGTTTGCGCGAAATCACGCATTATTCTTTCAATCATTAAACTTACTTTTATAATTACAATAAGGTTTTATAAGGACGTCTGGTGCCTCTCTGGTAGGGGGCCTGGAAATTCTACCCTTGCCCATTATAACCGCCCTGGAAGTATCAAGCATTGCCTGTGGTAAAAAAATAGGCGCTAACCTTGTTTAAACAAAATTTCATCCTACAAAAGTTTTGAAAATTATCTTCTCAAGCATGCACATTTTAGGGAGGTGCGGGACAAATTAATTATCATCATTATCATTATGTTATGCTGATAGTACGGATTCCCATGACTAGTATTGCCACCTTCTCTATCGGTCATCATTCCTGTCGAGGTCATCCTCATAAACATCCATATCAATGTAAGTCTTTGCTGTTGGACCACTCTGGTGTGTCCATGTGAGGTGTCCACAGGAAAACATCATTTATGTGTTTGTCCTTATTTGCCAGATGAGATGCTCTTATTTAGCCTCGACGTATATTCGACTCCTTTTTTCTTTAAAATTTTTAAAATTTGCTTTTGTGTGAATTCTTTTCAATTCTTGATTAGTTCTAGCTAGTACAAAAAAAAAACACGCTACCGGGCGATGTAAAAAATAAATTTTTGAAACTATTGACTGAGGGGTGGGAGTAAAAAATTCAATGGTCAGCGAGTAAGTAAGTAAAATCATCAAGATTCATTAAGGATTAAAAATAAAAACAATTTGAAATGTAAACTTTAAATATGTAATAAAATAAAACAAACTATATATAGATATATTATACCATTTATGTATTTATTAAAACTTGCTTAAAAAACAATGAGGACTTTCTAATGTTGCATGTTCAAATTTGAGTGTATTTATTCTATGTATGACGGTAATGTGACGTAAGCAGGGACGTAATTTTTGTTACAGACAAAACCAGAAGCGAATTCCATTATTAATAGATACTTTGCTTTTCTCTGAATGTTTTGAATGAAGGCTTGATGTTAGTATATACGTCATTCAGACTATTGTCCTTATCTTCATTGTTATCTGTACAACGTTTCAGCCGTATCCTTCCGGCCTCGTCAGGAATTCTTCTCGGAGCTCGGGAACCTTGTGCATAATCGTAGCCATCATGGAACTTGACCTAACCCTTTAGTTCAGTCCACAGGTGTACTGCTGTTCTCATTCCGCTAACCATAGCGGGGTAGATGGCGTGAAGGCTGTGTTATTATTATTCTTTCGCGCCGATGATGCCCTGGGTCATAATGGATGAAACGTTGTAGAATAACAATGAAGATGGAAGGACAATAATCACACACCACACACAACACACACACACACACAGACATATATAATATAAGTATATCATATATATATAGTATTAGTGATTGCTATTTCTTCACAGTAAGAAGGGCCATTTCGTACAAGTAGTTCGATTGTGAGCACGGCAGATGGCCAAGGTTGTCCAACTTTGCTTTTACGCGCCTGTTCCACACATATGACACACCCCGGTTTCTACTCGTATGGTTGACGTACGTGACGAGACAGCTCAGCCCTATATATCAAGGTGATCGGATGAATTGGACCATTGTTTATATTTAGTATTTTCTTCGGTAGTTGGATTATGACGGCACCAACTACGGCTCATTTAAATCGTTTGGACCATTCTTCATTCCGTTACGTGATAACAGATGAATTATGAAGAGGGGAACGCCACCTGAATCATAAGAAGAGATAACTTGTATCATGATATCTACGTGCAATCATAAATAAGGAAATCTATGGTTGTTGTCCAATAGCTCGTCCTAACACTGTCAAAACAATCGAGGTCGATGTAACTGGAGTAATTGCCGAGTGGGGAGACTACGAGGCTTGTGGCTAACAGAAAGACATACAAACTATCTGATTGCGTTCGTGGCTGGCAGATTCTCGACAAAGCTGCAGAAAAATGATGGAGGAACACTCGAATGCACCTATGTGGAGTGTAAAACTGTATCAAAACTCTGAATAACAAGGGTAGTAATGGTAGGGCCATATGTAGGGGGGGGGGGGGGTGGGGGGGGGGGGGGGGGGGGGGGGGGGGGGGGGGGGGGGGGGGGGGCAGCAGGAAATTCGGCTCCCTGCCACACCTCTGCAAAAAGTCAAAAATGCGTTTTCGCGAAATTTTTACGACTACACCAGTCTCAACGTTTGGCATCCGACTCCCCAGATCTTAAACCCATGGATTATTATGTATTGGGATGCTGTTGAGAAAGAACACATCACCATGCCAGTAACTACAAAAGCCGCAGTTAATCGAAGGGGAAACTGTAACATCAGCTTGATCCAGGTTCGCGATCAGATTGAGGCGTGATTGAGCACTAATGCGGTTATTGTTGAGTTGAACTTGTTGACAAGTGTTATGTTTCGTCTGTGAAATTTCTTTACGATACTATTAATGATCTTGTAGTTACCAACACTTTTTCTTCTCTCTTATAAACTCGATCATATAAACACCCCTTATATATATATATATATATATAATTATATGATATATACATATATATATTATATACCTTCGTTTTGGAGTGTCGAAACAAGGGTTTTCATTTGCAATCAGACCAACTGAGTCAATATAGAGGGAAAGGGTTGACATGCTTTAAAAACAACCAACCAACCAGCCCAACCAACCACAAAAGAGTTCACACTTAGGAGACTTGTAAAAATCCAAGCTACTCCGCAATTATTCAGTATAGTATATCAGCTCTGTTTATCGCCTACAGAGACCTTGTGATCTCTAGTTTCACAGATATAAATTATCTCAGGAAGTCCTATGAGATAAAATCCACACAACAAAAAATCAATTTTCACAATCACGATTGAAAGCGCGCTGTCTCCTCACTGACGTCATTTTGTCCCTTAAGAATGGATGCCTGTAAAATTGTGCACGAGTTGCGATGGTTATCGCAACCTCCCGGAACAGATTCATTTAGGAAGGCCTATTGTCGCCAGTCTAACTATGGTTGAAAAGCTGTGATGTTTCAATGAGGCACCTGCCGCTGTGGTGGCGACGCCGATACTGTTTCCCGCGGTGTTCGCAAGGAAAGTCGACGACGTGATAGAAAGCCGCAGGAACTATACAAATCGTGTGTTTGGTAAGCCGCAGCCAAATTCAATGAGACCAGCGTATTATAATTATCTTATATAATAGGAGCTAGAAGTATGCTAGTTGTTCTTGTGGTCTGGATTCAATTCTGATAAAAGCAAAAAAAAAAACAAAAAAAAAAAAAAAAAAAAAAAAAAAAAAAAAGAAAAGAAAAAATAAAAAAACAAAAAAAAATAAAAAAAAGTTTTTAGAAAGATAAAAGTTCATCCTAAATTTGTCTGCATATATACTATATATATATATATATATATATATATATATATTATATATAATATATTTATATACAGAGATGCTGATGATACGCGTCCCTTGCGTTCTGGACGCAGCAAAAAATCTGAAAGATGCAGGAAATGCGCTATCCACGTGTTTCTTTTTCTGGAGGTGCCCAATAAGCAAACAGAGAAATAATTCGAAAATAGCAGAAAAAATGAAGGAAGAAGAAGAAGGGAGGTAATAAGAGTAAAGAAAGGAAACAGAGGGAGAAATGGCGACAGTCATGTTCATTTCGTAGTACGAGATTACGAGAATAATGATGGCCTGAAATAAAGGGAAGGAAAAGGATGAGACGAAGGGAAGAAAAGAACGTGTTTTTTTGCGCAATTTAGTATGTAATTCAAATTTCTTGAAACGATTACACAGTTTTTAAGCAGGTTAGAGCTTTAGTTCTAACATAAATTAAAAAAACTACGATCAATTAAGAAATTTAGCTGAGACCACATATTTTTTTTTCGCGGGTACTCATTCAAGGCAAATAGTGCGTACAAGCCTAAGCATCACTATATATATAATATATAGTATATATATAAGTATATTATAGTGTGTATGTGTGTTGTGGTGTGTGTGTAAGGTAATACAAAAATGAGCTGATACGTAATTGATAGATTCTATTAGGAATCTCACGGTACAGACTAAGCTCTTGTAGATGCAAACATATAACTCACAGGATTTTTATAAATCCTATAGAAATAGCTCAATATTAATAATACAATAAATTAATATTTAACTCAAGAAAAAAAAACTTAAACATAACGGTTTGTTAAGTTTTCTTCTTTGAAACTTATGCAGCTATCTCCTTATTAAATTACAAGTCTCTGAAATCTGTTCACATACTTAGGTAGAATAGAGATGAGACCCTTAAGATACAGCCCTCCAGGTTTGAGTAACCCTGTCGGCTAGGCAGAAGAATACTATACCTTTCTATGGTAAAGCGCTATGTGAATACGTGCATAGTTTGTTTACTGTGGACTGCATTATTCGTAGTAAGCCGAGTTCAAAACTCAATCGTGTTCTTTTTGTTCATTTTTTATCTAATACCGTCTAAAAAACTTCGTGTGACCAACTATAGGTTCAACTACGTACCGGTAGACAGAATTTTACAAGGATGAATTTGGAATTAATAAGCCACGAAGATTGATATGCGCATTTAAACAAAGAACTATTGTCTCATCTTGTTTCATGTTTTGCAATATATTTGTCCCTTATTAATACTTTTATTCATATGCTTCCCGTTCGCTTTGATCCATAGTAAATTTATTGTTATTCTACAAGGATGGCTTGCATTAAATAACCCCAAAGGTTTTTATGCCATAAACCAAGAAACCAAATAATCCTCTTATCTTGTGTCATGTTTCGTATATTGTTTTTATTTTCATTTTTCGGTCATATTGTCCTCTCCTCGTTGATCTATACTACCCACTACGTTCTTCAACAAGGATGCTTGCTTAAATAACCCATGTGATATGCCATTAAAAAAACTAAACCTGTATTCGCCGTCTAACATGATAACCTCAATACTGATAAGTTGGTGTGAGTTTACGGCATGTTACTCTATGTTGGGTTTATTTTATGGCGATGACATTTTGTTTTATTCGTTCTTGTTTATTGTTATATTCAATGTTTGGTTTTTGTTTTCTCTTTCAGTGTCCAATTTTTAAACAAATGTTTATATGCGTCATCTTCTATCTATTTAACCCCAACTTGGTTCTCAAACTTTTTTAACCTATTGACCCCCTTTAATCATATTTTGACTCTGGTGGAAGCCCCCCCCCCATAGCCATTCGTGTTTAAAAAATCCCATTAGTATTGTTAAGTTAAATACATTTACTTGCCCTGGGTCCCAACAATTTTTATATGGAGCCGGGGGTCCCATATTAACCGCTGGTTGAGAACGCTCTAGATTTAAACCGCATGATCGACTATAACAGGTACTAGACTTCGGGTCAGTATTGTTACAAAATTCATATGCAGCTTATGAATTAGGAACGTACCTGTAATTTCGGAATATTTGAATAACGTCGTTTAGAAGACAAAGGAACGGGGGTTCAGTAGACAAGTTTATCAATGGCTGATGATTGCAACTGGTGACACTTGATATGTCTTCTTGTTCTGCTGCGGAATCGTGGCTTGGTTGTTGCTAAAAAAAATAATAAAATACAACGAGGTTTTGTTTTTAAGTTAATTAAAACAAGAGATGACAATCCGGAAAAGAAAAGAATCGCCGGAAATCAGGCCCGAGGAGTCAGCCAGAGAAGAATATGGCGCGCCGCCGACGAGTTAGAAGAAATAGAATAAAAAAGTAAGAGACCCTCATGCATCTCTACTCTGTCTGTCGTTTCTGTCTGTCTGTCTGTCTCCATTATTTAATTTCAGATATGATTGTGGTAATCACAATATGGACCTGAGAGTAATGGACAGAGCTACTCCACACTCCACATAGTTCCAGATTAGAATTTCCCACTAGAGAATATTGTACCTCGTACCCACTTGTATGGGGTAGGCACAAGGCCTATTAACGTGGACACTCACAACCGAAACTCGTGGTGGCGGGTGAAAAATTGCGTTATCCCGTTGGAATTCCCCTCAAGGAAGCGCCTCAGGCACTGGCAAACCCAGCCCCTGTCCCTTAAATCGATGGGGCAGTGTTGCCTGGGACAGCCCCCT
This sequence comes from Doryteuthis pealeii, assembly GCA_023376005.1. Taxonomy (NCBI): domain Eukaryota; kingdom Metazoa; phylum Mollusca; class Cephalopoda; order Myopsida; family Loliginidae; genus Doryteuthis; species Doryteuthis pealeii. The sequence continues at coordinate 14,333,851 of CM042159.1, forward strand.
GGATCAATGCCCTATTAACTTGTTAAGTCCACGGCGAAGCGCACGTGCCCTGCGTCGAAACCGGAGTTCATATGTTGAATATATCGACTATACTAGGAATTCACCACTAGATGTAGTTTAACTCATAACCAGACACTCTAGTGTCTGAAGAGAAAATAAACGTTGGAATTATTGGTCAAAATATTTCTAGAAGTTAGCCTATTATTTAACAGCCAGTTTATCTTGTGTGTATATGTATAGCAAAGTAAATATTAATATTTTAAGAACATCCGTTTTATCTTTCTTTAACAAAAGCAATTTTCCCGTTAACGTGACTATTAAAAATAATTTGTCTTCAAATGGACTAATAGAAAAAACAACAACACAAAAACAAAAAAACAATGGGACGACGATGAAGAAAAGAAACGCGCCAAAAAGTGGAAGTATTTATGCAAAAATTTCATTAGTGGTGGTATTTCTGTTTTTAGTGTCTCGATGTAATTCAATTTGATTAGAAATGGAAGGCGAAACGGGGCGAGGTGAAATGGAATGAGTAGATATCTGCAGAAATAGACAGGTGGGAATGAAGGAAGAAGAAGAAGAAAAAGACAAAATCCAAAATAGGTGAGTTGTAAAACCAAAAGAAAAGATGTCGAAACAACTAGATAAAACGGAAAAAAGTCTTGAAAAACCAGTAATTTAGTTATAGATATTTGTCATTTGGCTTTCTGTGTGTTTTTTTGTTTTAATCGAGAAAACAAACCCGGCATCATAAACAACAACGCTCGTTAAGAAGACCAGAAGATTGGTTTGTGGTTTGTTTTTTTTAAGGCATAACAACGCTCATGGTCTCTAATACCGACCAAAAAGCAAACAAAACAAACACAAAAAACGCTGGCAACAATAACTGATGAAAAGGAAAGCTGGAGCAAAAAGTGGATAAATGGAAGGGATGGAATAAAAACAAACAGCTGTCTTTTCCGAAAGAAAAAAAACATCAAGAAGATGGTCAAAAAGAAGGAAAAGAAAGAAGGTTTTGTTTCGTTTAATGTTAAAAAAAAACTTTTTTGTTTGGTTTTAAGCATATCAACTCGGCTGGTCATTAATACTGACAAAGTTTGAAATAAATATTATTCTTAATGGATATCATATTAAAAAATACAGTGTTTCTATAACCTATAATGGGACCTACGTACACCACTCCTGGTCAGAGTGGGACCAGTTGAGCAAATGGATGAAGGGGTGCGCCACATCCCGCAACCTCCAAGAACTGGGAAACCTCCATCAGGATAGAGTTTAACGTCATTACCCAGACATTGTAAGACCGCTAGCACACGCCTTCTAGTACCATATGATAAAAAGGCGTTGGGCTTGCATAAGAGCAATAGGGTTGGACAATCAGTATAGGTTCTAGGGCTTAGCGACCAGCCGATTGATCGAGGGGTGCCTCTCCGACCGCCCGTCTTGGCCATAATAAGGGCCTAAGTGATGATTGCATGTCATGGACTGCCTTCATCTACAAGAGATATTTGTTCAGGAAAAAAAACATATTGAGAGATTTCCCAGACATCGTAGCGATCTAGAAGGCTTGTGTCTGTGCAATACGCACTCAAGCGATTAAGTGCCCCAAATTTTTTCTTGGATCGCACTCTTCATCTTGGTTTACAAATGTTGTTTGAAAGTCTGTCATTGATTGTGTCTACTGATTTGCATAAGAGTGGGGTTTGTCGGTTATGGTCAATGTTCGTCAGCGTTTCTGGCGAGAGAGCCGTAAATACGGGATTTCTATCGCGTCGAGACAAACTTTCCAAGCATGTAGAATGGAAGGAACGACAAGTAAAAATATGGTAAGAAAGAGAGAAATAAAGGCATATGAGAGAAAGCAAATACCCCCAAAAGGGGGAGTTTTCCTAGGTTTCGCGTTGCGACTAGCCTAGCTTACTTATCGTAGAGAGTAAATGATTGGTCACAAGACACTGACTGTTTTAGAACATCGGAGGGTGATTAGTAAACATGCTTCAGACCTCGCCTCTGAGTAGTAGGTAATGAAATAACAGCCTCGATCCCAGGGGCTATCCCCCCAGGCAATACCTGCCCTCGATCTAAAGGCACGGCTGTTTATTGGCTAGCGCCTGAGAGCCCGCATTCGTGAGGCGAAAGTGCCACGGATCCGACGCATTCTTGTGCACTACCACCCATGAGGCTTCAGCTTGTCGGTGGGCCTCAACATAAAACAGGATCTATGGTCACGCCCTCAATAATGGATGAAGGCAAATAATCCTAGACTGCGGAAATACTGAATATTGTATGATCCAGTTATCACAACATTTTAACAACATTCTACACTATCCCTGGTAACGGCTCCTGATAAACTACACAAAGTGCAACCTATCGTATTTGACCAAGCGGTTTAGTTGATTGGTTTTAAACGGCATGCAACCCGTCAAAAGTTATTCGATCCGAGTATATAAATTAGGGAACCGCGTTATTTATATGTTCATTTTACATTTTGTGTAGTTGTATGGAGAGTTTGATTTTTTTACGTTTTTTAGTTTTTTTTTTTTTTGTTTTTGGTTTGTTTTTTTTTCAGGTGGAAAAAATAGTAACCCTAAACATAAATAAAATGAAGAAAGAAAGAAAGAAAAAAAAGAAAGAAAGAAAGTTTGACCTAGAATCAAATTAGGTAATTCATTAGTGAAATATGTAAACAAACAAAAAAGAAAACAGAATTTTAAAAAAAAAAGAAAAGCAGAATGAAGAAAGAATTAAAAAACAGTAATAAAGAAATAGGTGTGGTGAGAAAGTGGTATTCAAAAGAAATAAGAAAGAAGAAGAAAGAAAGAAAGAAAGAAAGAAAAAAAAAAGAAAGAAAGATAGATAGAAGGAAACATCTACACAAAATACACAAACTAATGTTGAAAACAAATTCTGGTTAACATTTATCTGCATAATCTATATAGAGTATATAATATATTATATATTATATATAAATGGACTCTCTCGTCGATGTCCGATGCATGAGTGTTCAGCCATGATCACCACACAGTGAATTGTGATAGTGGTGAAGGCTTGTGTGACATGCACAGTCCGTAGAAAGAATATATATATAATAATATATATATAATAATATATAAGAATATATGTATATGTATAATATATTTATATATATATATATATATATAAAAATATATATATAATATATATATTACAAAAAGCCGCGGTTGAGAATTCAAGGGGGCAAGTAATATACCAGGTCCGTTACTAACCTTGACCCTAAAGGCGCGAATCTCGCACGTCAATTATTTATAAAAAAATCAAATTTGCTTTTGTAAACTCACATTCCCTAATCCTAATTATTCAACCCGAGCTTTTGTATATATATATATATATATATATATATATATATATATAATATATAATAATAATATATATATATACAATATAATATGATATACCTTAATAGAATATAATATATATATATATAATATCTTTCCTACGACTGTTGCCATGTCCAACACAAGCCTTCACCACTATAAACAAATCACTGGTGTCGGTGTTCATTGGATGAACACTCATTGCCATTCGAAAATCGAACGAGAGAGTCCATTATACTATATATATATATATATAATATTATATATATATGCAAGATAAATGTTTAACCAGAATTTGGTTTCACAATTAGTTGTGTATATTGTGTAGAATGTTTTCCTTCTAGCTATCTTTCCTTCTTTTTTCTTTCTTCTTTCTTTCTTTCTTTCTTTCTTTCTTTCTTATTTCTTTTGAATACCACTTTCCTACCACACCCTTATTTCTTTAATTACTGCCTTTTTTTAATTCTCTTCATTCTGCTTTCTTTTTTTTTAAATTCTTTTTCTTTTGTTGTTTACTATTTTCACTAAGATCCACCTAATTTGATTCTAGGTCAAACTTTCTTTCTTTCTTTCTTTCTTTCTTTCTTCTTTCCAATTTATTTATTTATAGGTTTACTTATTTATTCCTACCTTGAAAAAAAAAAACAAAAAAAACAAAAAAAAAAAAAAAAACATAAAAAACGTAAAAAAAAAAAAAATCAAACTCTCAAGTAACAACATTACACAAAAAGTAACATGAACATAAAAAAAACCGTTCCCTAAATTTATATACTCGCATGTAAACTTCGACGGGGCATGCCGTTAAAAACCACAACTAAACCCAGTGGTAACAATACGATAGGTTCACTTTGTGTAGTTTATCAGGAGCAGTTCACCAGGGATAGTGAGAAGTTGTAACAACTGTTGTATACTGATCATACAATATTCAGTATTTTCGCAAGTCTCAGGATATTTGCCTCTCATCCCACTTATGAGGGTACTGTGACCAAGTGACATTTTTATGTGACCCAACCCACAAGCTGAAGCTCAGGTGGTGGCACAAAAAATGCGTCGATCTCGGCATTTCCTCAAGAAGCGCCCAGGGCGTAGCAATAAACCCAGCCCTGCCCTTAAATGCGAAGGGCAGGTTATTGCCTGGGGGATAGCCCCCTGGATCGAGGCTGTTAATTCAATTACCTCACTACTCCAGAGCAAGCGCTCTGAAGCAGTTTCACTAAATCACCCCATAATTCTAAACAGAGATGTACTGGACCAACTCATTACTCCTACGATAGTTATAACTAGGCTAGTCCCACAACGCAAAACCGCACAAACTCCCTGTTTGGGGCTATGCTCTCTCTATATCCTTATTCCTCTTTCTTTCCTTACCATATTTGTTACTTAGTCGTTCCTTCCATTCACATGCTTCGGAAAAGTGTCTCGACGATAGAAATCCCGCGTATTTACGGCCTTCTCTCGCAGAAACGATGACGACCATTGACCAATAAACCGACAAACACCACTCTTATGCAAATCAGTTAGACGACAACAATGACAGACTAAACAACATTTGTAAAACCAAAAGCATGAAGAGTTCGATCCACAGAAATGCACTAATCGCTTGAGTGCTATTGCACCAGACACAGCCATTCTAACTCGTTACGAGTCTGGGAAATACTCCACACATTATGCTTTTCCTGAAACAAATATTCTATGAAGATAAGGCAGTTCTGACATGCAACACTCCACTTAGCCCTTTACTATCCAAAAGGGGCGGGCGGGAGACCACCCTCCGATCAACTCGCTGGTCATCTAAGCCCTAACACTATATGATTGTCCCAACCCTATTGTTTTATACAAGCCCCCAACCCTTTTATCATATGGGACTAGAAAGCGTTGTCTGAGGCGTCTTCATGGCCTGGGTATGACGTAAACTCTATTTGATGGCGGAGTTTCATTCTGGAGGCCGAGGAATGATGGGCACCCCTTCCTTACTATTGCTCCAAGGTCCACACTGACCCAGAGTGGTTAGGGTCCATCTAGAATAGAAACATGGTTATAAAAATTAGAATATCCATAAGAATAAATTAATTTCAAAACTTTTCAGTATTTTTATTAAGATGACCCACCGAGGTTAATGCCTTAAAACAACAAAAAAAAATGTTTTTTTTAAATGAAAAACGAAACCAAAAACCTTCCTTTCTTTCCTTCCTTTTTGACCATCTTCCTGAGTTTTTTTCTTTTTCGAAAGACCACTGGTTGTTTTATTCCCATCCCCCTTCATTTATCCACTGTTTTCTCCAGCTTTCCTTCTTCATCAGTTATTTGTGCCAGCTTCTTGGTTTGTTTGTTTTGCTTTTTGTCGGTATTAGATGACCCATCGAGCGTTGGTTATGCCTTAAAACAAAACAAACCAAAAAACAACCAATCTTCTGGTCTTCTTACACGAGCGTTGTTAATTAAAGCCACGGTTAGCCTTTTTCTCGATTAAAACAAAAAAACAAACCAGAAAGACAAAAAACAAATATCTATAACTAAATACTGTGTCTTTTCAAACCTTTTTCCCGTTTATCCTATTGTCCGACATCTTACTTTTGTTTTACAACTCACCTATTTTGATTTTGTCTTTTTCTTCTTCTTCTTCAATTCCCACCTGTCATTTCTGCGATATCTACTCATTCCATTTCACCCCGCTCCCCGTTGTCGCCTTCCATTTCTAATCCAAATTGAATTGACATCGAGACACTAAAAACAGAAAATATAACCCACTTCAATGAAAATAATTTGCAATAAATACATTTCCCATTTTGGCCGCGTTTTTTTTTCTTCATCGTCGTCATTGTTTTTTTTGTTGTTGTTTTTTCACAGCCATCTTGAAGACAATTTTTTAATAGTCACGTTAACGGGAAAATTGCTTTTGTAAAGAAAGATAAAAACGGATGGTCTAAAATATTAATAATTTTACTTTGCTATCATAACAACAACGGATAAAGGCTGTTAAACTAATAGGCTAACCTTCTAAGAAAGATATTCTGACAATAATTCCCAAGTTATTTGCTCTAGAAATAGGTGTCACTGGTTAGTGACGTTAAACTACATCTGGGTGAAATTTCAGTATTCGAATATCAAACATATCAACTTCGGTTTCGACCAAGGGGTCCCAGTGAGGCTTCAGCCGCTGCGACCTTAACAAGTCTAATAGCATTGATCCCAGGGCATCCCCCCAGCAACACCTGCCCCCTCGATTTAAAGGACAGCTGGTATAGTTGCCAGTGCCTGGCGCCTCCTTGAGGGGAATTCCAACGGGATCAACGCAATTTTTCCACCGCACCACGCGTTTCGTTGTGAGTGTCCCCACGTTATAGGGCCTTGTGCCACCCCATCAATGGTACGACGTAAATACTCTAGTGGTGAATCTAATTCGTGGAACTCTGCGAGTTGGAGTTACTCCTTATCCGCCATGTACTCTCAGTCCATATTTGTATACCACAATCATATCTCGAATAAATAAGGAGACAGACAGACAGACAGACAGACATACAGGAACAGAGTAGGAGATGGCATGAGTCTCTTACTTTTATTCTTTTATTTTCTACTCGTCGGCCGGGGCCATATTCTTCTCTGGCTGACGTCCTCGGGCTGATATTCCCGGCGGATTCTTCTTCTTTGCCGGATTGTCATCTTTGTTTAATGTAACTTAACAAACAAAACTCGTGTTTTTCTATATTTTATTACAACAACCCAAGCCCACGATTCCGCCGAGCAGAGAACAAGAACCACATATCCCAGTGTCACAGTGCCAAGTCATCAGCCATGGTAACTTTCTACTGAAACCCCCCTTTTTTGTCTCCAACGAACGTTATTCAATTTCTTTAATACAGGTACGTTCATATCATAAGCGCCTATGAAATTATGTAAACACATACTGACCCGAAGTGCTAGTACCGTTATAGTCCGAATCTATGGGTTTAAATTGACGGGTTCTCAACCAGGGTTAATATGGACCCCCGACCATATAAAAATTTTGGACCCAGGCCCGGCAAGTAAAAATGTATAACTACACAAATATATGGATTTTTAAACACGAATGCTATGGGGGGGGGGGGGGTCCACCAGAGTCAAATATGATTAAAGGGTCGAATAGTAAAAAAAGTTTGAGAACCATCTGGGTTAAATAGATAGAAGATGAGCATTAAATTGTTTAAAAATTGACACTGAAACGAAAACAAAAACAAACATTGAAGCCTAACAAGAACAATAAACAAAATGTCATCGGCATAAAATAAACCCAACTAGAGTAAACATGCCGTAAACCGAACACCAACTGATCAGTATTGGAAGTTTAATCATGTTAGACGGCAATACGTTAAGTTTTTAATGCATATCAGCATGGGTTATTAATGCCCAAAAGCCATCCTTGTTGAGAACAGTAGTGGAGTAAGATCAAAGAGGAGAAGACAATATGACCAAAAATAAAAATAAAAAACAATATAGAAACATGACACGAAGATCAAGAGGATTATTTGGTTCTGGTTTAACTGCATATTAAAACTTTGTGGGTATTAATGCAAAGCCTCCTTGTTAGAAAACAATAAATGTTACTGATGGATCCAAGCGGGAAGCAATATGAATAAGTATAAAATAAGACTATATGCAAAACATTAACAAATGAAGACAATATTCTGTGTTAATGGCATATCAATCTTCGTGGCTATTTAATTCAAATTCTTCCTTGTAAAATTACTGTTACGGGTACTGTTAACCTATAGTGAGTCACCACAAGTTTTTTTAATATTAGATAAAAAGAACAAAAGAACACACTTGAGTTTGAACTCGTTCGACAATAAGGCAACCAGCACGTAAACAAACTATGCTACGTATTACATACGCTTTACCCATAGAAAAGATATATCCTTCGCCCTAAGCCGGACAGGTACTCAACTTGAGTGCTGTATCTGAAGGTTCATCTCTAGTGCTACCCAAGTATGTGAACTGAATTTCAGAGACTTGTTAATTTAATAAGGAGATAGCTGCATAAAGTTCAAAAAGAAGAAAAACTAACAAACCGTATGTTTAAGGTTTTCTTTCTTTGGAAGTAAATATGAATTTATTGATTATTATATATTGAGACTATTTCTAAGGATTATAAGAAATCCTTGTATGAGTTTATTTTTGCATCTACAAGAGTTATTGTTACCTGAGATTTCCAAATAGAATCATCAATACGTATCAGTTCTTTTGATTACCTTAACACACACACACACACACATACACATATATATATATGATATATATATATATATAATATATAGTGATGCTGAGGGCTTGGTACGACATTTGCTTTGAAGGAGTCCCCGCAAAATATGTTGTCTCAGCTAAAATTTCTTAATTGAGTCGTAGTTTTTTTAAATTATGATCTGCAGAAACAACTAAAGCCGTCTAATCCTGCCTGAACCTAACTTGTGAATCGTTGCTAAGAAATGTTGAAAGTTATTTACAGTTAGCTGAAAATGGAGGGAAGAAAAAAGAAAAACACGGTGGATGCATGGATACCCACTTCTACTGCATCCTTTCAGATTTTGTGCCGCAGGGAACGCAGACGCGTACTAGCAGCATCTCTTATATAATATATTATATAACTATAATAATATATATATATATAGATATAATATATATATGCAGCAATTTAGATAACGTTATCATTTCTAAAAAACTAGTATCGAAATTGAAATCCAGACAACAGAAACACTATGCATACTCTAGCTCCTTATTTAAATAATTATTAGATACCGCTGCTTCTCATTGAATTTGGCTTGCGCGACCTCCAAACAACACGATTTGTTATAGTTCCCTGCCGGCCCTTTTTCTATCCACGTCTTCGACTTGTCCTTGCCAACACCGCGGGAAACAGTATCGGGTTCGGACAACCACAGCGGCAGTCCTCATTTAAAACATCACTACGCTTTTCAACCATAGGTAACTGCGACAATAGCGCCTTTCCTAACTGAATACTTCGTAATTCCACTGTGGGCGAAAAGACGTCTGGGAGGCACAGCGCCTTTCAATCTGATTGTGAAAATTATTTTTTTTGTTCGTTGTTGATTTTCTTCATAGCGACTTCTTAGATATCTTATATCCTGTTGAACGATTAGAGATCACAAAGTCTCTTAGGCGATAAACAGAGCTGATAATATAATACTATAATCTTCGAGTAGCTTGGATTTTTACAAGTCTCTAAGTGTGATCAACTTCTTTTGGTTGGTGGTTGGCTGGTTGTTGTGTTTTTTTAAAGCATGCACCCTTTCTCCCTCTAATTATTGACCAGTGGTCTGATTGCCAAATTAAACCCTGTTTCGAACACTCCGCCAAAAACGAAGGTATATATATATATGATATATATATATAGATATAATATATATACATAATACAGGGTTGTTTAATATGACAGTTTCCATAAGAAGAAGAAAAATGCTTGGTAACTACAAAATTTAATGTATCGTTAAAGAATTCAAAGGCACGAAAATTACACTACTGTCAACAAGTTTCACTCAAAATAACCGCCATTAGTGTCAATTCACAGCCTCAATCCTGTCGGAAACCGATCAAGCTGATGTTACATTTCCCGTCGATTACTGGGCTTGTAGTACTGCATGGTTGATTGGTGTTCTTTCGCAACAGCATCCCATACATAATAATCCATGGGGTTAAGATTCTGGGGATTCGGATGCCAAACGTTGAGATGGGTGAGTCGTAAGAAAATTCGCGAAAACCATTTTTGACTTTTTGCAGAGTGTGGCAGGGAGCCGAATCCTGCTGCCAGACATATGGCCTACCATTACCTACCCTTGTTATTCAAGTTTGATTACAGTGTTTACAACCTCCACATATGCATCTGAGTGTCCCCATCAATTTTCTGCAGCTTTTCGAGGGAATTCTGCCAGTTACGAACGCAATCAGATAGTTTATGTTGCTTTCTTCTAGCCACCAGCCCGTAGTCTCCAATTGCAATTCTCCAGTTCATGCCTGATGTTTTACAGTGTTCAGGGACAGGACACCAACCATAATTCCTTATTTGATGGCTGCGCAATCATCATGTACAATTTATTCTTCTTCTATGATTCAGGTGGTTTCCCGTCTTCCAATTATTCTGTTATTCACGACGGAATGAAGAATGGTCCAAACATTTAATGGATGCTGTGTGCGTCAATAACTCCACCTACAAGAAAAATAATAATATAAATATGTCCGATTCATTCCCGATCCCTTGTATATAGGCTGAGCTTCTCAGTCACGTACGGTCACATACGAGTTAGAAAACGGGGTGTTCATATGTTGCAGGGCGCGAAAAGCAAGTCGACCCCTTCCATCTCGTTCTCACAATCGAACTACTTGTAGAAATGGCCTTCTTCTGTGAAGAATAGCAATCACTACATATTATATATATATATATATATATATATATATGTGTGTTGTGTGTGTGTGTGTCGTGTGTGTGGGTGATTATTGTCTTCATCTTCATTGTTACGCTACAACCGTTTCATCCCATATCCCACAGGGCAATCGCGAAAATAGACATAATAATTAACACCAGCCTTAAACGCCCTCTACCCCAGCTATGGTTAGCGGAATGAAACAGGGATACACCTGTGGACTGAATAAAGGGTTAGGTTCAAAGTCCATGATGGCTACGATTATACAAGGTTCCGAGTCCGAGAAGAAATCCCCTGAAGAAGCCGGGCATATCGCTGAAACGTTGTACAGATAACAATGAAATAAGACAATAGTTGAATGACGTAGATAATACGAATCATTCAACCTCATCTCAAACATTCAGAGAAAAAGCCAAAGTATCTATTAATAATGGAATCGCTCTGGTTTTGTCCTGTAAACAAAAATTACGTCACTGCTCTACGTCAGCATTACCGTCATAACATAGAATAAATACACCAAAATTTAACATGCAACATTAGAAAGTCTCATTGTTTTTAAAGCAAGTTTATAAATACATAACTGGTATATATATCTATTATATTTGTTTTATTTTATACATATTAAAGTGTACATTTCAATGTTTTATTTTAATTCCTTTAATTGAATTTGATGATTTACTTACTTACTCGCTGACATTGAAGTTTTATCCCACCCCAGTCAATATGTTTAAAAATTTATTTTACATCGCCCAGCTGTTTATTTTTACTAGTAACTAATTCAAGAATTAAAAATACACAAAAGCAAATTAAAAAATTAAAAGAAAAAGGAGTCAATATACGTCGAGGCTAAAAGAGCATTCTCATCTGCGCGAATAGACAACACAGTAATGATGTTTTCCGTGGACACCTACACATGACACACAGAGTGTCCACCAGCAAAGACTTACATTGATACTGGATGTTGAGGATGACCTGACAGAATGATTGACCATAGAGAAAGGTGCAAGAGACCAGTCATGGGAATCACGTACATCAGCATAACATAATGATAATGTGATATTAATTTGTTCCCGACCCCCCTAAATGGTGATGCTGGAGAAGATTAATTTTTCAAACCTTTGTGTAGGATAAATTTTTGGTTAAAAACCAGTTTAGGCCTATTATTTTACCACAGCAATGCTTGATACTTCCAGGGCCGGATTTTATAATGGGGCAAGGGAAGAAAGTTCCCAGGCCCCCTACCAGAGAGGCACCCAGAGTCCTTTATAAAAACCTATAGTAATTATAAAATAAGTTTAATGATTGAAAGATAATTGGTGATTCTGCAAACTGGAAAAGAAGTATACACTTGTCATATTGTACAACTGAAAAATGTAGTCAATAATCATGAAAAAATCACATCAACAGTTTTTTTTTTTTCTGGAAACTAACTATTGTTTGGCAAGTTAGTCTCGTAGATCCATTACACAATTACACAACTACACAATTACACAAACAGCAATTAGAATAATACACAGAATTAGAATTATTGTCAAATTAATCTCATCGGGTATCATATAAACGGAAACTTCTCTTGAATTAATCCTGGTCAGAGTTAGTGGCACACATGAAACTCAAGTACATAATACAGAAATAATACTGGTGTTCCATAGATCTTCCGACCGTAATATCCTGCAACACCCTTGATTAAAAATATACTGTCAAAATCGTCCAGGATCAAATTGCAAAACTATAAGTCCTGATCATTTAGTGTCGATTAATCGTTCGAATTATTATTCTTAGGGAGTGTTCGTCACGCTCAGCTAGATAATGAACCATTCCATTTTACCAAAAGAAAGAAAGGAAAGAAAAGGGACTGCCTACACAGAGTTCCATCCTCGCTAGATGCCCAATACTTTCGGACCTTGTGTCACATTCTACCCGCAACGAATGGGGTTGACGTAAATTTGGCATCCAATCGTTTTGTAATGTCTTGAAGCTAGCACTAGAGTTATTACAACGGATAGCGAGTCGATCCGCCTGATAGCCATGCTTGCAATCTTTGTCCGTTGCAACAGATTGGAAAATACCTACCTTGCGGTCTGAATGTGTAATTTTTGTCGTTATCATATTTCCGATCAGCAGGATAAATGAACGACTAATGATTGCTTATAGCCGAGGATGCCGAAAAGAATCGCCTCCGGTCGAAATGTAAAAAGTTTAAGTGCTAAAGAACAAAGAAACGAAGAAAAATGATTAATAGTGTGAGAAGGATAAGAGAGATAGAAAGAAAGAAACAGAAAGAAAAAAGAAAGAAAGAGAGAGGGGATAATTTGAAAGAGGGCGAAAACGAGCGAGAGAAAGAAAAGAAAGATAGAAAGATAGAAAGAGAGAAAGAAAGAAGAAAGGAGAGAGAAAGAAAAAACAAGAAGAAGAAAGAAAGAAGGGAAGGTAAAGATTGATGAGAAGAAAATAGAAAGGAAACATGATAGAATAAAAAATCGAAGAAAAAAGAATGAAACGGTAAGATATAAAGAGAGAATGGGGTCTAGAAAGAAAAGAAAGAAAGAAAAAGAAAGAAAGAAAGAATACAAAGGATGATGGAAGAAAGAAAAGAAAGAAAGAAAGAAAGAAGGACGAAGAAAAGATTACAAAGTAAAGAAATTAGATTGTATTAACCCCTTAAACTCTGGTAATAAGCGGGAGAGAGAGACACAAGGAGGAGAGAGAGAGACGAGAAAGAGAGAAGAGAGAGATGGATGAGGTTCTTACTTGTTAATCTTATGCTGTTTAACTCGCGACGCCGATCTTCTAAGGTTGATTCTATTTCTTGTTGACTGGTCATCTCAGTGTATTCAATGAATTAACAAGCTTTTTTTGTTTTTCTTTTAAGTCTTTATTAACAACCCCTGCCACAAAACGCAAACGTGAGATGCGACTCTTGAGAGATTAAGTCCTCTCTCATCGAGTACTGTCGCAACTGATCTAAATCTTAAAACTAATTCTCACACCTCTAATGGCAACTTTCTGAAAAGTGAAGTTCTGGGTCAATACCTGCCAAAAATCGCTAATCGTAACATGGTATTTTCCCACTAAACCCCCGTTATTGAAATCTAACAAACTCGATTCCAGAAATATATCTAACTACGATGACGTATTATAATTCATAAGCACTGATGAATTAGTAACATAGAGAGACCTCGCGTGAAGAATGATAGAGAAAGAAAGAAAGAAAGAAAGAAAAGGTAGATAATAGAAAGAAAGAAAATAGAGAGAAGTATGAGAAAGGTGCGGAAGAAACTAAATGTGTAACTCAAAAAATTTACTCTCAGAATAACTTTTTAAATAGTAATTCTTTTTAATTTTTTTTATCATTTGGAGTTGACTGATTTAAATCAACTTTTAAACAAATTAGTTCCTTTCTTATAAAAAAGAAAAAGAAAAAGAAAAGAAAAAAGATGTAAAAAAGAACATTAAATAAATAAAATAAATAAACAAACCTTTTTTTTTTTTATAATCTTAATTAAATCTTCCGGAAGAATTGAAGCAAAAAGTAATAAAACACGGGACAATATTTGATAATTAATCATTCTTTTTGACACATTATCTATTTGACAAAGGGAGGAAATTACCTTACACTAAGCACCAAATAGGGTACGATGCAAAAACAAAGAGCAAAAAAATTTGATGGCTAATTTGGGAAATTTCAGACGCTAGCAGCGGGTGATTGGAGTTACGAATAAAAAATGCGGCTGAAACTGATTAAATTAAATACGACACACAGAAGACCAGCTGTCCTCTCTGTGTCTGTCTCGTCTCTATATTGTATGTATGTCTTTCTGTTACTCTGTCTTTTTTTTTAATGTTAAGTGTTGTCATGTTATAGCAAAGAAAATAAAATCAGATTGTGAAGCTGATTTAAATACGCTACAGCTGTTAGCCTCTACGAGGTGAGTCAAATGTAATGCCATTTGTTTAGGACGGATAATTATAACACAGAACAAGTATCATACTTCAAAAGAAGCTGGATTCCTATAAGTCTAACATAAAAACGGACCACTCTCGATGAATAAATTATTATTTATGTACTATACGTAAGGGAAAAAAACGAGACGGGTTAGGTAGCGTTTAGGTTAGGTTAGGGTTAGTTAAATGGAAAATAAATGAATAATTTATCAGTCAAGAATGGTCCCCTTTATTAGTTAAGGTTAGGAAATAACCAGAAGCTGGTCCTCTTAAATCACATCCCACTTCTCTGATTAGTCACCGTTTCCTCAAAGAATGTTCCACCTTCGATAAGGCATGATCTCGCCCCGTTAAATTCTGTTGCTGTTCTTTGCCTCCCTCAAACCCGCTTCATGCGACCGAAGGAATGCAAACATTTTTCTAGACGAGAAGTAAAATGTAGTGAAGAAGTGGCTCAAATCAACAGTCAACCCTAATATAATACAATTAATCGTATAATACGAATGTAACCTAAATCAAGTCAGTCACAAAATATGAGGCAATCCAGTCAGGATCAAACGCGCATTCAGTAGTAATGCGAGCTTTGAGACTAGTTTACGAGCCATTACGCCAATAGTGCGTTCGATCCTCGCTGAGAATACCTCATCATTTATGACATGATGTCACATCCTACCCGTGGCGAACGGGTCAGGAATACGGACGTCATCATGCTGCAATGTGTAGCAACCTATTCTCGCAGGATCCATTTACTACGAATATCTAAACCACTCATGATAGGAAAGTTTTTTAATTGACGTTGTTGACAAATCCATGCATAGACAGAACACACAGATACGAGGTGTCAAATCATAATGGCCGATTTGTTTAGACAGGTATAATTACCAACACAGAAAATTGTTCTGTGCTTACGCCCTCAGAGATAAAATACCCGGGACTGCGAGAACGGAACCATTACACGAAACGTCTACCTCGACATTTTAGTGTGTAATGGTTATATGTAGGAATAGCCCAATGTGATTACGAATTTGAATCTTGGACGAGCCTAGTTTGCATTTCACATAGCGCTAAGTTGTATTACTCACAGACATATCTCAGGTAATATAATCGGAGTAGCTGCAAGATGGTATATTCCTGACTTTTGTGAGCTAGCGACTACTAAGGAAGGAGGAGGAAGAATGTGAAGGTTTAAAAACAGGATAGACGATGGTTTGTACCGTAGCGTTGACCCGAAACGAAGAATTGAGTGGCAAGCGGAGTCGGCGGTGTTGACCGCAAGCGGAAGTCGGGTGTTGACCGGAGTCACGGAATGACGTGGAAAAAAAGAAAGGTTCGTCCTCTTTTTGCGGCGCGCGGCGTAGGTACGGACCGGACTTGGGTCCGCTCATGAGAGCCATAATCTAGTAGTGTTCTCCATCTCTCTTTCTCTCTGCCTTTCCTCCTCTCTGGTAGGCAGTCCACTTGTACGAGCACTATAATAAAGGTGGGCAGTTGCTGGACGACATGTTTCTGTGTTAGAGTTTTATCGGCACCATTCAGCACGTGACGTTGGAGTTTTATAGCCAAGAAGAAAAAAAGGACTACGATACATAATCGTTGAGGCCGTGATATTACAAACGGTACAATATCGTTTTGGTGCCCGTTGACCACGGAGTTCAAACACGGACTCATAAGGACCAGTTTTACCACGACGCAACGAGGAACGAAAAAAGAAAAACATCGCGCCCTAATGTAACGAAAATTAACGTAAACGGAAAGAAGAGCAGTCAAAACAAACAAAAAAAACGACCACGTTGACGGAAAAAAAAACGGAGTGGACCTGTGAGAAACGAGAGAGAAGAAAAAGAGAAAAAAACAGGAGAAGTAAAAGGAGATNTTTTATCGCACCTTTCAGCACGGGTACTTTTGGAGTTTTACCAAGAAAGAAAAAAGGACTACGTACATATATCGTTTTAGTGCCGTGAATATTACAACGTAACAGATACAGACAGAGTATGAGTAGAGATGAGATAATACGGCTCTTACTTGTTTACTCGGTCGCTTAACTGTCTGCTAATTCGGCCGCTGCCTTCTCTTGTTGGGCTGATCATGTGGGTTGCCTTCGTGTTGGGCTGATCATGTGGGTTGCTTCTTCGTGTTGGGCTGATCATCGCTTGTTTCAATAACTTAACAAGACTTGTTGATTTTCTTAAGTTTTTTTTATTTAAAACAACCCAGCCCATAAACATTCCGCGCGGATCGAGAGCGACATCTCGCGAGCTGACAACAACGCCAACTCTCAGCAAGTGACTAGTAGCATCTAAACTAAAACTATCTCAGGCCTGTAATCGCGCGCAACCGGAAGGTCAAGCAGAATGTCACTATCCGAAAATAACAGTCGAGAAAACTTTCCACTGGACCCCCGTTATTCTGAATCTAACGAACCCTGATTCAAAATATCTGACTACTGTACGTGCATACATACTAACACGGACCGAGGAGTCATGGCCATTCGCGAGTCGTAGGGGCCGCATTGACTAATCCCGGAGGTGTAGCGAAAGCGAGAGAGCGTGTCGGAGGGCTCCGGGCCGGGAGAGGTGTCGTGACGAAGCTTCGGCCTAGCAGTGCCGGATCCCACCAGGGCGGCGTCCCCGCCATTCCAATCCTCGTCGTTAGCATCGCCGTGCCCGTTTTTCGGAATGTCTAAGCCGACCAAAAAGAAAATTCGTAGGAAATAGACTCGTCGAATCCTAAAATCCTAGACGAGGTTCTGTACATTTCAGATAGCGGTAATACACTTCGGAAAGGTATACATCCACCTGCTCTCCCTCCAGCTATGGGTAGATATCAGGGCAGACTAGGCTCTTTAGCCTTGGTTAGGCAACCAGTCTAGGAGTAGGAAAACTCTGAATTCCAACCTTTTAAACTACACCAAAAAAATTTCCTTGTGTCACATCCTGCTTGTGCGGAGGGGTTGGTAAATATGTACTTTGAAGATTTTTTCAAGACGGTCCGCAGAATTCTAGTGTTGTTTACATGTAGCTCTTTTTTCTAAGCGTTTTTGTCAGATCCAAGTAGTCTAGCCATATAGTAGCCCTGACACGCTACAACTTGGAAGAATAGTGTGTTTGTCATTTATTTTGTCTGTCTATGTAGATACTTTGTATATATTTACCTAGTTGAGCTGATATAGCAACGGATACTTGATAGAGATATAAAATATATTTGGCAAAAGGGTGAATCAATAAATCGTAACCAGGCACGTAATTATTGAATGTAGTGACATTTTCAACCTCTGCGTTAAAGTGCATAGGAAAAGAAGACGGAGACAGTGTGTTAAAAATAAACGTTAGTTGCGTAATATAAATACATTTTTATCAGGAGATTTGAGATTTATTGACTAACTACGTTTACAAAGAAGATAGTGATAATAAGAGAGAAATATAGGGAGGCGGAGGGTGGTAGAGAAAGAGGAAAAAAAAAAGAGAAAGAGAAGGGAGAGAGAGAGATAGAGAGAGAGAGAATAATGAATTGAAGTTTTGTTTACAAGAGAAGATAGTGATAATAAAGAGAGAAGATATAGAGAGGCGGAGGGTGGTAGAGAAAGAGGAAAGAAAGGAAAGAGAAAGAGAAAGGATAGAGAGAGAGAGAGAGAGAGAGAGAGAGAGAGAGAGAGAGAGAGAGAAGAACGAATTGAAGTTTTGTTTACAAGAGTAGATAGTGATAATAGAGAAAAAGATAGAGAGAGGCGGAGGTGGTAGAGAAAGGGGGAAAAGAAAGGAAAGAGAAAGAAGAAAGAGAGAGAGAGAGAGAGAGAGGGGGAGTAGAGAAAGAGGAAAATAAAAGAGAAAGAAAGAAGAGAAGAAAGAAAGAGAAGAAAGAAAGAGAGAGAGAGAGAGAGAGAGAGAGAGAGAGTGGGGAGAACTAATTGAAGTGTTTTTATAGAAAATGTATTATTTTGCAGAACTGGAGTCGAATGACAACATTTATCAGACCTGGTGGAGAAGTAAGGACGAACTCATGTGATGTTTCGAAGTGCCATCATCAGGGGTGATGTGTTCCAGTTTTTAAAAAAAATTATATTAATGTGGAATCTGGACGGAGAATAATTGATGGAAAAGGCGCTATAGGCATCACCCCTGATGATGGCACTTCGAAGTGCCGAAAGTACTCGGGACCTGAACTTTGGTGGACTAATCCACGAATTCCAACCGAATGTTCAAAAGTTGGCAAGAAAACTCGGAAAGATCAAAAATGAAATTGTTAAACAGGAGATGTATCTTTTGTTATATTCAATATGCATAAATGAAAAAATGCTGCTCAAATACACACACACACACACACACACACACATACACACACACACACACACATATATATATATATATATACGAGGGCGAGTAAAAAAAATTAATGCCATTTTCTTTAGGACAGGTATAACTACCAACACAGGAACATTGAGCCACTTCTCAATGTTGGCTTCTCAAACCCTCTTTCATGGTACCGAATAGATGATAGTCTGAGGCAAACATGATTCCAGTGACGAGGAAGTGAAATCTGTAGTGAAGAAGTGTCTCAAAAAACAGTCAACATAATTTTACGGGGCAGGGGAAAATGCTTTCATTCGAAGGTGGAACATTTCTATTGAGAGAAATGGTGACTATGTGGAGAAGTAGGCATATGATTCACAGAGGACCGGCTTCATTTTGATACCGAAGCACATGGGTGGTATGCACAACAATTTGTTGATCCCGTCGGCATTCCCACTCAAGACGACGCCTCATGTGCTGGGCAATAAATCCAGCCCTGTCGCTTTAAAACAAGGGGGCAGGTATTGCTTGGGATCAACGCTGTTAAATTTACTTTTACGAAGCACTCTGAAGTAGGCTATATATACCCCACTTGTACGGGTTAGGCACATGCCCTATTAACGTGGGACCACCCAGAAGTCGAAGCTCATGGGTGGTAGGCACAAAAGATGCGTCGATCCCGTCGGCATTCCCCCTCGAGGTGGCGCCACAGGCGCTGGGCAATAAACTGCCCCTGCCCCTTTAAAACAAGGAAATAGGTATTCACCCTGGGATCAACACTGTTAATTCTATTACCTGGCGACTCCCGAGGCCGAAGCGCTCTGAAGCAGGCTAGGCAAGTTATTTGCCTCTCATCCCACTTATGAGGGCGTGACACAAGGACATTTTTATGTGGGCCCACCCACAAGTCGAAGCACATGGGTGGTAGACACAAAAAATGCGTCGATACCGTCGGCATTCGCCCTTAAGGGGGCGCCTCAGGTGCTGGGCAATAAGGCCAGCCCTGCCCCTTTAAATCAAGGGGCAGGTATTGCCTGGAGGGATAGCCGCCTGGGATCGACGCTGTTAATGTTATTGCCCAGCCACTCCAGAGGCCGAAGCGCTCTGAAGCAGGCTTCGGCAATCACCCAGATGTTCTAAAACAGCAGTGTACAAATAGTCTTTGTCCAGCTCATTTACTTTTTACGAAAGGTAAGCTAGGCTAGTTCACAACAGTAACTCTAGACAGTTTGGCATGTCGTTAAATTTAATCAACTCACTAAAGCTTACAGTCATCTCCGTAAACAGTTCCATGATCGTGATCCGTAGATTAGTTCAGATGAGTTATCTAATAAAGCAATCTATATTTCATGGATCGACAGCTTTGCAAGGTCACCTGTAGACTGGCTTGTCAATCACGTTGGTGAAACCATTTGCTAAAAACGCATTACCGACTACTTAACTGTACTAGCAGTCACTGATTAGTCTCAAATTGTCTTCCGCTCTGTGGGTGGGGCGTTTGAATACACCGACGGGAGAGGGGTAACACTACCCCAATGGAACACCTGTTGGCCGTGAGTGGCGACCCGGGAGGCTTAAGGATGGAACCAGGTGGCTAAGCAGTCCATGACATGCAACACTCCATTTTGGCCCTTACTTAGGCTCGACGGGCGGTTGTTGAGGCGCCCTTCGATCAATCGGCTGGTCACGTTAAGCATTAACTCTTATATGATGGTCTGAAGCCTATTCCACTTACGACAAGACCAACCCTTTTATCATATGGGCTAGAAGGCGGTGGCTGAGAGTCTTCATGTCCTAGGAATGACTTTAAACTCTATGTGATGGGGTTTCCAGTTTTGGAGGTTTGGGGGCTGTGGAGCACACCCTTCATCACCATTGCTCACTGGTCTACTCTGAACAGGATTGGTAGTACCTGTTAGGGTCCAATTTATGGTTTAAATAGAAGATGTGTTTATAAAGAAATTGAGTATCCATTAAGAATGAATTTATTCAAACTTTATCGGCATTAAAGACCCACTGAGGTTGATATGCCGTAAAACAAACCAAACAAATTAAATTAAATTGACTTATCGAATTGTAGCGACATCAGAGATGTTTTGACACGGGTCAAGAAACTGAAGTAAAAACCAAAATGTATAAAATATGGTTATTTCCTATAAGTCTAACATGATCAAAGGGGAACCACTCATGACTGATAAATTATTTTTTTTATTTATTAATCTACTAGGAAAAAAATGGAGTTACTGTTAAGGTTGGGGTTTAGGGTTAGGGTTTAGGGTTAGGTTTAGGGTTAGTTTAATGGGAAAATAAATAAATAATTTATCAGTCAAGAGTGATAATGTTAGACTTATAGGAAATAACCTAAAATATTGATATAAAGTGGTACCTTGACTTACGAGTTTACCGAGTTACGAGTTATCACTCAGTTGATTTTTGGTTTTGTGTTGAGAGATAGTAATCTGAGGTACGAGTGAGCTTCAGATATGTTTATATTCAAAAAAATTTATATCCACTAAAAACATTTAAGTTTCCAAATTTATTACGCCAAAAAATATTATTT
>CM042159.1:14360403-14362903 GCA_023376005.1 Doryteuthis pealeii
ATATATATATATATATATATATATATATATATATATATATATATATATGGTCCGGCATAAGTAACACCCCCTTTCATTTCATTTTATAATGTATATTTTATTTTTTTATTTTCTTTAATCAATTTGCTAAATGTTCATTGTTTCAGATATTTTATACAACCATGAGAAAAAAAATCATAAAGATTTTTTTTATCTCCTGTCATCTATAAAACATACATCAATTTTTTCACCCCATAATACATCCTGATGAAGGTTTAAAGAAACCGAAACGTTTAAGCGTCGATAAATAAATTCATCTTATTTTTGGAACACTTGTTTTTTCAAATTTCTTAATATATATATATAATATATATATATATATATATATAAAAGTAATTGGTAATTTGCTTGAAGCATTTCGAATTTTATTATTTTATGATATATATATATATATATATATATATATATATATATATTATATATATATATATATTATGATGATGATGAACTGAACCGTTCAATTTGGGAAATCATGAAAAATCACTTACAAGGAATACAAAACAGTATGTGTACACTGATTGAGCAAATAGGACATTTATATTCCTTTACACTCAACCAAATAAAAGTTTTTCATTTTCCAACGTACTTGGTCTAACGTTCTGTTTTTATTATCATTGTTTTGCTTAATATCAATATTGTGTCTTCAGTCTGTGAGAGTCCTTTATATAAGGAGCTTTGATAATATTGGTCTAACACGTTTAGTCATATTTTTCTTTTTTTCTTTTCTTTTCTTTCCTCTCCTGTCCAATTTAATCTTCTTCTGTCGCTACGCACGACTCACCCTCCGACCTTATTTTTTTTCTCTAGCGATAACCAGTGAATATTAAAAATAAAGACCATTGATTCATTCCTAATCAATCATAGGGATCGATATTGGGCGGAGAAACGATATTGAAACAGAGCGTATGGAAAATCGTATGCATTTGTATATGCAATCACACACATTATAGGATGGGATATGCCAACGCGTTTAATCGAAATCGAGGCTGCAAAAATCGTTAACACATACAATCAACACTGGTATATTCAAATGTTCGCGTGTACACAGAGAGAGAGAGAGAGAGAGAGAGAGAGAGAGAGAGAGAGAGAGAGGAGAGAGAGAGAGAGAGAGGGGGGGGAATGTACTCTCATGTAAACGTACATACTTACCCGCACACATTTACACATAACACAAAAAAATTACAGTTACACAGAAACATTTCACGCATAAACAGACAGAAGCTCACGTAAAATCTCATTCATAAAAACATACACACTCTTACTTATAAGCAGGACCGGTTTAGCTCAATCGGTAGAAGACCCGCCTAGGAATCGCAAGGTTCCGGGTTTAATACCGGTTCCCGTCAACTCAGCACATGAGTAGCACAGATTGGGTAATCTGATCTGTACGGTAACGTGGAGAGCTGACAGTAGGTGTAGCGCCCCACCTTAAAAAACTATCTCCCTGGTTTAGTGCTAGTGTAAAGGGGATAGACTCCCTCGTCGTCCGGTTGATAACGACAATAGACCACTTCGCAAACTTTACTTACGTTTTACTTACTTATAAGCATAAGCATAAAATTGGAGGCGCGTGGTGTAATGGTTAGAGTCATAGGAAATGGACTCGTCAACCCGAGTTCAATTCCTGGACGAAGCTGTTTACATTTCCCATAGCGCTAATACCCTTGGGAAAGGTAGGAATCCAAATCTCCCTCCAGCTATAGGTAAATAGCTGGACAGACTGAGCTTTTTAAACATGTCTAGGCAACCAGTCTAGAAGGAAAACACTGAATTCAAACCTGTTAAATTCCGCTTAAGAAATTGACCTTGTGACACATCCTGCTCGTGCGGAGGGGTTGGTAAATATATATATATATATATATATATATATATATATATATATATATATATATATATAATTGATATCACACATAGACACAGAATATCACTCAGAAACAGGCAAAAAAAAAGCACACATGTAAAGAAACTCATAAATCCGCACATAAACTCATCTCCCGCATGAGGACACACAGCCACAAAATAAATGCTAAAAAAAGCACACATGCATCATAAAAACATACACAGGCACATTCAAGGTCTTACACATAAACACACACATAAGCTGATGTTAAAATTTCACTCATCAACATAACCACAAAACCACAGAAATGCACATAAAATCTCATGCATATACATCCACAACCTCACACATTCAAACACACGCTCATAATCTCAACCATAAGCCCACACACATTTACAGCCACACTAAGCACACACACAAGTTCATATAAAAATGTAAACTAAATATTTCATACAAGCTCACACCTTTCTTTTGAAAGGTTCATTTCTCGCCTATGCGATTTTTCAAACGAAGTCTTCTTTTGAAAAATCACATAGGCAACAAACTTAGATATAAATGTTCTATCCATGATATTGAGCGCTATTTACTTATAAATATAGCACCTATAATATCAATATATAA
>CM042159.1:14367903-14372903 GCA_023376005.1 Doryteuthis pealeii
AAAGAACAGTCACCAGAATGTTTCGGGGCAGGGATACATGCTCTCATTCGAAGGTGGAACATTGCTATTGAGATAAACAGTGACTATGTGGAGAAGTAGGGATGTGATGTACAGAGAACCAGTTTCCTTTTGATGTATGATACATGTTTCTGTGTTGGTAATTATACCTGTCCTAAACAAAATGGCATTACTTTGTGACTCAATCTCGTACAAAAAAAGAACAAAAAAAAAAGACTCCAATTTTTTTATAGAAAAGATACTTTTACAAAAGAGAAGAATGATAAAATTTTCCCTGTTTCAATGACAGATGCTTACCTGAATAATCTTTTGTAAATAATATTGTTGGGTCACGTTCAACGTAAAATCCTATTTATTTAATTAATTTTTTAGTAGTGCCGCCTGATGGAGAGCCATGCTTCATGCGACCCGCTTCTTGATAAAAGTTGATCCATCCCTGGATGAGAAGAATTTCATTGTTCTTTTTACCTTATGATCAGGCGAACAAAGAATACGATCACCCCGTGTTTGTTTGGTTTGGTTTGGTTTGTTTTACGGCATATCGACCTCATTAAGAATTGATTTATTTCAAAACTTTATCGGCATTAAATATGCCGATAAATTTTGAAATAAATCAATCAGGGAGCAATGGTGATGAAGGGGTGCTCCACATTCCCCAAACCTCCAAAACTGGAGCCTCACCATCAGATAGAGTTTAACGTCATTCCTAGGACATGTAGACCCGCAGCCACCGCCTTCTAGCACCCATATGATAAAAAGGGGTTGGGGCTTGCCATGAGGGCAATAGGGTTGGGAAAATCATATAGGTGCTAGGGCTTGACGTGACCAGCCGATTGATCGGAGGGGGCCTCTCCGACCGCCCGTCTAGCCCAAGATAGGGCCAAAGTGGAGTATTGCATGTCATGAACTGCTCATCCACCTGGGCTCTATCCTTAAGCATCACGGGTCGCCACCCACGGCCAACAGGTGTTCCATTGGGGGAGTCTTACCCCTCTACAGAGGTGCAGTCGGTGCATTCTAACGCCCCAGCCGACAGGGCGGCCCGTGCTTGTGTTTCATTGTGGACAACGTCAAATGTACAAAAAAAAAAACAGAAATAAAACTATAAAAAAAACCACTAATAGTTGCTTTGTTGATAGCAAGTGCAAACCTTCGCCTTCCAATGGAATACAGATTATTCAATAATCTTTCTTTCACTGTCGACTCCAGTCTTTTTGGAATGACGCCATATCGACATTTACTTTGCTTGGATTTCCTTAGAACGGTCCCAAAACCAAATTGCCAGCAATCAAGTCTCTGCTTTTTACCTGGACTCGAAAGCCGACTAATATCGACAGACGTAGGTATACAACCGCGGCCATAACTAAAGACGCCATATTGGAATTGACGCCATTTTTCTTGGTGAAGATGCGGCTGTATCCTTTCATATCACCGCGATATTTTTTGTTAGATGAAGAGTAAATATATAATTTGTTTTTTGTTTATATTTAATGGTAATTTTTATTTTTCATTTGTTTATTTTTTTTACTAAATTCTTTAATCATTCTTTATATATATATATATATATATATATATATGATTATTGTGGTAGATGTAGGCTTCCGTTTCTTTTGAAATGTCACCTTTTTCTTTGGACAACAAACAGACGCCATTTTGCCAGAGAAAAAAAGATTTTTTATTTTTGTTCTAATTCTATTCCTTATCTCAGTACTGTCCCTTGGCGCCTGAAGCTTTTCTCTCTCAACTTATTATCTTCCTGTTTTGGGACCAAACTCAGAATAAAGAGATAAGGTTTTGCATCCTTTTGTGTATACTTTTGTGTGTGTGTGTGTCGGTTTACAAGGCCAGTCTAGAAATGTGTTATTGTTGTTAATTGGTTTTAATGGCATACCAACCCTTGTGGATTATTTAATTACAAATCGTGCGGCTAGAAACCACAAGGTTCCTAGTTCGATACCCGCCCTCGCCAACTCAGCGTATGGGTAGCACAGGGATCTGTGCGGTAAAGTAAGGAGCTGATGGTAGGAGTGGCATTCCACCTCAGACGCTAAAATAATCTCCTTGGTCTAGCACTAGTGAAAAGAGGATAGACTCCCTCGCCGCATGGCTGATACCGACTTTTGGCCGCCCCGACGACTTTAATTTATATATATATATATATATATATATATATATATATATATATATATATATAAGGGTATGAAAAACACAATATGTTGTTAAAATGAAAATATTCTATATCATTTTATTGCTGATATTGACAAAATTTCGATTTATTAAAAATCATCATCAGAACGTAAGGACGTTTTGGACGTAAATCTTTTTGATCCAGATTCTTCATTTTTCTACTTCTCTCTTGCAGAATCCGGATAAAAAAAACATTTACGTCCAAAAACGGACCTAATTATCATTACGTTCTGGTGATGATTTTTAATAAATCGAAATTTTGATACCCTTTTATTTTGGAGGATATGTGCTTAATTGAAGTCATACCTAATTTTTGAAAATTAATTAGTTAATAATTAATGAATTTATATGCCCGCCTAAATTCATTAATTATTAACTAATTTTTATTTTAACAACATATTGTATATATATATATATATATATATATATATATATATATATATATATATATATACGTTTTTTTAAAAAGCGAGTGTTATAAAATTCCAACTGCAGTTTCTTGCCGGAGCAATTCTTCAGGGAATAATCACCTCTTCCAGTCATCCACATTCGCTTAAAAAAACGTATATTTAGCTCTTTTTATTGAGCACTTTTTAACTCGATTTTATTAACCCAGAAGTAAATTTATTTGCTTCGTGGATTGGCAAAAATCCGTAATATATATATATATATATATATATATATAAATGAGTAGATAAGCTAGAAGTGGGAATGATTCTATTCAGTACCTTTTTAATATAGCTATATAAAATTGGTTCTTCGGGTGGAGAGAGCTAAATTGGACGATGACCTCTAGGGATGGTTGGATATCCGTGATCCTACTGTGACCTGATGCAGATGACGATGATTAACTTGGCGAATTAATCAATTTTTTTAACCAATGTTTTTAAAACCAAAGTCTTTTAAATCAAACTGTATCTGTATTAAAAAATTTGTAGAAATAATTTTCATTAACATCATATGCATTAATAAATACTGATACTTGACCCTCAACCACTGCCTCCTAGCACGTATATGATAAAGTGTTGGGTGTTTGTTATAAGAGCAATTTGAAAAATATGTTCAGGACAATCATATAGTTGCTAGAGCTTGACATGACCAGCCGACTGATCTAGTCCAACAAAGGACTGGCGTGGAATGTTGCATGGCACGTGACCACTTAGTACACGGGTCTCAGACCGCTCAGCCAACACAATTCTGACCTCGGGTATTTCGGGTCACCACCCAACACATGACCCTATCTGAGGAGTTGTCTTACCCCTCAGCAAGACAGGATCTAGAAATAATATGTTTATTTTTATTTTCGTTTGTCGTTAGCAACCTTAAGGGAAACTCAGTTGATCGCTGTCGATTTTGATGTTTACTTCTGAGAATTCAGGATCAGCTGAGTAACTTTGGATTATTAAAAACTGGATTTAATTAAGTGCGTCACGGAGAGCGAACACAAGATTGAATTCTATATCAAACTTAGTTATGTTTCTTTGTTTAATGGAATATCAAATTTCATAGGTTAATCAATGCCAATGTAATCCTTGTAGAAGAATATTAGTGGTACTATATAACGCATAGTTGGAGGGATGAGTGGGGTTAATAAGTTTCCCAAGGGTATTAGTCTGAATTTAAAGAATCTCCACCTGAACTAGACCACACTTAAAATTGGGTTTCTTTATTTAATGGCATATCAACCTTCATGGGTTATTTAATGCTAAAGCCATCCTTGTAGAAGAATATTAGTGGTACTATATAACGCATAGTTGGAGGGATGGGTGGGGTTCGTAAGTTTCCCAAGGGTATTAGTCTGAATTTAAAGAATCTTCACCTGAACTAGACCACACTTAAAATTGGGTTTCTTTATTTAATGGCATATGAACTTTCATGGGTTATTTAATGCTAAAGCCATCATTGTAGAAGAACATTAGTGGTACTATTTAACCCATAGCTGGAGTGGGATAAGAGATTCCTACATTTCCCAAGGGTATTAGTTTGAAAGTGAATGTAATAGTGTGACTGGAGTTCAAACTCACTACAATCTCATAGTCCAACACATTAACTACTATGCTACAAGACACCCCCACCACCACCACAGATAAGTTATATTAAATAAAGTTTGAGTAAAGCATTTTTCTGTCCTTTATTATAACATTTTTAGCTTATAAAATCATTTAAACTACAAAACATTATTACTTTTTTTTATTCAGTGAAGTAAGGTTTGGTTTCTTTGTTTAATGGCATATCAACCTTCATGGGTTATTCAATGCCAAGTCCATCTTTGTAGAAAAAACGTATGGTACTGTTTATCCCATCGCTGTGGCAGGTGTAGATTCATAACCTTTCCCAAAGGTAGTCGGGACTGGGGTTCGAAATCATAAGCGCTTTTGATCACATCTATGATCGTCTTCGAGGTGATTAAATTTTGTAGGAATTGTTTGTTTTTTTAGTTAAAATTTTTTTTTTTTAGTTCCAGATTTATTCAGTTGGAATGGTTTATTGTGACCCCTACTTTGGTTAGTGTGTTAGTTATTAAAGATATTTGATATATTAGTGCCCGTGTAAAATGCTATTTTATCTATGTTAGATTTTTTTTTCATTTTTAATACTAATTGCTTCTAGGTCTTGTGCGCGTTTTTATTGTTATTTTTACAGAGGCTCATAATGTTATTGATGAGTAATTTTTAGTGTATCGGCTGATGTGAAATGTTAGTGTTATCATTATATTTTACAGATATATCTTGTTTTATGGTTCTATTATCTGAAAGATTATATGGTAGACGAAGTGAAAGGCGGCTGTATTGTGG
>CM042159.1:14377903-14379033 GCA_023376005.1 Doryteuthis pealeii
AGTCAACTTAGAAGGTTGATAGTTTTTTTCAGCTCTCCCCATTGACAATTTTCAATTTACGAGGAATTAAAAGCTTTTCATTGGACAACAGATATTCTTCAACTGACAGCTGGGGCATGTGGAATATCAACATTATCTTCATCTATACATATATAAAGGGCAGTTGTGTGTATGTATGTCCGAATGTAATCTTATATATATATAAATAGCAGTTGTGTGTATGTTCGGAGGAAACTTCGAAAATAAAACAATTAACGACAAAGTAAATATACACTTTAAATATCACCAGGGCTTGGTTTTTGAGTGAAAATAATGAAGATTTGATTTATATTATCGAATAAATTAAAAAAATTAAATAGCATTATAAAATAACGTTAAAATTATACTCGGCCATTTTCGGAGTTTCTGGCTAAAAAGTAGACAATTTTTTTTTACGTAAGGATTTTAATGGGGCATCCTACGAGGATCTAACTCACGATTCAGTAATAATAGATATGCGAGACTACCTTTTTTACACCCCCACCTTTTACTTAGGCAATGCCGGGTTGCCGCTTCTAGTACATGTATAAAGGGCAATTTTTTGAGCAAAAAATAATAGAAATTTGATTTATATTCGTGAAGATAATAAAGAATATTACTGATAGTAGACATTCAGATTTCTTTTCAGAGTAGCTGGATCAATGCAAGGCCTTTTTTTTACATAGGAATTTAAATGGGGCATCCCACGAGGATTCAACTCACGATTCAGTAATAATGGATCTGCGGGACTAACTTAAAAAATCCCCCTCTACCCAGGCGACGCCGGGTAGTCGCTGCTAGTACTATATATATACAGGAGTATCTCGAAACATGAAGTTGTTCACACACACTTAATATGTATATATATTTTTGTTTTTTTAATTTTTTACTTCTAAACTCTACCGGTGTGGGAAAAAAACAAACCAAAAAACAAGCGAGCTATTTATGAATAGAAAAGATGGATTTATATAGCAAAAAAAGCTTTTGAAGGGTGCTGAAATACGTCTAAAATTTGGTCATAAACTTTAAGAATATAAGTTGATTTTCTAGATGGAAATAAATAATTAAATTTTAAAAGGGATTTAGATTTATCATTCAATTGTTGAAGACGT
>CM042159.1:14381633-14386633 GCA_023376005.1 Doryteuthis pealeii
AAGAAGATTTCTACTGTAAAACCGAGATACTCGAGTATCAACAATAAATTTTCCATCCATCATAACATCCTGTGTTTGTTTTCTAAATTTTCTCCACATACTGTCGGATTAATTTCCTCATCTTACTTCCATAATATATATATATATATATATATATATATATATATATATATATATATACTGTCCCAGTGTCGCTTTAGCTTTTCCGTTGCAGTGGATTCACTACTTTATCCAAGAGTGCTCAATATATTATAAGCATAGGGCTATAATATTTGTATTAAAAAGTATGGGTCAATCTTTTCGATTTCTTTCATTTTCACTCTATTGTCCGTTGAAACGGCAAAATCCACGGGATGGCATATTCTTTTTTACTTATTAATTGACATTCGTTCCGGTTTTCAGAATTTAATGATCCGTTCATGTCATTATTATTATTATTATTATTATTATTATTATTATTATTATTATTATTATTATTATTATTATTATCACTCCTTTTGAGTTTCTGGTTCATGCATATACCATTTTGTTGTATGGTCAAAATTCTTCTTTTTTTTTTGCTTAATTCCGAGTGGATCACCGTCCCAGCCCAGTCGTGCCTAGCTTTGTATTCCCGTTGTGCTAGTTTGTTACGTTCACTTAATACATGGTTTACAGTCTCCTCTCTGTCACTGCACAGTCTACATTTACTGTTGTTGCGTCTTATCAATTTTTGCTTTGATATAATTTGTTCTTATGACATTATTTTGTGCAGTAATTATTAGTGATTCAGTTTCTCTCTCGAGGTATTATTATTTTCACTCCTTTTGAGTTTTTCACATTAGCGTTAGCTGATGGTATTTCACTGTAGTCTGAGTGACAACAAGTCTTCTCAGCTCTCCAGGACTCTTCTGAGTATTCTAGCCGATTGCAGCAGTGCAGTAGTCTGGATGGTTTCAATTCTTCCTCTGATTTCTAGATCTTCCAGTGTTTTTTCCAAGTTTATTAGGACCGTTCCAAGTGCACCAACTACAATTGGTATCACTCTCACTCTCATATTCCACAGCTTTTTCAATTCTCTGGCAAAGTTCAGGTATCTATCCATCTTTTCATTTTTCTTCAGCTTCACCCTGTGATGTGCTGGAACCGCAAAGTCCTCCAGTAGACAAGTTCTCCTGGTCTCCTGGCTGGGATAAAGTGATCTGTCTTTATCTCAAATTGCCAGATTATTATTATTATTATTATTATTATTATTATTATTATTATTATTGCATGCATATCTGTTAAATAGACTTTTGTTATTTCTGATATATGACTAATTGATTAATTTTATTTCTTTATTTTTTGTAGGTAAGTTCTATAGTTCCACTTATTTAACTCATATAAGGTAAGATTTTATGAAAATTAAATTCAATATATATATATGGGGTGGGGGTATGTATGTGTGTGTGTGTGTGTGTGTGTGTGTGTGTGTGTGGTGTGTGTGTGTGTGTGTGTGTAAGAGAAAAAGTCACGGAACATTTTCTTTTTAATGATATTTTGCTCCCAAGCGCATTCGATCAGATCCATGATCATCTTTGGAGGGATTATTTTTTGTGGGTATTGTCTTTTTTGTGGGTGCGAGCTTCATTCAATTCAATTTATTTAACTTTCTTCCTATAAATGAATCTAATAACGAGGGAACGTCACAAAATTGGCTCCTATATCATCCATCTGAACACCTTATTTATTTTTCATTTCTTTATATACTTACATAGCGTTTGATTCATTTTCTTTCTTTTTTCTGTTATATATACTAGCAAATATATACACACTCTGGGTGTAAGTATTTAGGTTTTAATGTAATAAAATATTAGATTAAATTAGAAAGACTAATGAAACTAAATAAGAATGCAGAAAAAAAAACGATTTGAAACAGAGGGGGGTATAATAAAAAATAGAACAACTGGAAATTACTCTTCCATCACTCCCCTCTTTCATTGCTAAATTTTTCTAATTTAACTATTTAGTTAAAATAGGAAGTAAAATTATAAAATAACACTTATATCTTCTTGTTAATGGATTTCGTTTAATATTTAAACCCGAAATTTTTGCCCATATTCATTACAATAAAACCAAACAATTAGAAATCAATAATTCTAAGTACATATTTATTAAAATCAAATTTTTGATATCAATATGCAACTTAGCCTTCCCTTTCACACTATAAACCGCTATTTTGTTGTATATATATATATATATATATATATATATATAATATATATATATATATATATGTTATTAGTATGTAGATAAAGCCAACAGTATTGATAATGTAAAGCAATTTTATGAAAAATTGAGGTTTAAATAAAAATAGGATACTGGAGAATGTGACGTAAATAACAAAGGGAATTGTGACTTGAGTAATGATATAGTTTCGGTTACAGACAGGAAAACAAGCAACAATAATCTTCATACAATAACTGCTATTTACACAGTAGCATTGCAGCCAACAAAACCTTCATCAGATGATGACTCTGGGTTCAGGCATGGTTTCGGGGCCGAAGCATCATTACCACTAACCCAGAGCGCCCCAGCAGTATCTCACAATACCACCAGACTTTGTCGGTTTGATGTCACAATATAGGACTGCCATATCCACGCTGATGCGGTTAGAGCTTTCTCCTGAATCTTTTTAAAGTAATATATATATATATATATATATATATATATATATTATATATATGATAAAAAACAAGGCCCTTGTTTTTTCAAATAAAACAAATTTTTCTCTCTCCTCCTTTTTTTTTTTACTCCCTTCGCATCCACTTATATAGGTGATCATAATGATTACCCTTAAAGTATTATTTAGATTTGCCTGTACCAAAAATTTATTCATATATATATATATATATATATATATTATATATATATGTGTGTGTGTGTGTGTGTGTGTGTGTGTGTGTTCAGGTTGTTTGTGAAAAATTGATATCATTTCATCTTGAAATAGTCGCTGTCATTTGAGATGCAAAGATGTAAGTAAAGTTGGCTAAGTGGCCTATTGTCGGTATCAGCCAGAAAGTGAGGGGGTCTATCAGCGAGGGGGAGATTGCTTTGGATGAGGTTGGGTGTCACGCCTACCGTCAGCTCCCCACTTTATCGCACATATTAGATTATGCAACGAGACCGATATCGAACCCACGAACCTTGCAATTCCTCGGTGGGTGTTCTAATGACCGAGCTAAACTCAGCAAATGAAACTAAACAGGATTAATGTATTGTAAGAACACGGACATAAAATGAGGGTTCAGTTTATTTTATGGTAGGAATTTACGAGGAAAAAAGTTAAGGATTACTGAGAGAGAGCTTGGTAGTAAATTCCCATATACCTTTGCTGGGTTACGGAGAAAGTTAATAAAGACTATTCTCTTCCGTGGGGCCAGCAAACCTTGAAAATCGGCATTTGAAATTATTTCCTTTGTCACGTGACATGAACATTCTATATGCGCTAAAAGCAGCATTTGTAAATCACTCAAAAACAGATAGATTTCATTTTCATAAACGTTTATAAGTTGGTTATAAGTAAAATAAACAGAACGGATTAGGCTATATATATATATATATATATATATATATATATATATATGTGTGTGTGTGTGTGTGTGTGTGTGTGTATGTGTGTGTGTGTGTGAGAGAGCGTGTGTGTGTGTATGTATTATTGAAAAGGTGAATTACCGGTGAATATGGTCACAATGGTTAGTTGATGCAAAATTCAGAAAGGTTAAGACAGCGATATAACAAATGAAAAGTGCTCAATACGTTAGTAGAGCATATTTATTGCAATATAGGTACAAGAGATTACCTTCTCGAGTTTCACCATTGGGATCTTCAGGGTTAAATCCACTGAATTAATCAATATCTTGATGAATTCAGTGGATTTAACCCTGAAGATCCATATGGTGAAACTCGAGTAGGTTATCTCTTGTACCTATATATATATATATTATATATATATATATATATATATATATATATATATACCTTATGGAGGAAGTGTGCACAAATCGAGATGGATGGTTGGATGGATGGATATGAACATTATAAAATCACCAGGGACATACAAATGGATTGATAATATATATATATATATATATATATATATATATATATATATCATTTAGCTATAGGCTCTCGTTATTGAGATGTTTATAACCACTTCCTTTTCAATATACTAAGTGTGTCCGTCACCTCACCTCTGGCTTGGCACGGCATATTCTCACACTTCTCACATTCCTCCAATAATCACTTGTGACGTAGAGCAATAAGACGCTCGTCTTCAGTCACGTGGTCACTTGTCCAATAAAGAGGACGGACGCTGGGGATCCATCATGCGTCATAATTCACTTTGAGTTAATCTTCCGAATAGCTACGGTAAAAGGTTTTAACTAAAATCCAAGCAATGGATTTCCGATGACCGAGCTGTATTATAATCCATTCTATGAACGTATGTTCATGATTTCACGTGTTAGTTTTACCGCCTCCCACCCCATAAATTATTTTCATATTGATTATAGTATTTATAATGTTTATAGTGAAATAATAATGTTTATAGTAATAAGAAATAAAGTTTTAGTATATAAAGAAATAAGTAATAAAGAATAATGTTTATAGTAATAAAGAAATAAAGTTTATAGTAATAAAGAAAATAATGTTTATAGTAATAAGAAATAAGTTTATAGTAATAAAAATAATGTTATAGTAATAAAGAAATAAAGTTTATAGTAATAAAGAAATAAAGTTTAGTAAGAAAGAAATAAAGTTTATAGTAAGAAATATGTTTAATAGTAATAAAGAATAAAGTTTATAGTAATAAAGAATAAAAGTTTATAGTAATAAAGAAATAATGTTTATAGTAATAAAGAATAATAAATAAAGAAATAAAGTTTATAGTAATAAAGAAATAAAGTTTATAGTAATAAAGAAATAAAGTTTATAGTAATAAAGAAATAAAGTTTGTAGTAATAAAGAAATAAAGTTTATAG
>CM042159.1:14389133-14394133 GCA_023376005.1 Doryteuthis pealeii
CAAATTTATAAACAGTTTTGCTCTATCACCTCTAGTTTTCTGTCTTTTAATTAGTCTCATTTTAGTATATACAGACTATATAAGTGCTTATTTCAACAGTTGCAGCAGCTTATTACAGATAAAACAGGATAGATAAAGAACATTGACGGAATAAATATACTTGGATGACACAATGTACACAATTCATAGTACGGCAGACAGTTTGAAGTGTGTTTTCTTAGATGATCTGCTGTATTTTGCCTCCGGGATGTCACGCAAGAGCATACAACAAAGTAGAATTAAATCATATGTAAGGCAATAAAATGTGCGTCGTTGAAAATTGTAATACAAATATATACCCAAAAGATTGTGTAACACGATTGCCGACGGACACCTTCCTCCAGCGCTGCGAGGGATGACAGCCTCCTGCGCTGACTGCCAGTGCACTACTGGCTGTTGATTGAGACGTGTTGGCTACGCTTAACTGCCAAAATCCGTCTTGATATATAGCTATATATATATAATGTAATACTATTACTTATATTTATTGCATAATAACTAAAAAAGAAGACATAAGTCACACAATATTAGAAATTAACCCTGAATGTATATACGCCTTTATGTACAGTATGTGTACAAAATGTACAGTATGCATATCTAAAAAAAACTAGAGGTGATGAGTAAAAACGAATTTCAAATTTGAATTCATGAGGAAAATGGGATTGGAATGAATCCGACAGAATGAGGTAAAATAAGGAATGAAAGAACAAAACTCAGACAAAAATGTGTTTCGCTGGATGTTAAATTTCGCTTCTTCAGCTTTTATTGAATCATTAGGATCATACAAGTGATTCAATAAAGGCTGAAGGAGCGGAATTTAACATTCCAGCGAAATATACTACACATTTTTGTCTGAGTTTTGTTCTTTCATTCCTTATTCTACCTCATTCTGTCGGATTCATTCCAATCCCATTTTCCTCATATATATATATATATATATATATATATATATATATAATATATATGTACGCGTGCGCGTATGTGTGTGTGTGTGTGTGTGTGTGTGCGTGCGTGTGAAGAGAAAAATGGAATTGAATCTAACGGTATGTAAAATAGTGAAGACATTTTGAAAAAACACAGGTTCAAATAAAATAAGTGATATTTATTCAGCCAACGCTGCAGTGTTTCAATGTTGAGGGATCCACCTATGCTTCTAGTTGATATATGTCTGTTTATATATATATATTTATATATATATATATATATATATATATATATATATATAATATATATTTATAGTATATATATTGTTTGGGATTTAGTGTGGAGCATTAGGAATGGAGTATCATAAACTGGGTTTTTAGTGTTAAGTTTCGTTTAATTTTCGAGATGACTGGCTTCTCTTCATCCGAACGATCGAAAAATAAACGAAATAAAACGATGGAAGTTTATTATTAGTCGTAATGTCGACGTTCAAACGTATTGGTTTATATAGAAAACTTCTGCAGGACAAGTAAACAAGAAAAGGAAAAAAGATGTTTGTTGTTAAAAAGGTGAAGGATGTTTTTGAATTTCTCATTTCAAAATTCAAATCATTCGTAAACATCCATCATTACAAAAATCTTTTTTCCTTTAGTTGCTTCATATTGGCCGGAAAGGGGTTTCTATATAAACCAAGGCGTTCGAACTTCGACATTACGACTAATAATAAACTTCAATTCAGTGTAACATCCCGTTTTGCCTACTAGTCATTTGGATTATCTTATATATATATATATATATATATATATATATATATATATATATATATATATATGGTCATATAATGTGCTATATTCATAAGCAAATAGTGTTGAACATCACAGGTAGAGCATATATATATATATATATATATATATATATATATATATATATATATATGAGTTAGCGTATCGTGCCTAGGAAGACAAAGACACCTGGTTACTCACAATTTCTTGCCTATGTGAGTTGGTTTTGGAATCGCATTCATTTCAAATTAACCATACCATATATTATGTAAACCTTTATTTCTTAGGTATATATCACACACATTGTAGATTTTAAACACACTAATAACATGAGCTGTTTTGAAGCAAATCAATTTATTCCGTGTATTAATCATTTTGACTATGAATTAAATACTCATGTATAAAATGTAAGTAAGTAAAGTTGTCGGGGTGGCCTATTGTCGGTATCAGCCAGTCAGCGAGGGAATCTATCCCCTTTTCACTAGAGCTAGATCAAGGAGACTATTTTTGCGTCTGAGGTGGAGCGCCACACGTACCATCAGCTACTTACTTTACCGCACAGATCCCTGTGCTATTCATATGCTGAATTGGCGAGGGCCGGTATCGAACTAGGAACCTTATGATTTCTACATGAACGCTTTACCGACTGAGTTAACCCGACTCATTTATAAACTTACGCAAATTTCTGACTTAATTGTGACGTAAGCTATGATGTGGTTTCGGTTACACAAACCGAATCTTTATTATTAATAGATATATATGATTATATATGTATATTTGTATCATTCATAGATATATATGTATATATATATATATATATATGTATTATGTATATATGCTTTATTATATATATCTATATATCTATATCTATATATATATATATATATGTTATCTATTTGGGTAAATTAATTTTTGGTTGTTTTAGAAGTAGGAAAAAATGAATATCAGAAATAAAACAATGAACATTCTCTTAGAAATTCATTTACCAATATTACGAGGTGCGTCCCTCTTTATCAAAGGTTTGTGATAGCCTGACTGCCTGTGGTGTTTTTGGGGGTCAGGTGGTGTTCTTTCTAGTCTGGTGTTTGATTGGTTGTCTTTGTGTTGTTCTCTATGTGGCCCTCTTTTTCAGGGGATTCTACTGTGATTTGGAATTGGCTGTAGTGGAAGGTGGGGGAATGAGGGTTTTATTATGGATCTGTAGGTTAGTTGTGAATATGTTGAAGTATTTAATATAACTGCACTTAAATGTCCTAGATCTTAGTTTAAACCTTGTGTGTGTGAACTAAAATGTGCTATCCATTTTGATCCTTTTTATTTGCGCTATCGGTATGATGGAAAGTTGTGATCTATTAGAATACATTTAAGGTTGTCTAATGTATGCCCTGGTCTGTTGAAATGCTTCGCTATAGTTGCATATTTAGACCCTTGTTAAAGCACTTGTGTCTCATCCTTAACAAGTGCTCTACCGACTGAGTTAAAACGACCCCTTCACAGAATCTATTTCTAAATATATTTATAAAAAAAGTTAAAGATTGAACATATTCTGTTTTTCACTCTCCCCTTTCTCTCTCTCTCTCTCTCTCTCTCTCTCTCTCTCTCTCCACACACACACACACACGCACGCACCCACACACACACACACATACACGCATACAAATATATAGATAGGTAGATACCGTTGAATTTGACTAGAACGATAGATCTGAATTTGCTTTAAAAATATATAGATAGATAGATAAATATAGAATAAAAGAGAGAGAGAGAGAGAGAGAGAGAGAGAGAGAGAGAGAGAGAGAGAGAGAGAAGAGAGTGAGAGAGAGAGGTAGACAGAGAGAGACAGAGACAGGGAGATACATAGACAGAGACAGAGATAGATATACAAATAGACAGACAGACAGAAAAATGTCAGAGAGTAGATAAATATAGACACCTATTTAGACAGACATTGCTTTTTTTACACAGTGACATTTACGACATCTTTCCCGACATAGGCTCGTAGCGAGTACATTTTGATTCAACCGTAATATGTAATGTCAGTATATATACTAATATGTCATAAAAAGAGAAAACGTTTTGTGAGAGAAACATAAAATGTGTAGTGTAATTTTATCACAATCAGAATGCTTTTAACAAACAAAAAAGACAAAAACAAAACATCAACTGAGGTGGACACTACTAAAATAGGCTCAGTCCTAATTAGTGATCATCCTCCACACATTAATACAACAACAACATTAGGTTTTCTTTTGTTTTGTGTGACATAGTTTATATTGTGTAATCAGTGAAATTAAAACTTCTTCTTCTTCTTCTTCTTCTTCTTCTTCTTCTTCTTCTTCTTCTTCTTCTTCTTCTTCTTCTTCTTCTAATATATCAATATTCCCATCAACAACTTATACACATTTTATGACTAACATCATTTTTAAACCAAATAAAATTATACTTTTAAGTAAATTATAAATAAATTGATTATTAAAAAAATGAAATAAGAAGCAACCATTGATTTCATCAAAATGTTTGCTCACCAACTTAAATTATTTATCAAAATAGAAATGTTTAATACCTATAAGTAAACTTATAATCAACTTTCAACTTATGTCAAAAAAAAAAAAGAAAAAAAAAAAAACAACTGAAGTGGTCACTACTAAAATAGGCAGTCCTAATTAGCATCATTCTCCACACATTACTACAACAACCAACAACTTTTTTTGTTTTGTGTGACATATTTATATTGTGTAATGTGTGAAAATAAACCATTATCTCTTCTTCTTCTTCTTCTTCTTCTTCTTCTTCTTCTTCTTCTTCTTCTTCTTCTTCTTCTCATTATTATTATTATTATTATTATTATTATTATTATTATTATTATTATTATTTATCTTTAACTATAGAGAGTAAGCGTTCAAAGGGGGATAATTCTTATATCATATTATATCTTAATGTTAGAAATATTCATTGTTTTAGAGATTATATCAAAATACAAAAGGGAGATAATCCATTCAGTTTTCGACTTACGTTGAATTATATTATTCGATTTTATAGTAGGTGTATGTTCCCGTCCTTGCCCAGGTTATATCGTATCTGGCGAAATTTAAATGTTCACTTTTAAATCTCATATTGCTCATTGCATAGCAATACTTATTGTTCTCCCTGCGCGATGAGATGGGCATAAAGACAAAATAAAAAATAATCAAGTAACAATAGAATGTATTGTAGTTAATTTAATTAAACACAATCAAAGCCCAACAGAAGCCCTTA
>CM042159.1:14399133-14446989 GCA_023376005.1 Doryteuthis pealeii
TACTATTTTCTTTCTTTTTTACCCCTTTGCCCTTTTTTTTCTTTCTCTCTTTCCTTCACTCTTTCTTAATTGATTTTTTGTTTTCCATTTCTTTTTTTCTTCCTTCTTTCTTTCTCTTTTTCGACACTTTTGAGGTTTTGAATTGTTTTTATACAAACTGTTAAATATTTGAGATCATTTGAACGAGAATTCGTCTGGTTATTAGATAAAGAAATTATATCATTTTTTCAGAAACAGCCCGTACATCTAAAATTGTATTCAAATCTATTAATAATGGATATTCGCTTCCGGTTTTTGTCTGTAACAAAAGCTGCGTCACTGCTTACGTCACATTACCCAACACATAATCCAACGTCATAACATAGAATAAATATACTCAAAATGTGAGCATGCAACGTTAGACAATCCTCATTGT
Organism: Doryteuthis pealeii; assembly: GCA_023376005.1. Classification (NCBI taxonomy): domain Eukaryota; kingdom Metazoa; phylum Mollusca; class Cephalopoda; order Myopsida; family Loliginidae; genus Doryteuthis; species Doryteuthis pealeii. Next base: position 14,399,549 of record CM042159.1, read on the forward strand.
TTCAATAAATAGATGCCCGGCGTTATATATTTATATATAGATTGTTTTATTCTAATATATAATATTTAAAGTTATCGGTACTGTTTCCATTTCAAATTGTCTTTCTTTTTTTCTTTTTTTTTTTTTTACTCCTTTAATAAATTTGACGATTTTACATACTTATGGTACGCAATCTATGACATTGAATTTTTAGCTCCCATCCCCTCAGGCAATATCTTTAAAAAATATTTTTACATCGCCCGGAGGGTGTCTTTTAATTTTGCTAGTTCTTTTAAAGATGCAAATTCCAAAATGATGCTAATTATGATTTTATCAATTTTAAATTTGCTAAAAATATTGCAATTAACTGAGGCGGTACATTGTATATATAAGACCCAAACTATTTCGATCCTGTCACAATCTACTAGAATATACCGACGAAATTTCTTGGGGTTTGGTAAGGGGTTATTTTACAATTTAGAAGACATTTAGTGTTACGTAATGGTGGTGATGAGTAAAAAGAAGCGACTTTGTGTTATTACTAAATACTCTAAATGGCACAAAGGAAGATATCCCTCAGCCCCTAAGTTGGTTTCCGACTCCATGATATCATAGAACTGCCAGTCAGCTGAACAGCAGCCCAATAACCAGCATTCCATAGTACCGATGTAGTATTAATTAATATCATTCTGACTAAGAAACACTTCAAATTTGGTTATTAATTTTTACTGATTAAGGGAATAATTAATTAATTAAACAAAAATCAAACGGTTTTCGGAAAGCATAGTTAGCAGTATAGTCCTGCTGCTGCTGGGTGTATCAGCAGGAACTTGCCTGCTGCCTATATCAGCTGCCTATTGGCTATATCAGCAGTCATTCAAAAATGTTTTTGTCAGGTCATGGACTGGGTACTTTTGCTAGTATATATATATATTATATATATATATATATATATATGACCAAAACGAATTAAACTCGTAAATCAAGGTGTATATATTATATATATATATATATATATACTTGATTTACGAGTTTAATTCGTTTCGGTCATAATACAATTTCATTTGATATCAAATCAGTTTTCCCCAATGAAGTGAACTGAAATATCGTTAATCCGTTTCAGCCACACCACATAAAACACTCTGTTTATATTTTATTATAATTTTATTGTTATTTTTTTTAAGAAGAAAAATAGCACATTTTTGTATAAAAAACTAATAAAATAAAATGTTGTGAATTCTATGCTGTAATTTGTTTTAGTTTTCATTTTATATAAGTAATAATTTTCCTTGGCAGAATAAATTTAAAGTTAAATGTTTTTAGTTAACTCATTAACATAAGTATATCTGAAACTTAAATTTTGGCACTTAATACAACTCAAACAAAAAAGACCGAAACGGCTCGTTATTCGGTAAACTCGTAAGTGGATATAGATGATCCAAATGGGATCATCCCCAAATTACCAGTCGATTGGATACTTTTACACACACACACACACACACACACACACACACACACACACACACACACACACACACACATATATATATATATATATATATATATATATATATATATATATATATATATGGCATGTCATAAAAGAATCGAGACTGAAGCTGTCTTTACGAAGATAGAAATGGACAGTGAATGGAACGTTAATTTTTTCAGAATACAAGGTGTCATATATATATATATATATATATATATATATATATATATATATATATATATATATAAGAATGATAAAGCCTAAAGAATAAAGAATAATGAATATAAGAAAGCCACCTTAAAAACAAACAAAAACAAAACAAACAAAAACAAACAAAAACAAAAAAATAAAGAATTTAAGAAAAAAATCTGGAGAAAAGCGAAAGTAAATAAGTAAAAAAGGTTATCTCCCCTTGAGGTGCAAATGTCGTCTGCTATTAGATTCAATGGACAGAGCAAGTAAGAATGGAGGACAAGAGACTTTCATGGGCAATGCTTTGTGTCAAGCTATCAAAAGTCACCAGCATGGACACCAGCATGAACAGTGGAATCCTTTCAAATATATCATCAAAAATAATCCGAAGATAACTAACAAATAATTGTCAATAACTAATAAGTGCCGAATTACTTAAACTAATTCCCGATATTTGCCGAGCAATCATTAGACTGGCGCATTAGACTTAACTCATTAGATTTCTTTCAATACCTGCTGTAAGAAAGGATTCAGGCATTTTAAAAAAATGGCGCACGTAGCGTAACGGTTACCGTCATTGAAAAATTGACTGGTCGAGCCGAGTTCAAATTCTGGACGAGCTCGTTTGCATGTTACATTGCGCTAATGGAACGGAACCAGTGTCAGGATTTTCCCATAGCTCACCGGATTTCTTTGTTCGCATATATATATATATATATATATATATATATATATATATATATATATATATTACAGATATATATATGTGTGTATGTGTATTTACCAACCCATTGACACAAGCAGGATATGACACAATGTCGATATCTTAAGCGGAGTTTAACAGATTTTAATTAAAACTTTCCTTCTCCTAAACTGATTACCTAGCCTAGCCTAGTATTTACCCATAGCTGGAGGGAGAGTAGCTGGATTTATTCCTTTCCCAACGGTATTAGCGCTATGTGAAATGCAAACACTCTCGTCCAGGTTTGAATTCGGGTCGACGAATCCATTTCTTAAGATTTTAACCAATACACCACGCGCTTCATTGTTGGTTTAAGTTTAGCAAAAAATAAAAAAGTAACCAATTTTACACCACTTACGTTAATGAATATTTTAGTCTCATACAGATCATATAAGACTCATAAAAAATAAGAATTCGGTGGGTAAGTGACACCAGATAATTAGGGTTTACATTTTTGCATTTCATCTGGGACTGATTTGGACAGTCTAATTTTTAACAAGATGATAACGGTCGGAAGATTAAGGAACAATTGTATTAATATATATTATCAGATTTTCACACCAGCATTAGCTGATGGTTTTTCACTGGAGTCTGATGATATATAAATATATAATCTATTTTATTGATTATTATACATTGAGCTCTTTTTAGGGATTTATACAAATCCCTGTATGAATATTTTTGCACCTACAGGAACATACAGTATGATTATACAGTGAGATTTTGAGGATCCCAGGTGGAATCATCTCTTACTACCAGTCATTTGGATACCTTACATTTAAATATATAAAAGGGTTTTGTAATTTGCTTGGAGCATTGTGTTTCTATTGGTTTTTGTTGGTTTTGAAGGCTATCACAATGCAAGCGTAATGAAAAAAGAAGGTAACTGTGGTGTTGTTTGTTAACCTGTGATTTATTCTTAATTCTTAATATTTCGGGATAAAAAATCCCATTTACAGGAGATTACAAGAACTGAAGTTGTTGCTAGTGGCTGTTCATTTGTGCTATCTCATGTCTTCAAAATTCTCTGTGTGTGGGGGGGGGGGTGAGGTGCTTGTTTATGTGTGTGTAAGTGTGTGTGTGCGCGTTTATGTTTGTGTGTCTGTTCATTTTTTTTATTGTTTTTTTTTATGTTAATTATTATTCCAGATTTGGCTCGCTCTCTAAGCATGTTTTTTTTTTGTTTACTTACAGGACCATCTGGTCTCTTTTTTATTAATATGTGTCTGAGATTAACATTCCAGATATCGTTTGATTGTTTATGGGTGCGGGTGTGTTTCGATAGACAGTAAATTTACACAAAACCAACCAGCAAACCAATATATATATATGTATGTGTGTGTGTGTATATGTGTGTGTGTGTGTGTGTGTGAATGTTACAGAAATGTGTGTGGGGGAGGAAATGATATCTCCAGTAGTAGACGGTCATTCTGTTGGCGTAAGAAGAGCCGAACAACACAGTAATAGCCGGAGTCATCTTCTAGCATCTATAGTGATGCGACAAAGACATTTCGCACGTATCATTCCACACCAATAGCCAATGATCAGGTGCTAGAGATGTTTCTCTGCTTAGACAGACCAAACAGATTCACCAGGCCAAATATATATTCTACATGGCTGACCATACTAAAAGATACATAGACAGAATACACATTCACAGACACACGCACACGCGCGCACACACGCACACAGACACACACACACACACACATACACACACACAGATGTATATATATATAATAGCACGCAAACATACACATATATATGTATAATAAGCACACACACATATATATATACATATATATAATAAGCAAACACAGACTCACACACACACACACACACACATATATATATTATATATGTGTGTGTGTGTGTGTGTGTATGTGTGTGTTATTTAACACGCTTGTGTGACCAACTGTTTTCTAATAAAGTGAGATTCCCTTCAGATGGTGCCTTACACTTTCCAAACAATCCCAATCCATACTATCAATCATATATATATATATATAATATATATATATATATAATATATATTTACACACACACACACAACACACATATATATATATATAATAAGGGTTTGTAATTTGCTTGAAGCATTGCGTATATATTGGTTTGTTGGTTGGTTTTGAAGGCTGTCACATGCGAGTGTAAAGAAAAAAGAAGGTAACTATGATGTTTTTTGTTAACCTGTCAATTATTTCTCAATATTTGGGAAGAGATTCCCATCTCAGAAGAATACTGGAACTGAAGTTGTCTTAGCGGCTGCTACATTCGTTCTGAAACCAATATATATATATATATATATATATATATAATAAAATAGTATTTTTGTTGACTGTTATAGTTGAAGATATTCGACCAGAAAATCTTTCGCAGTGAAACTGAAGTTGACGCTAATCTCAAAATGAACATCGCAACTTGTTGGTCGTGGTGTGATGGTTAGAGTCGTGAAAAATGGACTCGCCGATCCGAGTTCCAATCCTGGACGAAGCTACAGTTCACATAGCGCTAATACCCTTGGCAAAGGTATGAATCCAACTACTTTAACCTTGACTAGGTAATCTGTCTAGGAGAAGGAAAGCTTTGAATTCAAACCTGTTAAAGTCGCTGAAGAAATTGACCTTGTGTCGCATCCTATATTAAGTTTTTCTTTCTTTCTGAAATATATATATATATATATATATATAATATATATAGAGAGAGAGAGAGAGAGAGAGAGAGAGAGATAAAGAGAGAGAGAGAGAGATGGATGATAGATAATACGATATCAATATATAGATATATCGAATGAGATAGATAGATAGATAGATAGATAGAGAGAGAGAGAGAGAGGGGGGGAATTCATTATGTACATATGTGTGCGTGGAAAGGGGATTGTAATGAATCCGACAGAATGAGGTAAAATTTAAGGAATGAAAGAACAAAAATGTGTAGTATATTTCGTTGGAATTTTGAACTCTGCTTCAACAGCTTTTATTGACTTATCAGGATCACACAAGTGTTTTATAGAAGGGGAAGTAGGTAGGTGGTAAGTTTTGTGGTGAGGGAAAGATTTGACTGGTTATAGGGGAGATCTTTGCTACTTCCTCTACTCAAAATTCTCTCCAAGAAAGGCTACTCCCCTCCCATATCAGGTATTTCTCACCATTCATTTTTCTACCTACGCCCCTCAACTCTCTTCCCAACTTGTTTTCTTCTCACCTTCCCCAAAGATTTCCCCTATAACCAATCAAATATTTCCTTCACCACAAAGCTTACCCACCCACCCCTTCCCCTTTCTATAAAACACTTGTATGATCCTGGTAATTCAATAAATGCTGACGAAGCTGGGTTCCACACTCCAGCAAAATATACTACACATTTTTGTCTGAGTTTTGTTCTTTCATTCCTTATATTTTACCTCATGTGTGTGTGTGTTTGTACGTGTATGAGCACGTGAGTTTTATGCCTATGTGATATATTATATATATATATATATATATATATATATATATATTATATATTATTTTCTATGTATTCATATATATATATATATACCTACTCGAGTTTCACCATGAGGATATTTAGAGTTAACTCCACTGTGTAAATCAAGATGGTTGATTGTAGACAATTATACGCATGTGTCTTTTGCTATGAACGGTACATTGTGCATAATAATATGCATACATATAATTGTCTACAATCAACCAACATCTTGATTTACACAGTGGAGTTAACCCTGAAGATCCTCATGGTGAAACTCGAGTAGATTATCACTTGGATCTGTATTAAAATAAATTTGCTCAGCTAACTATTGAGCACTTTTTATTTGTTATATCACTGCCTTACCTTTATGAACTTCACATCAACCACAGTGACCACATTCACCGGTAAGTCATCTTTTCCATAATATATATATATATATATATATATATATATATGTGTGTGTGTGTGTGTGTGTTGTATGGGGGGTATAATATTCAAACTGTGGCTTGTTCAGTGTTTATAGAACGCTTCCGTTATATAGTCGCTGAACAAGCCTCCGTTTTAATATTCGATATTTAACCTCTGAAGATTGCATATGCATGAACTATGTTACGGAAAATTAACACAATAATATTTCATCCTAATTTTAAACCTGCTTTGCTATTTTAGCATTGAGCACCTTTACATGCTAAAACTTTTCACATTCATCCTCCACCATATTATATTATATTATATTATATTATATGCACTAGCAAATTTATGCACCCTCCGGGTGCAAGTTTTTAAGTTTTAATATAATAAAATATCATGTTGAATTAGAAAGGCTAATAAAACTAAATAAGAATGCAGATAAACGATTTGGAACAGAGGGGGTATTATCGAAAAATAGAACAGCTTTGAAACTAACTATTCTTCATTTTTCATTACTCCCGTCTTTCATTGGTACATTTTTTAATTTAACTCTTACTTAAAATAGGAAGTAAAGGATAATATCACAGTTATTCTTCTTGTTCAGAGATTCTTTTAAGATTTATCGGCGAGATTTTTGTTCATATTCAATAAGATAAAACAAACAATTAGAAATCAATAATACTTAGCATATATTTATTTAAAATCAATTTTTAAGATCAATATGCAAATTAGCCTTCCCGTTCACACTGTAAACCGCTATTTTATTGTATATATAAATACAATTGCGTATTATTAGTATGTAGATATGGTCAACAGTCTTAATAATGTAAAACAATTTTATTATTCATTGAGGTTTAAATAAAAATAAAATCATGGAGAATGTGATGTAAATAACTAAAGGAACTGTGAATTGAGTAGTAATATAGTTTCGGTTACAGACAGACAAACACACAATCTCCATTATAATAAGATATATATATATATATTGATAGATTGATAGATAAATAGATGTATAGATAGATATGTGTGAAAAATATGCAGAAAAAGTATATAACAATCGATTCAATTAATCTGTCACTTTGGGATCAAATATTAATTGAATCGATTGAATCAATCATATATATATGCGAACAGGCTGAGATAGATAGATAGATAGATACATAAAAAGACTTCCATGTTTTTTCCAGCTTTTGAAAATAATAAGAATGCCGTCATTCAAATGAACCCGTTGACGGTCAAAGTCACTTCTTGTGTGATGCTTAAAACGTTCTTTATGTTTTAATGATGAAGCAAGAAAGAAAAAAAATCTAAAGATTTTATTGAAGAAGAAGAAGAAGAAGAAGAAGAAGAAGAAGAAGAAGAAGAAGAAGAAGAAGAAGAAGAAGAAGAATGTGGAGTAGTGCGAACGAAGAAGAAGAAGAAGAAAGGAGAAGAACTTTTACTCTCTTCCATTCTTGGCTTGAAACATCAAGAATAATTTGTCGTTCAATGAATCTAAGTTTTCATGATGGCATTTCCCAGACCGTTTCATTCATCTCTGATCTTGATGTGTTCTTACCAATCACCAGCCAGAATGATTCACTTCAACGAGACGACTAGACGAGGTCCAACATTTCTTCTGTTGAGCAGGTTTGTCCCAGTGGTTACTGAGACTGATCGGTAGTTATTTTTCCGTTTCAATTCAGTTAGTGAAATGGATCACTAATTAGACTGAGCTTATTCTAGTAGTGCCCCCCCCCAGCAAAGTTTAACAGTTTAGNAACTGTGGTGTTGATATTCGCTTTACACCTGTGAATTTTATATACTCACAGGTTAACACCAGTAAAGTTACGTATATTTTTCTGTTACACTTGCATTCGGATAGCCTTCAATACCAACCTCCAACAATATATACACAATACGCAAGCAAATTATAAAACCCTTATAACTATATATATATATATATAGTATATATATATATAATATATATAATATATTAAGGTACTTTCTTAATATTGCTTGAGCATTGTGTAATATTGAGTTTGGAGTCTGGATTTATATATATATATATATATTATATATATATTATATATATAGATTATATTACTGTATATATATATACCCATGATTATTAACTGTGATTTGGAACGTTGTTCAGCTTTTTTCTAGGGAAGATTCTCATATTGCTTTTCCTGGCAAATGGGTGTTTTTCTGGGTTTTTTTTGTGTTTTTGTGTTTTTATTAATTTTTGTACGGCTTTCTTTCTTTTTATTCTTTCTTGCTTTTTTAAAATTTTGTTTTTATTTTTTAGGGCGAACCGTATTATTTCTTGACTGACTCTGAATTAGCAGCCTCTTTGTTCACTAAAGGAAAAATTGAATTCGATAATAGTAAGCTGCGGGGTTTAAGGACTTGACCGGAAGACACACACACACACACACACACAACACACACACACACACACACACACAGAGAGGAGAGAGAAAGACGAGAGAAGAGAGAGAGAGAGAGATAGAGAGAGAGAGAGAGTGAACGAAGGGAGAGAGAGAAGAGAGAAACCTCTTTCTGAATCAACGTCAACAGAACAAGACCGATAGGAAAGGAAATGTGATGCAATAAAACATTGAACGTTATCCAATTAAATTTGCAGGGCGGAAGCGCTTCTTGCAGATATCGTTGAGGCAACGGAATCTGCCAACCCAGGTTCAAATCCAGAACGAGTCTGGGACTTTCACAATTTAGCGCATAGGACAGGTATGATATCCTAGTAACTTTCTCCAACTATTCGGTAAATGATAGGGCCAGTATGGGCTCCTTAAATCTTGGCATGAACAACCTGTCTGTAGAGAGTAGGAAAAGAACTCAGAATGAATTTGTTGGATCTTTTGGTGGATATAAGCCGTGTTACAATACCCACTAATTGTATAGACTAAGCGAGGGTCGCGTAGTTTAAACCTCAGTCAATCAACAGCCGGAATCCAGTGGCTATGTTGACGACTAATCACTGATACGGAAGAGCGATCTATTTTGCAATCAGTTCTGACGGTAAGACTTGCAATTACTGAGGAGCACCAAGGTAACAACCAAAGAATTTTTTACCAAGGATTTCCGCTGGACAAGCGGGTTCTTGCTTGATGGGCCCATAAAATCGTAACAGAGTTCAAAACAGTTTACCACTAAAAATTAACGGTGTGACGGCATTCCTGATCATCTAGGATGTGTATCATTGTTTATTTTTAGGTTTATGACATATCAACCCCTTTCCGGGTCATTTAATGTCAAATTTAGGGACTGGAGTTAAACAAGTCAGTTGATAAACAAAGGGACTCCAGTTTCTTATAGTATTGCTGTTGCTTACGATGGTCACCCATCTAAGTACTTGAACAGCTACTCCACTGCTTAAACTTCAGTGGATATTCGGGAACCGGGGATTTCAACGGAACTCGTCCAGAATAAATATTAAACTAAATTGGCGTATTCACAGTTACAGAACAAAGCTGATTGCAGTTTCCTGTTAAAATTTCTTCTAAATGAAGAATATATAATTTTCAAACAGAAAACTTGGTCTAATTTCCATATTAAAATGCGAATGAGCAACTATTTGAAAAGATCTAGGAAAATGGCCCCCGCGCCTGTTGACAGGGGCGCTAGGATAACGCCGGACTGAACCCTCTGCAGAAGGGTTAGGTAACACTGAGCCTAGTTGTAGCGTCCGTTCTTAATTTTACTTAATTATTTAATGAATCTTTTATTATATCTTTATATCTTATATATATACTTTTTATCCTAAAATTTTTATTACCTGTGTTGAAGTCAAACATAAGTTGTCTTTCCCTGGATCGGTTCCTATAAATACTAAAAATTAATTCTCCCTTAACTAGACAACAATAAATGAATATTAGAATAAAGCTCAAGACAGTGCGCTGAAACAAACATATCTTATTAAAATACCCCATTCACGTATTTAATTTTCTGAGGCAAAAATAACTTTAAACTGTTATCAATAACTTCAATATGGCTGAAGGCGTTCAGTTTATTTTATTTTTTTCGCTCGGCAACAGTTCGGAACATTCGCAACATTTCGTAGCAGGATAACACAAAACAGTTCTTAAGTCCTACTTAATGAAAAGTCAGATAATTGTTGATAATGAGTCAATTTGTTTCCTCGGTAACTTCAGACAAACATCGTAGTTAAAATGACACAAACAGTTCTGGAGTCCTTACTTAATGAAAGTCAGAAAAAAAAAGCTTGTAAAATCACTTTAACCCAAATGATTTTAAACAACCTAATTTGTTTAGAGAGTTCAATTATCCGAATGTATATGCATACTGATTTAATTTAGAAGTAACAACATCGGTCTGTTTAAAAAGAATTCTGTACGCGTAAAAGAAACCAAAAACATTAATGGCCGAGCATATAGCAGACGACAATACAAGTTGATTGATTGTATGTGTCCATTTCCCAGTACCGTAAACGAGCAGGACAATTCATTTTTTTTTACTTTCACTGTTTCGTAATTTATTATCAAGTAATTTAAAACTAGAGTTCATGAATTAAGTTTGGAAAACTGATAATCATTTTTGATGAAATGATTAGAGTACGGACTTATGATTGAAATGCAGGACTGGTCTTGATGTTGTGGCGGTTATTGCGTTCGGGATCAGTAATAAAAGTTGTTAATGTGAAGACTGAAATTATATTGAAAATGTATAGACCTCAGAAGAATGAAATTGATAGATAGATAGAAATTCATTAAACAGACTAAATAGATAGAATTGATAGACTTAGATGGATAGATAGATATTATAGATAGATAGATTGTAGAAATTAATAGATAGTTGAATAACAGTAATGACTATAAAAAACATTTAGAAGGCTTTAATAAATAATAATGACCACCAACAGTGAGAAAAGAACACCAAAACCCAAAAAGAGAAGGCAACAATATATATATATTATAATATTGGTTTGCTGGTTGGTTTATGAGCTTGTCACAATGCAAGTGTAAAGAAAAAAGAAGGTAACTAAGATTGTTTTTTGCTAACCTGCTAAATTCGTCTTCGGGCCCGAATTATAGCAGCCGCATAAGACAACTCAGTTCCCAGTATTCTTTCTGGATGATCGGGAGGTTTTCATCCCGAAATTATTAAAAAAGAATTAAAAAATGAACAGGTTACAAAACAACATCATAGTTACCTTCTTTTCTTTACACTCGCATTTGTGACAGCCTCTTCAAAACCAACCAGCAAACAAATATATACACAATGCTTCAAGCAATGACCTTAAACCCTTTATTATAATATATATAATATATATATATATATATATATATATATATATATATATAGGTTCCAAGGGAGGTAAGAAATAGTGCAGTGGAAAAAATCAAAGGGAAGTAATGCATATGGACAAATCGAATTTGGCTGATGAAGATATGATGTAAATAGAAAAAAGTAAATCATACATAGGATTATTAGATAGATAGATAGATAGATAGATAGTAGATAATAGATAGGGAGTGGCAATAAATGAATACATTGCAATTATGTTTAGATAGATGTGAATTTAGCAGATTATATATATTAAATGATATAACAGATAGAGATAGATAGAACGAATATATAGAATATATATCATTATATATGCATAGATAGATAGACAGATATGAAATAGAATATATATATATATATTATATATATTATATATATATATATATATATATATATATATATTATATATAAAATAGCAAAACAATTAAGATACTTCTCACGTGCTTATTGGAAAACACTGTATCTGTAATGAAAGTTACCACAACTTTCAACAGAGTCTCCTGGTACTAATCACGTCTTGGCTTTCAACCTCATGTGTCCCACATCTTCACTTTCGTTTTCGCAGTACCGATCACGTCAATAACATTTAACAGTTGTGAATGTGTAATCAACGGAACAGTTATGAACCTTTCAACTTATTTCCAAAACTGAACTCATTCCAAAAAACATCCATCATCTTTAACAACAACATCTTTTTCCAATTTCTTTCATATTTTCCTGAAGAAGTTTTCTATATAAACCGAAGCGTCGACCCCACACGACAATAATAACTTCCATTCCAGTGTAACGTTTTCCGTGTTTGTCAACATTCTCCACACACACCACCACACACAGTACACACACACACATATATATAGATTTATAGATAATTATATGTATATGTATATATTACTATGGATATACACAGGAAATAACCTACTCGAGAATTCACCATAAGGATACTTCAGTGTTTAAATCCATGCTACGCTTGTACTTTGGATTATGACCGCAATGATAGATTCACAGTTATTTCATCTAAACAACACTCATTCTGAAGACCCGAATAAACAGGAAAACATCGGATTCAAGAAAGAACAACATCCACCGCTAGTTAAAGAACTAAAAAATTCGAATCAGATCCTTATCATAATCTGAAAAGAATCAAATTAAACTTACAAATAATCCCATTCAGTGACCAAATTCAACAACGACTTTAAAATCAATGAAAGATTCCTCTAAAATTATTCGTTAAAAATTCCGATAAAACAGGCAAAACTTTTACAAAAATCATGCAGAAAAATTACAAACCTCCTTCACAACGAGGTAACCAAATTCTACAGAAGGGCAAACCCCCAAATAGGAAGAGGACATTATAACAATGAAGCCAGATCTATGCTTCTAATCAAACATAGCAAGACCGTGTTGGAGAAAATAAATAAAAAAACAATACTTCATTTATATGGAAAGACCATTACAGATAACTTTGCCAACAACCCAACATGCGCAGGACTAATAAACCAACTAAAACTTGAGATAGGAAATAAAAGCCAAAAATTATATTTGCAAAATACATTTCCGCAACCTAAGAACAGCAGTAAATATAAACCAATGGCAGAATATAAAGGACTGATTATTCCAATGGTTCAAAAACCTCGGCAGGCACATGATTGAGAATTTCACGCTAATCAAAATTGACATCAAAGACTTCTACACTCGATAACAGAAACACGGCAAACCAAAGCACTAAGAGGTGGCGAAGGAATAGATCATCATTCCTGATGATAAAGTTACAAATCTATCATGCCGAAAAAATCCATATCATACCACAACAATGTAATATGGATAAAAAAAGGAATAAACAACTACGACATTTCGATGGGTTCTACGACTCGGCCAGAGATCATGCGAAAGTTGGTCGGTTGCCTATTATTGTCACACCAAACCAATATATATGAGACCCTAGTAACCACGGGTCCTCTATTTGACGACGGCTTAGCCCATACTGAACACAGCCACAGCCTGAAAAGGAGATATGATACGCAAAAGCTACACAACTATTCCATGAAATTTGGATTTCAAAAATTGAATCCAACTCAATCTTGAAAATCACAGACTACTTAGATGTATCCCTAAATTTTCAACGATTGGATCTAATCCTTACATGAAACCCAAACCACACACCTTCTTATATATACAGGATCTAACCACCCAAAAAAGTATTTAAGCATGATGTGCTTTTAGCAAACTAGATTATATAAAACCTCATCAAACAAAACCATTCTTTAAACAAAACCAAAAAATGTATATGAACAGCCTTATAGTGCCAAGTGGCTTCAAAAACCAACTCCCATATAGAGAAAATAGTCATTTTCTCACCCTCCCAAACGAAAATAAAAAAGAACAGAAACAGAACAGAATCTGTCAATAATTAAACAACCGGTTGTAAATTAAAAATACTGTCCTTCTGTGAATCGAGATCAAAAAGTGGTGCGTAAAGGTTCATATGCTCCAGTTATAAAACCTTTAAATTTTCAAATATTACCTAAAGCCTTTGGCTGAATAGATAATCCACTCTTTTGACCAACACCACTACTTCCACATCCGGGGATGTCCATACATATACAAAAACATCTCAAACCTATGCTGTCCGACGCAACTTAGTGTTTTCAATTTAAACTTTAATAGACTATAACTAGACTATTCCACATTTTAATCAATTAAAAACACAGGCGTCTTTTGTTTGTTTGTTTCTTTCATTTGTTTCCACTGCAGCGGACCTACCGGGTGTCCATCTTATGTATTTACAATTAAGTACTTTATCCTTTATAAACAACTCTTTTGACGAAACGAGGTTAACGCATACCAATAACATATTACCAACTGAAAAACTTAATTAATTCATAAATCGAATAGATTCTTTACTTAACTTAAACTATTAATTATAATTTATTAATATTTTACTATTTCTCCCGTAAATGAGCCCAGCGTATAAAACTAAAATAGAAACATGTGACAAAGCCTACCGAATTATTTATTGCAATTTTCTTTTCTTTCCTCCTCTCGGGGTTAGACAGCGGCATTTACAACCAAAAAACTACTAATTACACCTATTCTTTACCATAACAATACTTTTACAATGATTACCAGGGATTTATTTAATGAATAAACATACCAGTTTATCTAACACGCATTCCATTATAACAAAAATTTAAACCTCTAATCGCGGTTAACGAAACCCTTATTATTTTTATTTATTTATTTATTTTACGCAAACCACCACATCCCTGGTATAATTAAATCAAAAACCAAAAATTTACCCCAGCAAAACAAAACAAATGCATACTAACAACACATCAGTTATTGAATTTAAAGTCAATTAAATTTATAAACAGTTTTTAATAACTGCTAATAAAGAAGTTCTTCGAGGGGGGGGGGGCACAGTCAAGTCCGCGCTTTTACTCTCCCAACGACCACTGCTTCAGTCTGACCAAATTATCTCCCAACAATAGCTGCACATCTTGCTCACCAACACTATCCAAAATATCTTTCTCCTCGTTCCACTTTCGTCGCAACAGCCAAAATGCTACTGCAAGCTTTTCTCCCAGGTTGGTGAGGGCTGTCATTAAATACACAATTACAGGTGTTCATTCGGCTTCCTTACTCTGACTTGCCCGTGCAGCACGTGCGACATTAATCAGCACGCGTCAATCCTTCAACATCCGGGCTACTCTGCACGTTAGTTAATTCACATGGCGTCAGGCCACGACTCACGACCAGGAGGCTGTGAGTTCAAGCTCCCCTCCGCCTCTGGTCTCATTCTGCATGCCACACACAGTCGGCACGCTTTCGAACCACTACGTCGTGTTTCCCTCGCCACATATACTTTATTCAATTTCAACATTATCATTGCTATCCCCATTTTCTCTCCGAATAATAGCCTAATAGAAAAACGTGACAGCAAAGTTTACAGTATTTATCCCGATTTAACTTCCGTCTTAACGAAAAACAAAAACAAAAAAAATATCACCAAACATCATTCATCACAATAATAACTTAACAATAACCCGCTAAGGCCATTTTAAATGAATAAATACACCTGGTATAAGTGCATATATATACCGCATTCATTATATTAAACATTAAAAAAACTTAAGCTTAGTATTAGCAAAACCTATATTTCGTTGCACTTAAAACACAACATATTCTCTATTAAATTGTTAAAGAAAAAAATGTAAAGAGGATTTCTATAATGTTTGTATTTGATCCTTTACAAGAAAAAAAACGAATCTCTGTGATTCTGAACATTCGGCCGATTCAGCGTTCATAACTGCGAATTTATCATTATGGTCATTTAATCACAAAATACACGCGTACAGTTTGACTGCAATTAATCAATATCTGAGTAATTCAGTGAATTTAACCCTGAAAAGTCCTTATGCGTAAACTCGATTACATTATTCCTGTTGTATACCATTGTAATAAATATTGTTCTACTTACACGTATGAGCACCTTTAGTTATTCCGGCTATATTATATTATCGCTGTCTTATTCATTGTGACTTGTGATCAAACCTAACCATTGTGACCAATCTTACCGGTTTAAATCCACCATTTTCTATGTAAAATCATATGATACATATATATATATTAGATATATAAGTATATATGAGTATATATAAAGATATTGAAAAACACCACAATTCTGTTTAAAGTGAAATATTTTGAAACATATTTCATAGCTGAGTATGAACAATATGTTTGATTTTTATAAAAAATCATCATCAAGAGCTTTTTATACTCCGTGTTTTAAAAGCGGAGACAAAAGTCATATTGAGTTCAAAACAAAACCTTGATGTTGCAAAAAGAAAAAGGTTATACACTAGTATCGAATGAGCACTTCCGGCCTGATGACGATTTTCATTAAAATTCGAAATATTGTTCAATATCAGCTTATGTTTATAAAAATGTTTCACTTTAACAGCTTTTTTTGGTGTTTTTTCATATCTTTTTATATATACTATACCCGTCGGATTCATTTCTTTCTTTTAATAAATATTATATATATATTTATTATATATATATATACATATATTATATTTATTATATAGAGAGAGAGAGAGACAGAGACAAAGACGAGAGAGAAGAGAGAGAGGTGAAAGTGAATAGATGATATCGATGGATAGATTTGAAGACTGATTTTAAAGTTTAGGAAAAATAGGCAAGACGTCTTATTTTGAAAGATATTTCAGGACAAAACATTTGTCTCACAATTGGATTCAATGATATAACAGCAAGAAATACCTCTGTCAATAGAAATATACAGCAAAGATATATATATATTATATTATAGTATATATATTATATAATTAATATAATAGAGAGAGAGAGAGAGAGAGAGAGAGAGCGAGACCAAGAGAGAGAGAGAGAGAGCGAGGCCCAAGAGAGAGAGAGAGGAGAGATGAAAGAGAGAGAGAGAGAGAGAGAAGAGAGTGTGGGGACTGCATGCCTCTGCGCATGGGCTTGATATATCTTATATATTCGAGGTGTACAAGCACAACCACTGTATGTGCCGTTTGTGACGTGAATTGATTGTGAGATCTGATGGTCAGACGAGTTAAACCAGCTTGCAAGGCGACACCAAAACGGTCGACGAGGGGAGGGGAATGTCTTTTCTTTTCTTTTCTTTTCTTTTTTTTTTTTCTGAGACATTCATTGCATTGCGTGTTTTTTGTGGTTTTTTTTGTTTTTGTTTTGTTGGTTGTTGTTTTTTTCCTACACATTGGTTCTATTTTTGTCTTTTTGACATCTTGTTCGTTGCGATTGGATTTCAAGAAAAGTCCAGACTTCGGATAGAATCAAATTAGAACGTTCGGCAAAGAAGTACAGAACATAAATCGATCATTTAATCGTCTCTACACGGTTTACACGTCATCAAAGTATTTATATAATATATATATATATATATTATATTTATATTATATATATATATAAGAGTGGGATGGTCACTGTTTCAGCTTTTCTGCTGGATGTTCGTAACCAAAGGCAGTATTTATTGGTACATTGAGTGCTCAATATAAAATAGACTGTTATATAATCATAATAAAATAAATATATAAAGGTTTTACATTCTATTTATTAGGTTGGACAAATTGTTCACCTAATAAATAGATTTGTAAATTGTCTCACCTAATAAATAGATTTATTTATTATATTATATATTATATATATATATATAATTATTATAATATATATATATATATATATTAAGTTTCGCTCTGTTCTCAAACTTATTCGCACTTTTGCCTAGATTTACAAATATTATGGGAACAAGCAGAAATCCGATGTTACTCCTACAAATTATATATAATATATATATTATATAATATATATATATATATATATAAAAATGAATGGAAGTGAATCCGACAGTGTGAAATATATTGAAAAAACAAACACATGATGTTAAATTCGCTGACAGAATTCTGTTCGACCCTTTGATTGAAGTGGTCTTCCTCAAGAGCGAGGTTGTGTATGATACCAGGATTTTCTACAGTCTTATCCGTGAACATCGTGGTCTACATGCTGGGATTTTTTGAACCTTTTTGATACGTCTTTTACATTTTATACACAGTTCATCAAACTTCTTTGAGTTTTCTTGTGACTTTTATAATGCTTCTGATTTAATAAAATAAAAATAAAATTTATTTTAATTTTATTTTAAAAACAGAATGCGCCATTTTCATAAATTTAAATTAAAAAAAATATAAAAAAATTCCGGGCTATAATATTGAAACTTCATCTGCACCACTTTCATCTCATAACGGTCCACTTTTCGCGTGTCTCTCTTCAACACAATCCTCTTGAGGAAGACCACTTCAATAAAGGCTCGAAAACAGAATTCTGTCAGCGAATCTTAACATCATGTGTTTGTTTTTTCTAAATATGCATATATATATAGATATATATATGTGGTGTGTGTGTATGTGTGTTGATAATATACATTACAAGTCGTCGAGATGGCTTAATTTGATATCACAAGACAATGAGGGAGTTATCACTAGCGCTAGATCAGGAGATTTGTTTTGGCGTCTGAGGGGGAACGCACACATAGAATCAGATTCTAAATCAGCTTGAAGATCATAAAGAAAAATATTTCGTGATCTTTAACAATGATCTCCTAAAATATATATATTATCATTACTAAGCTTAGAAGGGCGCACCCAAGATGAGTATGGGTGCCCATTGAGAATCGAACTCACTAGCAGATGGTCTGCGAATCTAGGCTTGCTAGCTAATTACACCACGTTGAGGTGCTCTAAATTAATTATATATATATATAATATATATATGTTGTGGTGTGTGTGTGTGTGTGTGTGTGTGTTTTAATTGTGTGCTGTGTGTTGGGAGTTTGAGTAAGTACAGTCCTGGCCGGAATGTGGTATCAGCCAGGACAGTGAGGGAGTTCTATCCCCTTTTCCCTCGCGCTAGACCCAAGGAGATTGTTTTTGAGGACTGAGGGTGGAGCGTACTTAACCATCAGTTCCGATACTGTACTTAATGGGTGCAGAGGTGGTGGGGAGGGTCTTCATTCCTGGGAAGACGGTTGAACTCTATTCTGATGTGAGGTCCGGTTCTGGAGGTTTTACGTGAATGTGGAGCACCCCCTTCATCCTCCTAGGTCCCTCGGCCGAGTCGTCGGTACCTGTTAGAGTCCCATCTATGGGTCAAATAATAAAATGTGTTATAAAAAAGGACTGAGTATCCATTATGAATAATTTCTTTTCAAAACTTTATCGGCTTAAATAATCCATATGACTATGACCATAAAACGAATCAAATTAAATTGATTTATCGAATGTACGACATCAGAGATGTTTTGACACGGTCAGAAACTGAAGTAAAAAACCAAAATGTTATATATATGGTTATTTCCTTAAGTCTAACATGATTAAAGGGGAACCACTTCTTGACTGATAAATTATTTATCTATTTATGATCTACTAGGAAAAAGGAGATGGAGTTAGGTTACGGTTAGGGTTGGTTAAGGGTTTAGGTTTTAGGGTTAGAGGTTAGTTTAATGAGAAAATTGAATAAATAATTATCAGTCAAGAGTGATCATGTTATATTATAGGGAATAAACCTAAAATATTGATATAAAGTGGGTACCTGACTTACGAGCTACTACGTTTCCGAGTTATCATATCACTCAGTTGATTTTTGTTTGTGTTTGAGTAGTACTGAGGTACGATGAGCTTCAGTACGTTTATATTTTTAAAAAGTTCCCCCCACTAAAACATTTAAGTTTTCAAATTTATTACTGCAAAAAATATTATTTATAAAGAAAACATGTTGAGTCAGTCAGTTTTGTTTTTCTTTGTGTTAAAGCTACATTTGAGGTACAAACGAGCTTCAGATACGTTTTGTTTATAAGCTTCCGAATTATATTACGCCAAAGAAAATATTATTATTAAAAAGTTTTTTTAGACATTAAAACAATGAGTTCAGGTTCTGGCTTCGTATAACCGGCCATTGACAATTCATCGCATATTAGCACGACCGGGAGCTTTGAGGGTAAAAGTGGGGAACTGATAGTAAGTGTGGCGACACAAGCTCAGCTGTAAAAATAATTGGTCTAGCGCTTAGTGAAAGGGGGATAATCCCTCGTTACTACCAGCTGATACTGACAATAGGCAATTCCACTTTACTACATACAGCACATTAATTCATTACATTCTACTTCAGTAAATTTTTATACAATACAGAGCTATTAAAAAACGTGACAAAAATTATGGCACTTTTTGGAACGGATTACTTGCATATCAATTTGTTTCAATGGGGAAAATTGATTTGATATACGAGGAAATTGAATTACAAACGGAATGAATTAAACTCGTAAGTCAAGGTATCACTATATCTTTTTTTAAATCTAATATGTTAATTTAGTTCCTCTGATAAACTTGACTGACGAGTTTACCGAGTAAGAGTTATCACTCAGTTGATTTTTTGCTTTTGTGCCGCGCATTAAATGATCCACTGAGGTTGATATGCCGTAAAAAGTAAAGTCGTCGGGGCGGCCTAAGTCGGTATCAGCCAATCAGGAGGGAGTCTATCCCTTTTCACTAGCGCATACCAGGAGGACTGCTTTTTGCGTCTGAGTGGAAGCGCGAACACCAACCATCAGCTTCTCACTTTACCGCACAGATCCCTGTGCTCTTATACGCTGAGTTGGCGAGGGGCCGGTATCGAACCTTGTGATTCTAGCCGAACACTCTACCGACTGAGCTAAACTGGCCAACAATGTGCAGTGTGAAATTCTCTTATACAATTGTCATCTGCCTCTGAATTCATTATTTCTTACAGCATGTCACCCTTGTTGGGTTATTTTATGCCAAAGACGTTTTGTCTAATTGATACGTGATATGCCGTAAACAAACCAAACCAAACTAATCTTACAGAAGATTTATTCTGTCCAAATCGGGAGCGAGCTACTGTTTATAAATCCGCTCGAATACCAAGCACATTTCCTGGATCGATCGAGAGGAATTACATCGAGGCGTAACTGGTTCTCTTACTGAACAGCCACATAGCATCTAAAACCGAATCTGATTCTCAACCTACGCGATATAATTTGCTTTAAGTGTGACCAGATATTCGGGTAAACTGAAGAAAGAAAGGAAAGAAGAAAGAAAGAAAGATAATTTTCTTACACACTGAATTGGTTTGACAACATCTTAATGAAATATTGTGGAGGTGGAAAGGAAAAAATTATGAGTAAGCTATATGTAGATAAACACCATGTAACTATATGTATAATATGTAAGTAAGTAATACAAGGAATGTATGGAGATCCATTCCATTCCATTCATAGTCTAACAATAAATACACGAGGATAAGAAGATGGATGGTTTATATATATATATTATAGATAATATGGGTGGTATATTTATAAGTAAAGGTACACATTATATAGTATATGTTTATATAGATAATATGCTATATAAGTACACATATATAGTAATGGATATGTATATCATGTTTATTTTAGGTCTTTGTATGCTTCTTTGGGTATATATTTTTATGTTTTAGTTTGCTTTATTACAAAGCATCTAAATAAATGAATGAACTCGATGTTATGGAGTTATTGGATTCACTTATTTTATTATTATTTTTTTTTATCATATTTTCGGGTTCGTTAGATACCCTTTATCAAATGACTGTTGTTCCTGTTCAAAGATCTTTTGTCTTATTGTTATTGACAACGGCAGCGTCTGTAAAAAAAAAAAAATAACGGAGTATTCCTATGTCAGCGTTCAGTCCCCTCGTGTGAGTTTGTAATTTTAGGAATCCATTTAGTTTATTTATGATAAAAATAATAATAATAAAATAAGTGAATCCAATACTCCATAACATCGAGTTATTCATTATTTCGGATATGTGCAATTATAGATAACATGGTTGCTATATTTATTAGTAAACAGTACACAATATATATATGGATATGTATTTATTATAGATAATATGGGTGCTATATTATTAGTTAAACTTGCTCCATACATACAATATATGTATATATTATGTATACATATATTGTATAATATTTTAGATATACGGGTGCTATATTTATAAGTAAATATAATGGATTGAGAATTTATATGATAGGATAGCGTTGTACATGGAGTCAAGGTGATTGGTTACTGCAGTTCGTCACCGTGCGATCATCGGTTTTTTGTCTGTAACAAAACGACGTCACTGATTACCGTCACACTACCTAAAACGTCATAACGTAGAATAAATACACTCAAAATTTGAGCATGCAATGTTAGACAGTCCTCATTGGTGTTTTAAAACAAGTTATGATAAATACATACCTGGTATTATCTATCTTATATATAGTTGTTTTTATTTAATATATAGTTAAAGTTATCAGAACTAAGTCCATTTCAGTTTTTTTTTTCAAGTCCTTTAATAAATTTATTTATTTTTTACTCCTTTAATAAATTTGATGTTTACTTTTACTTATGTATACAAACTCTCTGGTATAATTTTCAACTCCCATCCCCTCAGGCAATATTTATTTACGTCGCCCAGAGGGTTTTTATTTTGCTAGTTACATATATATATAGAGAGAGACAAGACAGACAGAGACAGAGACAGAGACAGAGACAGACAGAGAGACAGAGACAGAGACAGAGAGACAGAGGGAGGAGAGAGGACAAACAGACAGACAGTGAAAGAGAGAGAGAGAGAGAGAGAGAGAGAGAGTACAGACAGACAGACAGACAGACAGACGAGAGACAGATAGATAGATGGAAATAATACGACGTTTTTTAAGTAGGTATTTATTCAAAACGTACCCCCCCCCGGTTAGGATGTGACACTTAAAGTGACGTTACTACATTTTGAAATAGGAACGCTATCAACGGTAATAGATCCCAGAGATTAAAAAAAAATTGAATTGTTTCGAATGAAGCATTTATCCTTTAAAAACCAACCATATTGTTATATCAAACAAAATACATCATCTGATTATTTTTAGTTCTTTCATATATATATAATATATATATATATATATATATATATAATATATATATATATATATATATATATCAAGGTAAAAGTATCCAATGATTGATATGTTGGGGATAATTCTAATTAGGATCAATCAATATTTGCTAAAACATCCAGAATGCATGCTCATCTGAATGCCACACTTATAGATTTGTACAAGGATTTTTACAAATCCTAAGACAGCTCAATGTATGATAAAAAACAATTATATATATATATATTTATAATTGCCTTCAAGCAGAATATAAATAATAATTTATAATTGCCTTCAAGCAGAAATATAATATAATTTATTCAACTTGCTTCTATAAAAAAAACAAACATCCAAAATTTATTCACTTCGCCGAAGAGCTAAAACGGCCGGCTTTGTTTACTAAATAAACGTCTACTTGCCTGCTATGGCAGGGGCGTGTAATGTTTTCATCATTGACAAGGTTAATTTCGCAGGGATTGTTTCGCTATGTACCGGCGGCCGAACGGATATGGTCTCTTGACTATGCCCTGTGAAGTCCGGTTTCGATTCCTGTCGGAGGGGAGTCGTTAGTATACATCGCTGAGAGACTTAATAAAGTCGAAACAGTCTTGTACGGTGTTCTGCATAGCGAGCCATCCTTTGCGGGTTTCTTGTCAAGATTATTTTCTATAATTATCGAATCTTATTCGATACATGCATTATAATTGCCTTAAGCAGAAAATAAATAATAATTTATTCAACTTGCTTCTATAAAAAAAACAAACATCCAAAAATCTTATTCACTTCGCCGAAGAGCTAAACGGCCGGCTTTGTTTACTAAATAAACGTCTACTTGCCTGTCTATGGCGGGGGCGTGTAATGTTTCATCATTGACAAGGTTAATTTCGCAGGGATTGTTCGCTATGTACCGGCGGCCGACGGATAATGGTCTTCTGACTATGCCTGTGAAGTCCCGTTCGATTCCTTCGTCGCGAGGGGAGTCGTTAGTATACATCGCTGAAGAGACTTAATAAGTCGAAACAGTCTGTACGGTGTTCTGCATAGCGAGCCATCCTTTGCGGGATTTTCTTGTCAAGATTATTTTCTATAATTATGCGATCTATTCGATACATGCATTTATAATTGCCTTCAAGCAGAAATAATTAATAATATATATATATATATATATATATATAAATTATAAACTCTACCGGTTGGAAAAAAAACCCAGATAAACTCAGTTTTTCAAAATGAAAAGAAAATTTAAAACTGGAATTTGGGGGAAATTTTTAAAAAAAGACAGTACACTCGTACTTTCTGAACATAATCATCAGTATCGTATGTAGTGGTCAAAGGAAAAAAACACCGGAGGAGTTTTCTACGTTATATATGTAAAAAGTGCTTAATACGCTAAGTAGCATAATAATAAGGACCTACATGAGTCACACTCTATCTACCTAGGTTTCACCCGAATGGTTCTTCAATCTTCGGGTTAAACCTAGGTACATAGTGTCTGAGTCATGTAGGTCCTTATATATTATATATATATATATATATATATCTTATTATAATGGGAGATTGTAGGTTTGTCTGTCTGTAACCGAAACTATATTACTATTCAAAGTCACATTTCCCTTCGTTATTTACATCACATTCTCCATGATTTTATTTTTATTTTAAACCTCATATTATATAAAATTGTTTTACATCATTAAGACTGTTGACCATATCTACATGCTAATAACATGCAATTGTATTATATATACAACAAATAGCAGTTTACAGTGTGAAACGGGAAGGCTAATTTGCATATTGATCTTAAAAATTTATTGTAATAAATATGTGGCTTAGTATTACTGATTTCTAATTGTTTGGTTTATCTTATTGAATATGAACAAAAATCTCGCCGATAAATCTTAAAAGAAAAATCTCTGAACAAGAAGAAATAACGTGTGATATTATTCTTTACTTTCTATTTTAACTAAATAGTTAAATTAGAGAAATTTACCAATGAAAGACGGGAGTAACGGAAAATGATGGAAGAGTTAGTTTCAAAGTTGTTCTATTTTTCAATCAAATCTTTTATCTGTTTCTTATTCAGTTTCATTAGCCTTCCTAAATTTAATATGATATTTTATTATATTAAAACTTAAATACTTACACCCGGAGGGTGCATATATATGCTAGTATTATTATATATATATATATATATATATATATATATATAATATCTTGAATAGGTTTTTGGTCACACGAGAATTTGTATAGCACTAAAAGTGGAGGAATCATATGTAATTAGGGAGAATATTTTATTAAGGAATAAAATATAAAATAAGGGGGGGGGGCTTTACACGAAGGCCTTTTCATCCGGTACTTTTCAAGTGATACACCGGTGACGACATAAAAGTTCAGATTGTATGAGAAATTTATAAGAAACGAATGGGGGTGAGCCAGAGGGGGACAAATAAAAAAAAGAAAAAAGAAAAGGGGGAAAGAGGGGAAAGATGTATGAACCTAGTGGAAACAGGGTTTGAAGTGTCTCCAATAAATAGAGGGAGTGCTTTGGAGTTTGTTTGCACAGAGTATGGCCGGAAAAAAGAGATATAACAGCTTCAGGATATATTATATATATATATATATATATTATATATATATATATATATATATATATTATCATTGGCTGTGGTATGAAGGTTGTGACGGTGTCCTTTGGCCGTTTCCAATTTGCCTTTCACAAGGTTATAACGGTATTGCGAGGTGTTATTTTGGTATTTAGATGTCGGATAGCTCAGTCAGTAGAGCATTCGCTAGAAACCGCAAGTTCCTAGTTCGATACCGGCCCTCGCCAACTCAGCGTATGAGTAGCACAGGGATCTGTGCGGTAAGTAAGGAATTTATAATGGTAGATGTGGCGCTCTACCTCAGACGCAAAAATAATCTTCCTTGGTCTAGCGCTAGTGAAAAGGGATAGACTTCCTCGCTAATTGGTTGATACCGACTTTAGGCACCACAACGATACACACACACACACACACACACACATATATATATATATATATATATATATATATATAAAAAGTAATTGGTAATTTGCTTGAAGCATTGTTAAGTATGTTATAATATATTAATGATTTGAAGGCAATTACAATGCGTATAAAATAAAAACAAAAAGATGTTATTTTTGTCTTATCAATTTCGAAGTAGAAACTCATCTTCAGAGGTGTATATCAGAAATGTGATTTCTGTATACACCTCTGAAGATAAAGTTTCTACTTGAAATCGAAGACAAAAATAACATCTTTTGTTTTTATTTTTAATACGCATTGTAATTGCCTTCAAATCATAAATATATATATATATATATATAACATGACTGTACTATATCTTGTTATAATCTATCTGTATATATTAATCTACGTTTATCTTTTCTGTATTTGGCAATGATTTTTTGGGGGGTTTGTATGATATATAGATTAACTAAAACTGAGGCTGAACCCTTTCATTCAGTTACAATGATCGTCATCTTCTCACTTAAATTCTGGGACGCCCGATTCATTCAATTTGGTGTGCGCATGTCAAGGCGCGTTTTATTTTTTATTTTGCATGACATTTTTCAAGGTTAATTTGAGTGCGGTTCGTCCTTCAGCCGTGAATGTTGCCATGGTTACCGATGACGTAGACAATTCAAGATGTCTAGTGATACGACAGGGTGATGTTGTGTAGAGAATGCAGTCTAACTTTTTTTGCGACTTAAAATGCGTAAATATGAATAAAGTGTCGTAAGTGAATTCGACGTCCAATAAATAAATATGATGTTTTATTTGAAAGATGCGACAAAGAATTTGCGAATGAAGTTCGACCTTAAAAATTGGGGAAATTTAGAGAGGACCGTGGGTATTGTAGCTTCTTTCGACTTTTTGACTCTACTTGACATGTAGCTTGCTGGTTGGTGTTTATCGGCATATCACCCCTTGAGGATTATTTAATGCTAAAGTCGTGTTTCATATATATATATATATATATATATATATATATATATTATTATTAGATTATATTAGTGTGTATGGTTTATATATTTAAGTGGGCTTACCGGTGAATATGGGCACGATTTGTTTTGGAGGTTCACAGGATCCAGGGTTAAGTCCGTGATAAAACATATACAAATGCTCAATACAAAGTAGAGCAAATTTATTGAAGAAATGGATACAATAGAAACCTACTCGAGTTTCATCGCTAGAATCATCAGGGTTAAATCCACTGAATTAATCAAGTTACCGATTAATTGCAACTGATCACACGTATGTTCATTGAATAAGATTTTACGTTACAGAGAAACCTCTGTAACGTAAGATTTTACGTTACAGAGAACAGTCTCGTCTGATGATTGCAGTAAGCATGAAACTAATAGTAACTATAGTAGATAATTGATTATCAGCAAATATTACTTGAAATAGCAAATATATGCACCGCCCAGATTTTAGTATGCATTTTACTGTAATACAACAAAAAATGTCACTTCGTAGCGAGATATGTATTAGCGCACAATCATTACAATGTTCTACGTTAACGAATTTCCATTCCAACAATCTTAATAATGATCATATTTTTCTATGACTCTTACTGTGATACAACAAAAACAGCACTTCGTAGCGAGATTTTTATTAACGCACTGTCATTACAATATTTTACGTTAACGAATGTCCATTCTAACAATCCTACTAATGATCAGATTTTTCAATACCTATTACTGTAATAAAAAAAGGCACTTCGCAGAGAGATCTTCATTAGCGCCCAGTCGCTAAGTTGCTCTACGTCAGCAAACCTCCAGTCTAATAATCCTGATAATGAAACGCTTCCTGTATGCCTAAATTCATTACCAAGAGAAAGAACGTCACGTGTAGTGTGTTTTATTTTTCAATTTTAAATTTCATTTATATTTACAATTTTTTTTCTACGTCTTTGACGAAAACCGAATTTTCAAAAAGTTTTAGATGATTACAGCCTAACAGCTTTAAAGGATTGAAAGAAAAGATATAACACACTTAGTAATGTAATTAAAAAGTCTTGTAATTAAAAAATCTACAAAGAAAATCCATCAACATTGACAGAAGAAAAGGAAGAAAAGTTTACTAATTGCTCCGGAAAATAACGATACGCCTAGTCTAATGGTATCGTTCTTTTATTATCTTTTTTTTTTCTTCTATATATTTCTATCATTCTTTTTTAGCTTTGAACTAAATGGATACAAAGAAGAGTTAAAATCCAAAGTACGTGGATAATCCCAAAAGAAAGGTCTCAAATCGCTGGGGACACAGGGAAACTGTTATTGAGGCAACGAGCAACACTGTTGTGTACATACATTTACCAACTCGCTCCGCACGAGCAGGATGCGACACAAAGTCAATTTCTTCAGCGGAGTTTAACAGGTTTGAATTCAAAGCTTTGCTTCTCCTAGACAGGTTGACTAGCCAATGTTAAAGAACTTGGATTATACCTTTGCCAAAGGTATTAGCGCTATGTGAACTGTAGCATCATACAGGATTGGAACTCGGATCGACTAAGTCCATTTTTCACGACTCTAACCATCACAGCACGACCTCCAACAAGTTGCGATGTTCATTTTGAGATTAGCATCAACTTCAGTTTCACTGCAAAAGACTTTCTGGTCGAATATCTTCAACTATATACTATTTAATATATATATATATATATATATATATATATATATATATATATATATATATATATTTGTGTGTGTGTGTCTGGGTGTGTGTGTAAAAGTATCCAATCGACTGGTAAGTTGGGGATGATCCCCATTGGATCATTTATATCCTCTGTATATCACAAAGCACGCCCGTGCTGAAGCACACCAAAAAATTATACAATGATTATTTCAAATTCCTAAGAGAGCTCAACGTAAGATAATTAATGTTAATATAATACCTGTGTGACGAAACTGCGATCATTTATTGAGTTACCAGTCGAAATAAATTTATAATTGCCAAATGACCGTTAAGTTTTTCTTTCCTTCTGAAAGTATATATATATATATAGAGAGAGAGAGGGGGAGTTGGAGAGAGGGAGAGGTGGGGGAAGGGACTTTAAATTTGCTGCATGTAATAATTTATTTCAACTGTAACAAGCTTAGCTCGTTACAGCATCTTCAGACACGGACCAAAAATATGTGTAGTGTCCATGTGTAGGTCACCAAGGAGAAAGTCACTTATGAGTTCGTCGTTGCTTCACCAGCAGTGTACAGTATCTCTTGTCCGTCTTACTTGGATGGTTTATGCATAGGGCACATGGCCGTATAGCTGTTTTCTTGTGAGGTGCTGCTTCAAAGATTTGTTTAAAACTACGCATTTTAAAGTTTCAACATGTATCTATTTTTCTACATAATCGCCATTTCAGTCGATGCATTGTTGAAGCAGTTTTTGTATATGTAAGTAAAGTCGTCGGGGCAGCCTAATGCCGGTATCAGCCAGGCAGAAAGGGAGTCTATCCCCTTTTCACTAGTGCTACACCAAGGAGATTGTTTTAGCAACCGAGCACAGATCTCTGTGCTACTCATACGCTGAGTCGGTATCGAACCAAGAACCTTGTGATTCCTAGCCGAACACTCCACCGACTGAGATAAACCGGCCCTACCCATGTCATAACAGCTCGCCATCCTGTTGTTGAGGAAGCATTAAACTTCCTCATCGTTGAAAACTACCAACTCCACTTGCGGAAGTTTTTTGACATCCATTTACGAATCGCCATACACTGCGTTTAATTGGAGATGTACTTCAATCAGTTTAATACCTTCGGCGTTCTAAACCCGAATAACTGCACGTTCACACTTTGCGATAGTTTTAATCGGGAGCTCCATCAGAAACAAATGTTAAGTAAATACTAAACGTGGCAGCGAGGTGCACGTAGGTACTGGTACAGGTGCATGCTCAAAGATACACAACACTCTAGTCGTAGGAAATGGAATCGTCAACGCGAGTTCAAATCCTGGACGAGGCTGTTTGCAATTTACATAGCGCTAATGCCTTTGGGAAAGGTTTGAACATAATTCTCCTCCCATAAATGTAAATAGATGGGCAGACTGGGCTCTGTATTATTTGGTGGTGTAAGCCGTGCTACCATACACCACTTATATTTATGGAGTAGGCGATATCACGTGGTTTGAACCTCAGCCAATCAACATCCCGAATGCGTGGCTTGTTGACTACTTAATCACTGATACTGAGAGACGTCCATTTGCAATCATTAATGAAGGACTTGCAATACTGAGGAGCACCAAGGAACAACCAAAGTATTCTTTACCAAGGATTTCCGCGGTACAAGCGCTCTTGCTTGGAGCCTAAAGGATGGCCCATAAATTCGTAACAGAAGGAAAACTCTGAATTCAAACCTGTTAAACTTTGCTTGGGGGGGGGGGCACTACTAGAATAAGCTCAGTCCTAATTAGTGATCCATTTCACTAACTGAATTGAAACGGAAAAAAATAACTACCGATCAGTCTCAGTAACCACTGGGACAAACCTGCTCAACAGAAGAAATGTTGGACCTCGTCGTAGTCGTCTTGTTGAAGGTGAATATTCTGGCTGGTGATTGGTAAGAACCACTCAAGATCAGAGATGAAATGAAACGGTCTGGGGAAAATGCCATCATGAAAACTTAGATTCATTTGAACGAACAAATTAATTCTTGATGTTTCAAGCCAAGAATGGAAAGAGAGTAAAAGGTGTCTTCTCCTTTCTTCTTCTCTTCGTTCGCACTACTCCACATTCTTCTTCTTCTCTTCTCTTCTTCTCTTCTTCTTCTTCTTCTTCTTCTTCTTCTTCGTTCTTCCGTTCGCACTACTCCATATCTTCTTTCTTCTTCTTCTTCTTCTTCTTCTCTTCTTCTTTCCTTCTTCTTGCTTCTTCTTCGTTCTTCTTCGAGCTTCTTCTTCTTGTCTACTTTTCTTCTCTCTCCTTCTTCTTCTTCTTCTTCTTCTTCTTCAATAACAATCTTAGAGTTTTTTTTCTTTCTTGCTCATCATTAAAACATAAAGAACGTTTAAGCATCACACAAGAAAGTGACTTTGACCGTCAAACGGTTCATTTGAATGACGGCATTTCTTATTATTTTCAAAAGCTGGAAAAAACATGGAAGTCTTTTTATGTATCTATCTATCTATCTAATCTCAGCCTGTTGCGCATATTATATGATTGATTCAATCGATTCAATTAATATTTGATCCAAAGTGAAAGATAAATTGAATCGATTGTTGGGATTGTTATATATTTCTGCATATTTTTCACACCTATTCTATCTAGTACATCTATCAATCTATCAATTCTATCAATTATATATAGTATATATATATATATATATAATATAATATAATATACTAAAATAAATATGGTGGAGATGAATGTGAAAAGTTTTTAGCATGTGAAGGTGCTCAATGCTAAAATAGCAAAAGCAGGTGTTTAAAATTAGAGATGAAATATTCGATTGTGTTATTTTCCGTACTATAGTTTCATGCATATGCAATCTTCAGAGGGTTAAATATCGAAATATTAAAACGGAGGCTTGTTCAGCGACTTATATACGGAAGCGTCTATAACACTGAACAAGCCACAGTTTGATATTATCACACCCCCCACATATATATATAATATATATATATATAATATATAATATATATATATGGAAAAGATGCTACGGTGAATGTGGGAATGTGGTCACTGTGGTTGATGGTGAGTTCATAAAGGTAAGGCAGTGAGATAACAAATAAAAAGTGTCAATAGTTAGCTGAGCAAATTATTTTAATACAATAGGTCCCAAAGTTTATAATCTACTCGAGTTTCACATGGATCTTCAGGGTTAACATCTGGTGTAAAATCAAGATGTTGGTTGATTTGTAGACAATTATATGTATGGCATTATTATTGCCAATGTACGTTCATAGCAAAAGACACATACGTATATAATTGTCTACAATCAAACCATCTTGATTTTACACAGTGGAGTTAACCTAAAGATCCTCATGGTGAAACTCGAGTAGGTATATATAAATATTGAATACATAGAAAGACATATATATAATATATATTAGTTATATAATTCACATAGGCATAAAACTCACGTGCTCATACACGTACAAACACACACACCACAGGTAAAATATAAGGAATGAAAGAACAAAAAACTCAGACAAAAAATG
Organism: Doryteuthis pealeii; assembly: GCA_023376005.1. NCBI lineage: Eukaryota > Metazoa > Mollusca > Cephalopoda > Myopsida > Loliginidae > Doryteuthis > Doryteuthis pealeii. Next base: position 14,431,848 of record CM042159.1, read on the forward strand.
TGTAGTAAATATTTTGCTGGAGGTGGAACCCAGCTTCGTCAGCATTGAATTACCAGGATCATACAATGTTTTATAGAAAGGGGGGTGGTGGGTAAGCTTTGTGGTGAAGGAAATATTTGATTGGTTATAGGGAAATCTTTGGGAAGGTGAGAAGAAAACAAGTTGGGAAGAGAGTGAGGGCGTAGGTAGAAAAATGAATGTAGAAATACCTGATATGGGGAGGGGAGTAGCCTTTTGGAGAGAATTTTGAGTAGAGGAAGTAGCAAAGATCTCCATAACCAGTACAAATCTTTCCTCACCAAAAACTTAACCACCTACCTACTTCTTCTATAAAACACTTGTGTGATCCTGATAAGTCAATAAAGCTGTGAAGCAGGAGTCAATTCAAAACGAAATATACACACATTTTTTTCTTTCATTCCTTATAATTTACTCATGCTGTCGGATTCATTACAATCCCTTTCCGTACGACACATATGTACATAATAATTTCTCCTCTCTCTCTCCTCTCTCTCTCTCTCCTCTCTCGCCTTTGCTCTCTCTCTCTCTCTCTCTCTATCTATCTATCTATCTAATTCGCTATATCTATATATTGATATCTATTATCTATCTATCCATCTCTCTCCTTTATCCTCTCTCTTCTTTCTCTCTCTCTCTCTCTCTCTCTCTAATAACTTAAAAATATTATATATATAATATTATGGAAGAATAATTCATTATTAATTAATTAATTTTCAAAATTAGGTACGACTCCAATAAGCACTTTTCTCCCAAAAATTTACGGCAAAAAGCATTCAAAACAAACCGTGTTTACAACTTATCATATATAATATATATAATAATATAATATATATATATATATAACTTTCAGAAAGAAAAGAAAAACTTATATAAGATGGCACACAAGGTCAATTCTTCACGAGTTTAACAGGTTTAATTCAAAAGCTTTCCTTCTCCTAGACAGATTACTAGACAAGGTTAAAGTATTGGATCATACCTTTGCCAAGGTATAGCCCTATGTGATACTGTAGCTTCATCCAGGATTGGAACTCGGATCGGCGAGTCCATTTTCACGACTCTAACCATCGCCCAACGACTCAAACAATTGGCGATGTTCATTTTGAGATTAGGCGTCACTTCAGTTTCACTGCGAAAGATTTCAGTCGATTTATCTTCAACTATAACAGTCAACACAAATACTACTTTAATTAATATATATATATAATATAATATATATAATATAATATATAGTGTCGTGTGTCGATGTGTTGTGTGTGTGTGTGTGTAAAATAAATTATATATATTAATATATATAATATATAATATATATATATGATGAATATGTATGGATTGGGAATTTTTGGAAAGTGTAAGGCACCATCAGAAGGGGAATCTCACTTTATTAGAAACAGTTGGTCCACAGAGCGTGGTTAAATAAAGACACACCACACACACACACACACACAGACACACATATATATATTTATATATGGTGTGTGTCGTGTGTTTGGTGTGGTTGTGTCTGTGTTTGCTATTATATACTTATCTATATTATATATGTGTGGTGCTATTAGGTGTATTGCGTGCTTATATATTACACATTGTGTGTGTATGTGTGTGTGTGTGTGTGTGTGTGTTGTGTGCGTGCGTTGTCTGTGTCTGTGAATGTGTATTCTGTCTATGTGTATTTTAGTATGGTCAGCCATGTTGAATAATATTTGGCCTGGTGGATCTTTTTGTTGGTCTAAGCAGGGAAACATCTCTAGCACCTGACATTGCTATTGGTGTGGAATGGTACGTGCGAACTGTCTTTGTCGCATCACTATAGATGCTGGAAGATGACTCCCGCTATTACTTGATGGGTTCGGCTCTTCTTACGCCAACAGAAACGGCTTACTACTGGAGATATCATTTTCCCCCACACACATTCTTTAAGATCACACAACACACACACACACACACAACACACACACACACAACATATATAATAATATATTGGTTTGCTGGTGGTTTTGGTAAATTTACTGTCTAATCGAAACAACCCGCACCCATAACAATCAAACGATAGGGATGTTAATCTCAGACACAAATCAATAAAAAAGAGAACCAGATGGTCCTGTACATTAAACAAAAAACATGCTAAGAGCGAGCCAAATCTGGAATAATAATTAACAACAAAAAAAAAACAAATAAAAAAACAAAAGAACAAATGAACAACACTACAAACTAAACGCGCACACACACACTTACATACACATAAGCAAGCACCTCACTCCACACACACGGAAATGGAAGACATGAGCAGAACAATGAGCAGCCATCTAGCACAACTTCAGTTTCTTGTAATCTCCTGTAGATTGGGATTTTTTATCCGAAATATTAAGAATTAAGAATAAATCACAGGTAACAACACACACAGTTATCTTCTTTTTCTTTCACACTTGCATTGTGAGAGCCTTCAAAACAACCAGCAAACCACTAGAAACACAATGCTCCAAGCAAATTACAAAAACCCTTTATTATATAAATGTAAGGTATCCAATGAACTGGTAGTAAGGGAGAATTCCACCTGGGATCCTCAAAATCGCACGTATAGACAATACTGTATGCTCCTGCAGGTGCAAACATATTCCTACAGATTTTATAAATCCTAAAAAGAGTCAATGTATATAATCAATAAATTAGATTATATATATTATATAATATATATATATATATATATTAGTATATATATATATGCACCAGCTCCAGTGAAAGACCATCAGCTAACGCTGATGTGAAAATCTAATATAATATATATTAATTACTATTGTTCCTAATCTTCGACCGTTATCATCTTGCAACACCTCTCTAATTAAAAATGACTGTCCAAATCAGTCCCCAGATGAAATGCAAAAATGTAAATCCTAATTATCTGGTGTCACTTCCCACGAATGTCCTTATTTTTTTATGAGTGTTATCCAGCTGTAAAGATTAAAATATTCATTAACTGAAAGTGGTGTAAAATTGGTTACTTTTTTATTTTTTGCTAACTTAAACCACATGAGGCCGTAGTGTATTGGTTAAAAAACTCTTAAGAAATGGATTCGTCGACCGAGTTCAAATCCTGGACGAGAGTGTTTGCATTTCACATAGCGCTAATACTTGGCAAAAAGTAGAAATCAGCTATCTCTCACTCCAGCTTGAGTAAATACTAGGGCAGAATGGCTTCTAACCTGGCTAGGTAACCAGTCTAGGAGAAGGAAATTTAATTAAAATCTGTTAAACTCCGCTTAAGGATATAGACATTGTGGTCATATCTGCTTGAGTCAATAGGTTGATAAATCACATACAACACAATAATATTTATCTGCGATATATATATATATAATATATATATATATATATATAATATATATTTATAATAACTCCTCTACAGCACACAACACACACACACCACACACACACATACACTATATATATATAATATACTAATATATATATATTATATATATAATATATCTAACCGAATCGGTGAGCCATGGGAAAATCCTGACACTGGTTCCGTCCATTAGCGCAATGTAAGCATGCAACGAGCTCGTCCAGAATTTGAACCGCTCGACAATCAATTTCAATGACGGTAACCGTTACGCGACGTGCAGCATTTTTTTTAAATGGCTGATTCTTCTACAGCAGGTATTGGTAAAGAAATCTAATGAGTTAAGTCTAATGCCCAGTCTAGAAGATGGTTGCAAAATTATCGGAATTATTCGGCACTTATAGTTATTGACATATTTTTTGTTAGTTATGTTCGGGTTACTTTTGCTAGTATATATATATATATATAATAATAAATTATATATAAATATATATATATATTATTATAGCAAAATTACCCAGTCATGACCTGACAAAAACATTTTTGAATGACCTGCTGATAAGCCAATAGGCAGCTGATATAGGCAGCAGGCAAGTTCCTGTTGATAAACACCCAGCAGCAGACTATACTGCAACTATGCTTGCCGAAAAACCGTTGATTTTGTTTATAATTAATTATTCCTTAATCAGTAAAAATCATGAAACAAATTTGGAAGTGTTTCTTAGTCAGAATGAAATTAATAATTACTAATTCGTACTATGGAAATGCTGGTTATTGGGCTGCTGTTCAGCTGAACTGCAGTTCTATGATATCATGGAGTCTGAACCAACTTAGGGCTTGAGGATATTGCTTGTGCATTTAGAGTGCTGAGTATTAACACAAAGTCGCTTCTTTTTACTCATCACCACCATTACGTAACACTAAATGTCTTCTAAATTGTAAAATAACCCCTTACCAAACCCCAAGAAATTTGGTCGGTATATTCTTGTAGATTGTGACAGGATCGAAATAGTTTTGGTCTTATATATACAATGTACCGCCTCAGTTAATTTGCAAATTTTTGAGCAAATTTAAATTGATAAAATCATAATTAGCATCATTTTGGAATTTGCATCTTTTAAAAAGAACTAGCAAATTAAAAGACACTCCTGCGATTGTAAAAATACTTTTAAGATATTGCCTGAGGGGATGGAAGCTAAAAATTCAATTGTCATAGATTGGGTACCATAAGTATGTAAAAATCGTCAAATTTATAAAGGAGTAAAAAAAAGGAAAAAGAAAAAAAAGAAAGCAATTTGAAATGGAACAGTTCCAATATCTTTAAAAATTATATATTGGAATAAACAATCTATATATATATATAATACACGGGCATCTATTTATTGACAATGAGGATTGTCTAACGTTGCATGTCATTTTGAGTATATTTATTCTATGTTATGACGTTGGAATATGTGTTGGGTAATGTGACGTAAGCAGTGACGCAGTTTTTTGTTACAGATAAAACGGAAGCGAATATCCATTATTAATAGATTTGAATACAATTTTTAGATGTACGGGCTGTTTTAAAAAATGAATATTTCTTATCTAATAACCAAGACGAATTCTCGTTCAAATGATCTTCAAATATTTAACAGTTTGTATAAAAAACTTCAAACTCAAAGCGTGTCGAAAAAGAGAAAGAAGAAGGAAGAAAAAAAGAATGGAACAAATAATTAAGAAAGAGGAGAAGAGAGAAGAAAAAGGGCAAGGGGTAAAAAGAAGAAAATGTAATAATAGACGAAAGGGGGCAGAAGAGGAAACTGAAAAGACAGATAAATGAAAGAGTGAAAAAGAAAAGAAAAAATATCGTGAAAAAAAGAAAGTTTCGTAAATATAAGAAATACAGAAGAAAAGCAAGACGTAGAAAGAAAAAAAAGAAAGAGAAGAAAAATAATTGGAACCTAAAAAGAGAAAGAAAACTTAAACGAAAGAAAGAGTGTAACGGAAATCAAAGAGAAGAGAGAGAGAGGAGAGAGAAGAAGAGAGAGGATGAGATAGAGAGAGAGAGGAGAGAGAGGTGAACAAAAAGAAAAGAAAGAAAGAAGAACGGGAAAAAGAAATAAAAAGAAGAAACAAATGCTTGAAGAACAATAAAGAATGAAAGAACGAAACGAAAACAAAGATGAAGATAGAAAGTGAAAACCAAAGAGAGAAGAAAATGTGAAGGTGAAGAAGAAAAAAGAAAGAACAGAAAAAGAAAGAAAAACTGAAAGAAGAAAGAAAGAAAGAAAGAAAGAGAAAGAAAGTAAAAAGAAAGAAAGAAACCGTAAATGCTTAGAAAGAAGAAATAATGAAAGAGAGAACGGAAACAAAGATCGAAAAAAAAAAAGAAAAAGAAAGAAAACGAAAATGTCAAAAGGTCTTCTAAATTAAATCTAGATTAAAGTGAGGAAAAGTCTAGAAAATAAGAAAAGTAGGGAGAGGGAAGAAAAGAAACTTGCAAAGAATAAATAAAATGAAATAAATTATTCTAAATTAGCTGAAAAAATTGGAACGAAAATAGAGAAAAAAACAATTATAAATAAAGCAAATACAAGAAAAACATTCCAGAAAAAATTACAGAAAAACTCAAACAGAAACCAAACAAAACAACAAAACAATTAAAAATGAACAACTCGAGGCTGACAGTGTCTCGCTTGTATTTTGAAGTTATTGTCAACAAGTTGTCTCCATTGGTTCTAATATGAGCATGCGTACAAAGGATTCTCTGCCTTGACTGGTTGTTTGCGTGAACATAATGAGCCTGGGATGCTGACAAGTTGGTTGGATTTCCTGCCACACGGAGGCCGCTGATGTCGACGTTGAACTTTGGTATTCGCCATATGGAATGAGAAATATTCGCACTTGGAATGTCAAAGTGCCAATCAAGTGATAAAGCATCATAGACGGTACGATGGATGGGTGGCGAGCAGTTTGGTGGTGATTGTCAAAGAAGGCGAGAGAAGAGATTTTAGAAAAAAGGAATGCCTTGTGGAGAAATCGAAATTGATAATCAGAGAGAGAGACCGAAGACAGATACGTGAGGAATGAGTGAGTGAGTGAGAGAGAGAGAGGGTTAGTGAGTGAGTGAAGAGAGTAGAAAGAGACGATAAAGAGAGAGAGAGATAAAGAGAGAGAGAGAGAGAGGGAGAGGCAATGAGTGAGTGAGAGAGAGAGAAAGAGAGAGAGATGAGACAGAGAGGAGAGGCAATGAGTGAGTGTGTGATGAGAGAGAGAGAGAGAGAGAGAGAAGAGGAGAGGGGAGAGGCAATAAGTGAGTGAGTGAGAGAGAGAGCCGATAAAGAGAGAAGGACAGAGACAGAGTGGGAGAGCAATGAGTGAGTGAGTGAGTGAGAGAGAGAAAGAGAGAAAGAGAGAGGAGAGGAAAAAGTAATGCTATAAGAAGCAAAAAACATATTTTGAGACAAAGAGAATAACCAGAAACACACACACAAACATTAACACATTCATGCACACACACACACACACACACACAATATATATTATTATATTATATAATTATATATATATATTATGATGTGATGTGTCATACAATGTCTGTCCGAGTGATGGACAATTTATTTTCATGACATATGTATATATATATATATATTGTGTATTGTGGAGAAAATTATAGAAACAACACGGGATGTTGTGATTGATGGAAATTTATATTTGATACTCGAACATTTCGGTTAACAATGGAAACCTTCATCAGGACTGTGAAAATGAAATAAAACAAGGATTTATGTGGATAAAAGATGAAGGATGTTTGTATGCATGAAATAGAAAATCTGTGGAAAAAAGGTTTGTTACCGTTAGTTGAGTGGCGTTTTGTGTCGAATGTATATATATTATATATTATATATTATATATATTATTCATATTTTTGCTTGAATGCATGTATCGCATAAAATTCATTACTTTATAAAAATAAACTTGACAAGTGTAATGGCAAAGGATCGCTCGGTGTGTAAATCGTACGAACACGACTTTATTAAGTCTAATCAGTGATGTATACTAACGATTTCCCGACAGAAATCGAAACCGGGACCCGCAGGTATTTAGTCAGAGACAATATTGCCCTCGCACGGTACACAGCGAACAATCTCCGCGAAATTAACCTTGTCAATTAGAATACTTACACGCACTCTACCATTATAAGGTAAGGGGACGTTGAGTGAATAATAAAACAAACCAGCCTTTGCTCTTCGGCGAATGTGAAAATAAGAAATTTTTGGTTTTGTTTGTTAGAAGCAGTGTTGGATAAGTATATATTAATATATTTATATTTTTTGCTTGAAGGCAATTACAATGCATGTATCGCATAATTTGATATTTATAGAAAATAAAGTTGACAATAAACTTATTGAATATTTGGGAGGATATGTGTGCTTAATTGAGGATATCACCTAATTTTTGAAATTATTAGTTAATAATTAATGAAATTTAGGAGGCTATAATGTTTCAATGATAAAGGACTAACAAATCGAGAAAATGTCAATCTTATGTACATTTTACTATTATAGGTCTCATCCGCAAAGAATATAAACATAGACATCTTTATTGACAGTCTACATCTTCTCTTCGATGATAAACAAGAGGGTTTAAATCTCAAAACATTACGTGTAGTTCTATAGGGAACATACTTGCATCAAGTGAGAATATTTAAGAGGCTGGCACGTTTCCCAACAAATGCTTCTGCAATAGTTGAAATGTAGCAATAACAACCAGCTTAAAATATTATAAACTCAATGTGTTAATGTCAATCCACGTGACAGCTTGTCTTATTGCACACTCCCCAAGGTTTACGAATCAGATATATAAATTGAAGACCCATAAAATTCCTGCGATTTTGAGATGCAAATGGATCACAAAATCCCAGCGAGATGACTAATTTATTGATATTAAAAGAATAAAAATAACTTTTAAAATCTAATGGAAAAGTTGCATATATGTTCCAATTGAATATATAAAAATCTTGGTACTTTTCGGTTTTAGAAAAAATCAAGTTTCAATCCAAATCAAGATAAAGGGGATCAAATAATCAAACTCTTTAAAAAAATATTTATGATAAGCAAAATTGCAAGACAATATCCGTAAGTACATAGATAGGTGAATAATGATTAAACACTACCATCATAGTAGTGATGCTGCATCTCTAAACTCCTTTAGACAATGTTGTATCTGTGGAAAGATTAATAATATTCTGCAGAATTAAGATAATGTTATAAGGAACAACTGAAGGTCTCAAAAACTAATATGTAGCTGAAAAAGACTTTATTATTGTTTATTATTTTATTATATTATATTAAAATGTTATTGATAACTTATTCATATTTGCGATCATGAAGAACTGATTTTGTTAAAATAATTAAGATTAATAATTGCGGATTAAGAAAATTATCTACGTATAGTATTGACTAATTAAAACGTGTGAATATTTCAAATTTTATACCTAATTTGTCGTATGTTCTGTCTGACTTCTGGATGCAATTTGAAACAAGCACTGTACCAATGATTAAAACAAAATTTTCTCGTACAATCAACAGACCAGAGAATACATTAGACACCTTAAAATGTATTACTATAGATCACACTTGTCTATCAAACAAAGCGCAAAAAAAGAAACAAATGGATAGACACTTTAGTTCACAAACCCAAGGTTTAAATCCAGATTAGAAAGTTAAGTGCTCATATTAGATATTTTCACATATACACTACAATCTACAAGTCCATAACACAAACCATTCTCCACACTTTTCTCGATAGAAATTTACAGAGGATCTAGTATGGAGTATATTATATATTATAGCCATTGAATTCATGTGTGTCTCTTTAGTTGCCAAATACAAGGCAGCAGGATACACGAAAATTCATAGGTCAAGGTTTAATAACTTTGGATGAATGTGCAAATTCCAATGAATTTCTATATCGAGTATATCTGTTTATTATGACACTTGCATTAAGGAAACACTTGATTATTGCCATTAACTTCTTTCAGAAAAGTAATTCATTGTGGTTATTGGTAATGGGTATAGTTAACATACACATTATATACCGTTGTACATTTCCAATAGCACATCAGAACAAATGTGTCGAGTTAGTCGTCAAGGGATCAATGTGGTATCTAACTATGTTACCGACATCGGGAATGGTAATTGGTGAGAGTGAGAGTGAGACTCAAGATAAGAGATTTTTCAGTATATAAGAGAGAAGGAGATATTAGAAGAGGACAGATTAGGAATTACTGGTAGGATTAGTCTTACTTTATCATTGTATATCTTTTACTCTTCCAGTTGTAATTGTTCTGTTCTTAGTTTTTTGCTAGCTGTTCTTCTTTAGTTCTTCTAAGGGCTTCTGTTAAGCTTTTGATTTGTGTTTTATTAAATTAAATACAATAATTTATTTATGTTAGCTTGATTATTTTTTTTATTTTCTATGCCATCTCATCTACGCGGAATGTTTAAGAGAACATAAGTATTCTATGCAATGAGCAATATGAGATTTAAAAGGTGAACATTTAAATTCTCGACAGATACGGATATAAACTGGGCAAGGACGGGACCTACACCTACTAATAAATAGCGGAATAATTAATTTCAGAGTAAGTCGAAAACTAATGGATTCATTCCTTTTAGTATTATTGATTATAATCTCTAAAAACCAATTGATATGTCTTACATTAAAGATAACATTATATTAAGGAATTATCCCCTTTTGACGCTTACTCTCTATAGTTAAGAAAATAATCAATTAATATTATATAATATAATAATTAATTAATATAATAATATAAATAATGATGGAAGAAGAGAAGAGAAGGAAGAGAAGACAAAAGGAAGAGAGGAAGCGTTAAGAAGAAGAAGAGGAGAGTAATGGTTTATTTTCACACATTAAACAATAATTGTCACACAAAACAAAAAAAGTTGTGGTTGTTGTTAGTAATGTGTGGAGAAATATCGTATTAGACTGAACCTATTTTTAGTAGTGACATTCAGGTTTTTCGTGTTTTTTTTTTCTGTCTTTTTTTTTTGACATTAAGTGAAAGTTGATTATAGTTGATTATAATGGTATTAAACATTTCTATTTGATAAATGATTTTGGAGTTGGAGCCAAATTTTGATGAAATAATGGTTGCTTATTATTTCATTTTTACATCAATTCAATTTATTTGAATAACTTTACTAAGTTATAATTTTATTTGGGTTTTAAAAATGATGTTTAGTCATAATGTGTATATTGTTGATGGGAATATTGATATATTGAAGAAGAAGAAGAAGAAGCAGAATCAAGAGTAAGAGAAGTAAGAGAAAAGAAGGAAGAGAAGGAGAAGAAGTTTTAATTTCACTGATTACACAATTTAAACTATGTACAAGCAAAGAAAATAATTGTTGATTGTGTATTAATGTGTGACCTGGGGATTGATCCCCAACTTAATAGGGGGGAGTTTTTGGGAAGGCCTATTTTAGTGGTGTCACCTCAGTTTGATGTTTGTTTTTGTTCTTTTTTTGTTGTTAAGCAATTCGATTGTAATAAATTACACTACATTTATGTTTCTCTCACAAAACGTTTCTGCTTTTTGGATATTAGTTATATACTGATATTATCATATTACGGGCTTGAATCAAAATTACTGCTACGGGAGTTCTTGTCGGGAAGATGTTGTAATGTTCACTGATGTAAAAAGCAAATGTCTGTCTTAAAAGGTGTCTATATTTAATCTACCTCCCTGACATTTTTCTGTCTGGTCTGTCTTGCGTTATATCATCTAATGTTCTGTCTATGTATTCCCTGTCTCTGTTTTCTCTCTTTAGTTACTCTTTCCCCTCACTTCTTCCCTCTTCTTCTCTCTCTTTCTCTCTCTACTCTCTCTCTTCTCTCTCTCTCTCTCTCATTCTCTGTCCCACTCTTTTATTCTATATTTATCTATCTATCTATAATTTTTAAGCATTCGTCTAACTCGTTCTAGTCAATTCACAGGTATCTACATATCTTATATTTGTATGGGTGTATGTGTGTGGGTCTTAATTTGTGTGTGTGAGTGATGTGTGTGTGGTGTGTTGTGGAGGAGAAGAGAGAATACTGTAAGAGGAGAGTTAGAGAGAGAGAGAGGAGAAGGGGTTTGGAGAGTGAAACAGAATATGTTCAATCTTTAACTTTTTTTATAAATATATTTAGAATAGTTATGTGAAGGGTCGGTTTCAAACTCAGTCGGTAGAGCACTTGTTAAAGATGAGACACAAGTCTTAACAAGGTCGAAATAATGCAAGCTATAGCGAAATTTCAAGACAGGGAATACATTAGACAACCTTAAATTATTCTAATAGATACAACTTGTCCATCTACCGATAGCGAATAAAAAGATCAAATGGTAGAGTAGCACATTTTAGTTCACCACACACAAGGTAAAAAAAATATACCTAAGATCTAGACATTTTAGTCGGTGAGTTATTTAATACTCTTACATTATTCACAACTACTACAGATCTAATAAAACCTCATTCCCCCACTTCCCTACAGCAATTCCACAATCACAGGGAATCCCTGAAAGAGGGCATAGGCAAACCAAGACAACATCAACCCAGACTAGAAAGAACACCACCTGGACCCCCAAACCCCAGACAGTCAGGCTATCACACCTTTGTAAAAGGGACGCATGTCTAATATGTGTAATATTTTCTTAAAGAGAATGTTCTTGTTGTTATTTCTGATATTATTTTTTTCTATCTAAACAACCAAATTATTTACCAAATAATAACTTTATATATATAGTTAGATATTATAATTAGTAATAAGCATATATATGATACATATATATATATATATAATCTATATTCATTGATGTACAAATTACTTTATCATTAATATTATATAATAAAGATTCGGTTTTGTGTAAACCAAACCACATCATAGCCTTACGTACAATTAAGTCAGAAATTTGCGTAAGTTTATAATGAGTCGGCTGTTAATTCAGTCGGGTAAAGCGAGGTTTATGTAGAAATCATAAGGTTCCTAGTTCGATACGGCCCTCGCAATTCAGATATGAATTAGCACAAGGATCTGTGCGGTAAGCTAGTAGTGTGTACGTTGCGCGCCACCTCGGAGCAAAAAATAGTCTCTGATCTAGCTTAGTGAAGCGGGATATCCCTCGCTGGATGGTGATACCGCATGGCACCTCCCGAAAACTTTACTGTATTTAATTTATAATGAGTATTTAACTTCTAGTAAAATGATTAATACACGGAAATTGATTTGTTCAAAACGCTCTGTTATTTAGTGTGTTTAAAATTACTTACTGTGTTGATTATACTAGAAATAAAGTTTACGAATATATGGTATGGTTTATTTTTGAAAAGAATGCGTTTCAAAAACCAATACATAGGCAAAATTGGAGTAACAGGTGTCTTTGTTTCTAGGCACGATACCTAATCTATTATATATATATATATTATCGTATATATATTATATTATGATGCTCTACTGTGTGTTCACACTATTTTGCTAATGAAATATGCACATTATAATGCATTATTTATTAAATATATATACTATATCAGATTATATATATATATATATATATAACTATAGTATATATAGTAATCAAATGCTAGTAGGCAAACACGGAGTTACTGAATTGAAGTTTATTATTAGTGTCATGTCGAGTTCGAGCTTGGTTTATATAGAAACTCTTTTCCGGCAATATGAAGCAATAGGAAAAAAGATAGGTTTTAAATGATGTGATTGATTACGAATGATATTGAAATTTTTGAAATGGAAATTCAAAAAATCCTTCCGTTGTACAAAACATCTTTTTTCCTTGTCTTTTTATTGTCTGCAGAGGTTTCTATATAAACATACGTTGAAACGTCGACATTACGACTAATATATTCATCGTTTTAATTTCGTTATTTTTTCGATCGTTGCGGATGAGAGAAGCCATCATTCGGAAAATTAACGAAACTTAACACTAAAACCAGTTTATGTACTCCATTCCTAATGTCACAATTAAATCAAACAATATATATACTTTAAATATATAAATATATATATATATATATATTATATACAATTATATAAATATATAATATATAAACAGACATATATCAACTAGAAGACTAGGTGGATTCCATCAACATTGCACACTGGCAGCGTTGGCTGAAAATATCATTATTTTATTGCCATGTTGTTTTATTCAAATGTCTTCACTATTTTACATTACTTAGATTCAATTCCATTTTTCCTTTCACACGCACGACCACAACACAACACACATTTACGCGCAGTTCGATACATATAATATATATTTATATATTACTATATATAATATCATAGTATGAGGAAATGGATTGGAATGAATCCGACAGATGATGTTAGAATTAAGGATGAAGAACAAAATCAGACAAAATGTGTAGTATATTTCGCTGATGTTAATTCGCTCTTCAGCCTTTATTGAATCACTTGTTGTCTAATATTCATAAAAGCTGAAGACGCCGAAATTTACATCAGCGAAACACATTTTTGTATGAGTTTTTGTTCTTTCATTCTTATTTTACCTCATCTGTCGGATTCTTCCAATCCCATTTTCTCATGAATTCAAATTGAAATTCGATTTATTTATATCACTCTAGTTTTTTGAGATATGAATACTGTACATTTGTACACATACTGTACATAAAGATACGTATATAATTCGGGTTAATTTCAATATTGTTGATTATGTACTCTTTTTTAGTTATATATGCAATTAATATATAAGTATAGTATTACATTAGTAGATATATAATGCTATAGATCAAGAGATTTTGCAGTTACGTAAGCCAACAGTCTCAATCAACAGCCATTAGTTGCACTGGCAGTCGGAGGGGCTGTCATCCACTTCGCAGCGCTTGAGCGGAAGGTAGTCCGTCGGAATCGTTTACACATCTTTCGGTATATTATTGTATTTACAATTTCACGACGCATTTTATTGCTCTTTACATATGATTGTAATTTTCTACTTGTTGTATGCTATTGGTTGACAATCGGAGGCAAATAAGCAGTCATCTAAGAAAAACTTTCAACTGTGCGTACTTGATTGTGTTACATTGTGTATAAGTATATTTATTCGCATTTCTTTATCTATCCTGTTTTATCTGTATAAGGCTGACCGCAATGTTGAAATAAGCATTATATAGTCTGTAATTACATAAAATACTAAATTAAGACAGAAACTAGATTGTGATAAGCAAACTGTTTATAAATTTGAATTTCAGCAACCAAATTAGTAAAAAAAAACACCATTCACCATTCTTGACCTAGACAAAAATATTTTTTTTTAGTAAACCGTGTATTCTTTCCTCTTCATATTTCTAACTTCTCCTTTTTTTCTAAAAACAACTTATTTGCACTTTTCACTGTTTTCCTTTTTTCTCCCTTCTTTCCTTAATGTTCGCACTTCTCTATCTTTTCCGGCATTCTACACTTCTTCACGCTTCTTTTACACTTGGATTCCATCACTCTAAATTCAATAACACTCAGGATTTATTTTCGCTTTTATCTTCTTTTTCAGTCCTTTCTGTTTGTTTTTTTTATTCTTATATCATTTTTATCTTTATTTTTTGCCCTTGTTCGAGACCTCATTTTTACACCGCAAATGTCACGAGGCAGTGGGAATCAAGAAGTCTCTTCGATTGTCTCCTTTTACTTAGCCACTTCAATGTTTGGGAAAGGAGGATCTGCAGCCTGCACTTCTGAGATTCACTCTCTCTGTTGGGGTGGGGG
>CM042159.1:14447089-14477089 GCA_023376005.1 Doryteuthis pealeii
AGGAGAAGAGAGAGAGAGAGAGAGAGAGAGACTTCTTTCTGAAGCAAGTCAAAGAACAAGACTCGATGGGAAGGAAATGTGATGCAATAAACCATGAACGTTATCCAATTAGATTGTGCAGCGAAAGCGTTCGTTGCAGTTATCGTTGGAAGCAAACGGATCTGCCAACCCAGGTTCAAATCCTGGATGAGTCTGGGACTTTTCACATAGTGCATAGGACAGGTATGTTCCACTATACTTTCTCCAACTATTGGTAAAATAGTAGGGCAGTATGGGCTCTTTTAATCTGCATGGCAACGGTCTTAGAAGTAGAAAAGCTCGAATTGAATTTGTTGGATTATTTGGTGGATATAAGCCGTGCTACAATACACCACTTAAATTATAGACGAAGCGAGATGCGTAGTTTTAACCTCAGTCAATCAACAGCCGGAATCCGTGGCTAGTTGAGACTTAATCCTGATACGGAGATGCGTCTATTTGCAATCATTGACGAAGCAAACTTGCAATACGAGAGCACCAAGGAACAACCAAAGGTTCTTTACTAAGGGATTTCCTGCTGGACAAGCGTTCTTGTTTTTGATGCCCATAAAATCGTAATCAGAGTTTTAAAACAGTTATTCCACTTAAAATTAACGTTGTGACGCATCTGAATCATCAGGAATGTGTTCATTGTTTATTTTTTTTATTTTATGACATATCAAACCTTTCCGGTCATTTAATGTCAATTAGGGGTTAATGTCAAATCAAGTCATTTTGATAAACAAGGACTCACGTTTCTTATAGATACGTACTATGTTGATTACATGGTCACCCATCTAAGTATTGAACAGGCTGATCGCTGCTTAACTTCAGTGATTTTGCGGGAACCGGGGATTTCAACGTGACCCTGTCCAGAAAAATATATACACTAACTTGTATTCACAGTTACAGAAAGCAAAGCTGATGCAGTTTCTGTTAAAATTTTTCTAAATGAAGAATATATAATTTTCAAACAGAAACTGGTCTATTTCCATATTAAAATGGATCAATATTGAAGATCTAGGAAAATGGCCGCCCCTGTTGACAGGGGGCTAGAATACGCCGACTGAACCTCTGCGGAAGGGTTAGGTAACCTGTTGGCTTTGGTAGCGATCCGTTATTTAATTTATTTAATTATTTAATGAATTATTATATATATCTTTATATCTTATATATATCTTTTATCCTAAATTTTTATCCTGTGTTGAAGTCAACATAGTTGTCTTCCCTGGATCGGTTCCCTATAAATACTAAAGAATATTCTCCTTAACTAGATAACAATAAATGCATATTAAATAAAGCTCAAGACACTGCGCTGAAGTCCAAACATATTTTATTAAAATACCCATTCACAGCTATTTATTTTTTGAGCAAAAAAACTTTAAATCTGTTATCAATAATTTATGGCTGAAGTTCATTTATTTTATTTTCGCTCGGCAAATTCGGAACATTCGGCAACATTCGTAGCTAGAATAACACAACAGTTTCTTAAGTCCCTTACTTAATGAAAAGTCGATAATTGTTGATAATGAGTCAATTTTGTTTCGCTCGGTAAACTTTCGACAACGATCGTAGTTAAAATGACACAACAGTTTCTGGAGTCCTTACTAATGAAAAGTCGAAAAAAAAGTTGTAAAATCATTTAACAAATTAATTAAACAACCTAAATTGTTTAGAGAGTTCAATTTCCGAATGTTTATGTCATACTGATTTAATTTTAGAAGTAAACATCGTCTGTTAAAAGAAATTCTGTTACAGCGTAAAAAAACAAAAACATTAATGGCCGATCATATAGCAGACGACAATACAAGTTGATGATGTTATGTGTTCCCATTTACCCAGTACCGTAACGAGCAGACAATTCATTTTTTTTTTACTTCACTGTGTTCGTATTTATATTAAGTAATTACAACTAGTTTCATTATTTAAGTTAAAACTAATATCATTTTGTTGAAATGATAGAGTAGGCCTTTATAGATTGAAATGCAGGTCTGATGTGTGGCGGGTTTATTGCGTTCAGACCCAGTAATAAAAGTTGATAGTTGAAGACTGAAATATATGAAATGTATAGACTCAGATAGATAGATTGATAGGTAGATAGATAGATTTGAACAGACTAAAAATAGATAGATAATGATAGACTTAGATAGATAGATAGATAGATTGGTAGAAATTAATAGATAGTTTGATAAACAGTATGACATTTAAGAAAGCTTTAATAAATGAAATGACCACCAACAAGTGAGAAAAGAACACAAAACCAAAAAGAGGCAACAAATATATAATATATTAAAATAATTTATATGATATATTATATATATATATAAGCTTTTATATATATATAATATAGTATTATATATATATATATATATATATATATATATATATAAAGGGAAGTAAGAATTATATGCGTTGAAAATCAAGGAAAGTAATGCATATACAAATCGGATTTGGCTGATGAAGAATAGATAAATAGAAATAAGTAAACAGACATAGATTATTCGATAGATAGATTAGATAGATTAGATAGATAGATTGGCAGAAATAATACATTGCAATTTATGTTTAGATAGATGTGAATAGGCTGCGATATATATATAAATAGATATAACTAGATAGAGATGGATAGAAACGAATATATAGAATAATATATATTAAATATGCATAGATAGATAGACAGATATAAAAAATAATATATATATATATATATATATATATTATATATATATATATATATATATAATATATAAAATAGTCAAACAATTAATACTTCTCACGTCTTTTGAAACATTGGTATCTGTAATGAATACGTCACAACTTTTCAACGTCTCCTCGTGTACTAATCACGTCTTGGCTTTCAACCTCATGTGTTCCAATCACATTTCACTTTCGTTTTCGCAGTACCGATCACGTCAAATACATTTAAGTGTGAATGCTAATCAACGAACAGTTATTAACCTTTCAACATATTTCCAAACTGAACTCATTCAAAAACATCCATCATCTTTTTTAACAACAAACATCTTTTTCCATTATTTCTTTCATATTTTCCTGAAGAGTTTTCTATATAAACCGAAACGTAGACACTACGACAAATAATAAACTTCCATCCAGTGTAACGTTCCGTGTTTGTCAACATTTCTCCACACACACACACACACACACACATACACACACACACATATATATATAATTTATAGATATATATATATGTATGTATATATTACTATGGTAACACAGGAATAACCTACTCGAGATTCACCATAAGGATATTCAGTGTTAAATCCACTGTACGCGTGTACTTTGTGATTATGACCGCTAATGATAGATTCACTGTTATTTCTATCTAAACAACACTCATTCTGAAGACCGTAATAAACAGGAAACGTACGGATTCAAGAAGACCCACGTATGTTAAAGAACTAAAAAAATTCGAATCAGATTTATCATCATGAAAAGAATCAAATTTAAACATTATGAATAATCCCATTCAGTGCCAAATCAACAACGACTTAAAATCATAAAAGATTCCTCTAAAATATTCGTAAATCGATAAAACAGGCAAACTTTACAAAATCATGCAGAAAATACAAAACCTCCTTCACAACGAGGTAACCAAATCTACAGAAGGGCAACCCCAAATTAGAAGAGGACATTAACAATGAAGCCAGATCTATTGCTTCTAAATTAAACAGAGCAGACCGTGTGGAGAAAAATAAATAAAAAAACAATACTTCATTATATTGAAAGACCATAAAGATAACTTTGCCAACAACCCAACATGAAACCCAACTAAAACTGAGATAAACATAAAGCAAAATTATATTGCAACATTTCCGCAACCCTAAGAACAGCAGTAAATATAACCAATGGCAGAATACTAAGGACTGTATCCAATGGTTCAAAACCTCGGCACATATGAGAATTTCACGCTAATCAAATATGACATCAAAGACTTCTACACTTCGATAACAGAAAACACGGCAAACAAAGCACTCATGTGGCGAGGGAAATATCATCATTCCTGATGATAAAGTAAAAATCTATCACTGCGAAAATCCATATATACCACAACAATGTAATATGGATAAAAAAAGGAATAAACAACTACGACATTTCGATGGGTTCATACGACGGCATAGAATATGCGAAATGGTCGGTTGCTATTATTGTACTACCAACAATATTATAGACCCTAGTAACCACGGTCTCTATTATGACGACGGCTTAGCCATACTAGAACACAGCAACCCTAGAAAAGGAGATATGATACGCAAAAAGCTACACGAACTATTCCATGAATTTGGATTCAAAATTGAAAATCCAAACTAATCTGACAATCACACAAGACTACTTAGATATATCCCTAAATCTCAACGATGGATCTATATCCTCTTACATGAAACCCAACCATGCATCTTCTCATATTAGTACAGGATCTAACCACCCAAAAGAAGTATTTAAGCATGATGTCTTAGCAACTAGATTATATAAAAACCTCATCAAACAAAACCATCTTTTACAAAACCAAAAATGTATATGAACAAGCCCTTTAGTCCAGTGGTTTCAAAACCAACCTCACATATAGAGAAAATAGCATCTCACCCTCCAAAACGAAATAAAAAAAGAAACAGAAACAGAATCATAATCTGTCAATAATCAAACAACCGGTGTAAATGAAAAATATGTCCTTCTGAATCGAGATCAAAAAAGGGGTGCGTAAAGGTCATATGTCCAGTTAAACCTTTAAATTTTCAAATTTACCTAAGCCTTTGGCTGAATAGATAATTCACTCTTTTTGACACAACACCACCTACTTCCATCCGGGTGTCCATACATATACAAACAATCTCAAAACTAAGCTGTCCACGTATTAGTTTTCCAAATTAAACTTAAATTAGATCTATAACTAGACTACTCCACATTTAATCAATTAAAACACAGGCGTCTTTGTTTTTTGTTTCTTTACTGTTTCCACTGCAGCGGACCTACACGGGTGTCATCTATGTTTACATAATTTACTTATCTTATAACCAAACTCTTTGACGAAACGAAGGTTAACATACCAACAATACATATTACCATACTGAAACTTAATTAAATTCATAATCGAATTAGATTCTTTACTTAACTTAAACTATTATTACTATTATTAATATTTTTACTATTTCTCCTAAATGACCCAGCGTAAAATAAAGAAACACGTGACAACAAGCCTACCGATATTTATGCAATTTTCTTTTCCTTTCCTCTCTCGGTAGCATTTACAACAAAAACTACTATACACCTTATTTTTACCATAACAAATACTTTTACAATGATTACCAGGGTTATTTTAATGATATAAACATGCCAGTTTATTAACACGCATTCATTATAACAAAAAATAAACTTTAATCGCGTGTTAACGGAAACCTTATTATTTATTTTTTTTTTTTTTTTACGCAAACCACCAACATCCTGTAAATTAAACTAAACCAAAAAATTACCCCAGCAAACAAAACAAATGCATACTAACAACACATCAGTTATTCAAATTTAAAGTCAATTAAAATTTATAAACAGTTTTAATAACTCTAATGAGAATGTTCTCTAGGAGGCACAGTTAAGTCCGACGCTTTTACTCTCCCAACTGACCAAGTGTTCAGTCTGAAAAATCTTCTCCCAACAATGCTGCACTCTTCTCACCAACACTATCAAAAAATCTTTCTCTCTCGT
This sequence comes from Doryteuthis pealeii, assembly GCA_023376005.1. Classification (NCBI taxonomy): domain Eukaryota; kingdom Metazoa; phylum Mollusca; class Cephalopoda; order Myopsida; family Loliginidae; genus Doryteuthis; species Doryteuthis pealeii. The sequence continues at coordinate 14,452,826 of CM042159.1, forward strand.
CCACTCGTCGCAACAGCCAAAATGCTACTGCAAGCTTTCCTCCCAGGTTGTGAGGGTTGGTCATTAAATACACAATTACAGTGTTCATCCGGGCTCTTACACTGACTTGCCCGTGCAGCACGTGCGACATTAATCAGCACGCGTCAATCCTTCACATCCGGGACACTCTGCACAGTTTAGTAATTCACATGCGTCAGACCACGACTCACGACAGGCTGTGAGTTCAATCTCCCCTCTCGCCTCTGATCTCATTCTGCATGCCAAACACAGTCGTGCACGCTTCGAACCACTACGTTCGTGGTTTTCTCTCGCCACATATACTTTATTCAATTTAACTATTATCATTACTATTCCCACTTTTCTCTCCGACCCAGTAAAAATAGAAACACGTGACAGCAAGTTTGCCTGTACTTATCCAATTTTACTTCCGTCTTAACGAAAAACAAAAACAAAAATATATCCCAACTCATTTCATCACAATAATAACTTAACAATAACCGCTAAGGCCTTTAAATGAATAAATACACCTGTATAAGTGCATATATATACGCATTCTATTATATTAAAAAATTAAAAAACTTTAAGCATATATTAGCAAAACCTTATATTTCGTTGCACTAAACAACAATAATTCTTATAAATTGTTAAAGAAAAATGTAAAGAGGATTTCTCATAATGTTATATTTTGATCCTTTACAAGAAAAAAAAATTCCGTTGAAATCGGCTGTCTAGCGTTCAGTAACTGCGCGTCTATCATAAACGCTCATAATCACAAAATACACGCGTACTGTTAACTGCAAATTAATCAATATCTTGATTAATTCAGTGAATTTAACCCTGAAGATCCTTATGATGAAACTCGATTAGATTTTCTTGTGTATACCCATTGTAGATTTGCTCTACTTACGTATTGAGTTTTATTTTTGTTATATTGCTGTCTTATCATTGTGAAACTTGTATCAACTAACCATTGTGACCAATTTTACAGGTAAATCTCCATTTTCATATATAAAATCATATATAATATATATATATATATATATATATATATGAGTATATATAAAAACATATGAAAACACCACAAATACTGTTAAAGTGAAAACATTTTATAACATAGCTGATATTGAACAATATTTCGATTTTATGAAAATCATCATCAGAGCTTGTTTATACTCGGTGTTGTTAAAAGCGGAGACAAAAGTCATATGAGTTCAAAACAAAAACCTTGATGCTGCACTAAGAAAAAAAGTTATACAATAGTTTCGAATGTGAGCACTTCGCCTGATGAGGATTTTCATAAAACCGAAATATTGTTCAATATCAGCTATGTTATAAAATGTTTTCACTTTAACAAGCATTTTGTGGTGTTTTCATATCTTTTAATATATACTCATACCGTCGATTCATTTCCTTTCTTTTAATATATATATATATATATATATATATATATATATATAGAGAGAGAGAGAGAGAGAGAGAGAGAGAGATAGAAGTGAAACTGAATAGATTGATATCGATGGATAGATTGGAAGACTGATTTTAAAGTTAGGAAAATAGGCAAGACGTCTTATTTTGAAAGACATTCGGGACAAAACATTTTGTCTCACAATTTGATTCAATGATATAACAGCCGAAGTAAATACCTCTGTCAATAGAAATATACGCAAGATATATTTATATATATATATATATATATATATATATAGAGAGAGAGAGAGAGAGAGAGAGAGAGAGCGAGGCGAGACCAAGAGAGAGAGAGAGAGTTTGAGGGACTGCATGCCTCTGCGCATGGGCTTGATATATCTGATATATGCGAGTGTACAAGCACAACCATGTATGTGCCGTGTGGACGTGAAATTGATTGTGAGATCTGATGGTCAGACGAGTTTAAACCAGCTGCAAGCGACACAAACGGTTGACGAGGGGGGGGGGATGTCTTTCTTTTTTTTTTTCTTTTTTTTTTTTTTCTGAGACATTTCATGCATGCGTATTTTTTGTGTTTTTTTTGTTTTTGTTTTGTGTTTTTTGTTGTTTTTTCCCTACACATTGGTTCTATTTTGTCTTTCTGACATCTTGTTCGTTTGCGATTGGATTTCAAGTAAAATGTCCAGACTTCGATAAGAATCAAATTAGAGACGTTCGGAAAGGTAAGACAGAACATAAATCGATCATTTAATTCAGTCTTCTACACGTTTACACGTCACCAAAGTATATATATATATATATATATATATATATATATATAGTATGTGTGGGATGGTCACTGTTTCAGCTTTTGCTGGATGTCGTACCAAAGGCAGTATTAATTGTAGAGTGCTCAATATAAAATAGAGCTGTTATATAATATAATAAAATAATATATAAGGTTTTACATTTATTTATTTATTCATTTATTTATTTATTTATTTATCTATTAGGTGACAAATTGTCACCTAAATAAAATAGATATGTAAAATTGTCACCTAATAATAGATACGTAAAACATTTATATATTTATTTATTATATTATATTATATTATATATATATATATATATATATATATATATATATATATATATATATATATTGTAGGAGTACAGGATTTCTGCTTGTTCCATAATATTTGTATATAGGCAAAAGTGCTGAATAGTTTAGAGAACCAAGAGCAAAATTATATATATATATATATATATATATATATATATATATATATATATTGTGTGTGGTGTGTGTGTGTGTGTGTGTGTGTGTAAATATACATACAAGTCGTCGGGATGGCTTAAATTTGATATCAACAAGACAATGAGGGAGTCTATTCACTAGCGCTAGATCAAGGAGATTGTTTTGGCGTCTGAGGGGGAGCGCCACACATAGAATCAGATTCTAAAATCAGCTGAAGATCATAAAGAAGAAATATTTCGTGATCTTTAACAATGTCTGCCTAAATAATATATATAGTCATTTACTAAGCTTAGACAGGGCACAAGGCATGAGGTATTGGGTGCCCACTGAGAATCGAACTCACTAGCAATGGTCTGCGAATCTAGTGTGTGTGTGTGTGTTTGTTTAATTGTGTGCTTGTGTGTTGGGAGTGAGTAAGTAAAGTCGTGGCCGAATGTTGGTATCAGCCAGACAGCGAGGGAGTCTATCCCTTTTCCCTCGCGCTAGACCAAGGAGATTTTTTTAGACTGAGGTGGAGCGCCATACCTACCATCAGTTCCTTACTTTACTTTTATGGGTGCTAAGAAGGCGGTGACGGAGGGTCTTCATTTCTGGGAATGACATTGAACTCTATCTGAATGGAGGTTCCGGTTCTGGAGGTTTTGTGAATGTGGAGCACCCCTTCATCACTCCTAGGTCCACTCGGACGCGGAGTCGTTGTACCTGTTAGAGTCCCATCTATGGGTCAAATAGTAAAAATGTGTTTATAAAAAGGATTGAGTATCCATTATGAATGAATTCATTTCAACCTTGTTCGGCATTAAATGATCCACTGAGGTTGATATGCCGTAAAACAATACAAACCAAACCAAAGTAAATTGACTTATCGAATTGTAGCGACATCAGAGATGTTTTGACACGGGTCAAGAAACTGAAGTAAAAACCAAATATGGTTATTTCCTGTAAGTCTAACATGATTAAAGGGAACCACTCTTGACTGATAAATTATTTATCTATTTATTGATCTACTAGGAAAAAAGATGGTTAGGATTAAGGTTAGGGTTTAGGGTTAGGGTTTAGGTTTAGGGTTAGGGTTAGTTTAATGAGAAAATGAATAAATAATTTATCAGTCAAGAGTGATCATGTTAGATTTATAGGGAATAACCTAAAATATTGATATAAAGTGGTACCTTGACTTACGAGTTTACCGAGTTACGAGTTATCACTCAGTTGATTTTTTTGTTTTGTGTTGACAGATAGGTACGATGAGCTTCAGTTACGTTTATATTCAAAAAGTTCACTAAAAACATTTAAGTTTTCAAATTTATTACTCAAAAAAATATTATTTATAAAAAAACATGTTGAGTTCAGTCAGTTGTTGTTTTGCTTTGTGTTAAGAGCTACAATTTGAGGTACAAACGAGCTTCAGATACGTTTATGTTTATAAGCTTCCAAAATTTATTACGCCAAAGAAATATTTATTTAAAAAGTTTTTTAGACATTAAAACATATGAGTGCAGGTTCTGAGTTCTATACCGACCATTGACCATTCAGCGCATGATTAGCACGACTGGGAGCTATGAGGTAAAGTGGGGAACTGATAGTAAGTGTGGCGACACACCTCAGCTGTAAAAATAATTGGTCTAGCGCTAGTGAAAGGGGGATAGATTCCTCGTTACTCAGCTGATACTGACAATAGGCCATTCCACTTTACTACGTACAGCACATAATTCATTACATTCTACTTCAGTAAGTTTTTATACATTACTGAGCTATTAAAAAACGTGACAAAAATTATGGCACTTTTGGAACGGATTACTTGCATATCAATTTGTTTCAATGGGGAAAATTGATTTGATATACGAGGAAATTGAGTTACAAACGGAATGAATTAAACTCGTAAGTCAAGGTATCACTATATCTTTTTTTAAATCTAATATGTTAATTTAGTTCCTCTGATAAACTTGACTGACGAGTTTACCGAGTTAAGAGTTATCACTCAGTTGATTTTTGTTTTGTGTCGGCATTAAATGATCCACTGAGGTTGATATGCCGTAAAAAAGTCGTCGGGGCGGCCTAATGTCGGTATCAGCCAATCAGGAGGGAGTCTATCCCCTTTTCACTAGCGTCAGACCAAGGAGACTGCTTTTGCGTCAGAGGTGGAGCGCAACACCTACCATCAGCTTCTCACTTTACCGCACATATCCCTGTGCTACTTATACGCTGAGTTGGCGAGGACCGGTATCGAACCAGGAACCTTGTGATTCCTAGCCGAACACTCTACCGACTGAGCTAAATCGGCCCAACAATGTGCAGTGTGAATTCTCTTATAACAATTGTCATCTGCCTCTGAATTCATATTTCTTACAGCATGTCAACCCTTGTTGGGTTATTTTATGCCAAAGACGTTTTGTCTAATTGATACGTGATATGCCGTAAAACAAACCAAACCAAACTAAATCTTACAGAAGATTTATTCTGTCCAAATCGGGAGCGAGCTACTGTTTATAAATCCGCTCGAAATACCAAAGCACATTTCCTGGATCGATCGAGAGGAATTACATCGAGGCGTGAACTGGTTCTCTTACTGAACAGCCAGACATAGCATCTAAAACCGAATCTGATTCTCAACCTACGCGATATAATTTGCTTTAAGTGTGACCAGATATTCGGGTAAACTGAAAAAGAAAGAAAGAAAGAAAGAGAAAGAAGATAATTTTCTACACACTGAGTTGGTTTGACAACATCTTAAATGAATATTGTGGATGGTGGAAAGGAAAAAAATTATGAGTAAGCTATATGTAGATAAACACATGTAACTATATGTATATATGTAAGTAAGTAAATACAAGGATGTATGGAGATCCATTCCATTCCATTCATAGTCTAACATAAAAATACACGAGGATAAGAAGATGGATGGGTTTATATATATATATTATAGATAATATGGGTGGTATATTTATAAGTAAACGGTACACAATATATATGTATATGGATATGTATATTCATGTTGTATTTTTGAGGTCTCTGTATGCTTCTTTCGGTATATATTTTTATGTTTTTTATTACAAAGCATCTAAAATAAATGAATGAACTCGATGTTATGGAGTATTGGATTCACTTATTTTTTATTATTATTTTTTATCATAAATTTTCGGGTTCGTTAGATACCCTTTATCAAATGACTGTTGTTCCTGTTCAACGGATCTTTTGTCTTTGTTGTTATTGACAGTGCAGCGTCTGTAAAAAAATATAATAACGGAGTATTCCTATGTCAGCGTTCAGTCCCCTCGCGTGAGTTTGTAATTTTAGAATCCATTTAGTTTATTTATGATAAAAAATAATAATAAAATAAGTGAATCCAATACTCCATAACATCGAGTTCATTCATTTATTTTCGGATATGTGCATATTATAGATAACATGGTTGCTATATTTATTAGTAAACAGTACACAATATATATATGGATATGTATTTATTATAGATAATATGGGTGCTATATTTATTAGTAAACTATGCTCCATACATACATATATATATGTATATATATATGTATACATATATGTATATATTTTAGATAATACGGGTGCTATATTTATAAGTAAATATAATGGATTGAGAATTTATATATGATAGGATAGCGTGTACATGGAGTCAACGGTGATTTGGTTACTGACAGTTTCTCACCCGTGCGATCATCGGTTTTTGTCTGTAACAAAAACGACGTCACTGATTACGTCACACTACCTAAAACGTCATAACGTAGAATAAATACACTCAAAATTTGAGCATGCAATGTTAGACAGTCCTCATTGGTGTTTTAAAACAAGTTATAATAAATACATACCTGGTATTATCTACTATATATAGTTTGTTTTATTTTAACACTTGTTTTAAACACCAATGAGGACTGTCTAACATTGCATGCTCAAATTTTGAGTGTATTTATTCTACGTTATGACGTTTTAGGTAGTGTGACGTAATCAGTGACGTCGTTTTTGTTACAGACAAAAACCGATGATCGCACGGGTGAGAAACTGTCAGTAACCAAATCACCGTTGACTCCATGTACACGCTATCCTATCATATATAAATTCTCAATCCATTATATTTACTTATAAATATAGCACCCGTATTATCTAAAATATATACATATATGTATACATATATATACATATATATGTATGTATGGAGCATAGTTTACTAATAAATATAGCACCCATATTATCTATAATAAATACATATCCATATATATATTGTGTACTGTTTACTAATAAATATAGCAACCATGTTATCTATAATATGTACATATCCGAAAATAAATGAATGAACTCGATGTTATGGAGTATTGGATTCACTTATTTTTTTATTATTATTTTTTATCATAAATAAACTAAATGGATTCTAAAATTACAAACTCACGCGAGGGGACTGAACGCTGACATAGGAATACTCCGTTATTATATTTTTTTTACAGACGCTGCCACTGTCAATAACAACAAAGACAAAAGATCCGTTGAACAGGAACAACAGTCATTTGATAAAGGGTATCTAACGAACCCGAAAATTTATGATAAAAAATAATAATAAAAAAATAAGTGAATCCAATACTCCATAACATCGAGTTCATTCATTTATTTTTAGATGCTTTGTAATAAAAAAACATAAAAATATATACCGAAAGAAGCATACAGAGACCTCAAAAATACAACATGAATATACATATCCATATACATATATATTGTGTACCGTTTACTTATAAATATACCACCCATATTATCTATAATATATATATATAAACCCATCCATCTTCTTATCCTCGTGTATTTATGTTAGACTATGAATGGAATGGAATGGATCTCCATACATCCTTGTATTTACTTACTTACATATATACATATAGTTACATGTGTTTATCTACATATAGCTTACTCATAATTTTTTCCTTTCCACCATCCACAATATTCATTTAAGATGTTGTCAAACCAACTCAGTGTGTAGAAAATTATCTTCTTTCTTTCTTTCTTTCTTTCTTTCTTTTTCAGTTTACCCGAATATCTGGTCACACTTAAAGCAAATTATATCGCGTAGGTTGAGAATCAGATTCGGTTTTAGATGCTATGTCTGGCTGTTCAGTAAGAGAACCAGTTCACGCCTCGATGTAATTCCTCTCGATCGATCCAGGAAATGTGCTTGGTATTTCGAGCGGATTTATAAACAGTAGCTCGCTCCCGATTTGGACAGAATAAATCTTCTGTAAGATTTAGTTTGGTTTGGTTTGTTTTACGGCATATCACGTATCAATTAGACAAAACGTCTTTGGCATAAAATAACCCAACAAGGGTTGACATGCTGTAAGAAATATGAATTCAGAGGCAGATGACAATTGTTATAAGAGAATTCACACTGCACATTGTTGGGCCGATTTAGCTCAGTCGGTAGAGTGTTCGGCTAGGAATCACAAGGTTCCTGGTTCGATACCGGTCCTCGCCAACTCAGCGTATAAGTAGCACAGGGATATGTGCGGTAAAGTGAGAAGCTGATGGTAGGTGTTGCGCTCCACCTCTGACGCAAAAGCAGTCTCCTTGGTCTGACGCTAGTGAAAAGGGATAGACTCCCTCCTGATTGGCTGATACCGACATTAGGCCGCCCCGACGACTTTTTTACGGCATATCAACCTCAGTGGATCATTTAATGCCGACACAAAACAAAAATCAACTGAGTGATAACTCTTAACTCGGTAAACTCGTCAGTCAGTTTATCAGAGGAACTAAATTAACATATTAGATTTAAAAAAAGATATAGTGATACCTTGACTTACGAGTTTAATTCATTCCGTTTGTAACTCAATTTCCTCGTATATCAAATCAATTTTCCCCATTGAAACAAATTGATATGCAAGTAATCCGTTCCAAAAGTGCCATAATTTTTGTCACGTTTTTTAATAGCTCAGTAATGTATAAAAACTTACTGAAGTAGAATGTAATGAATTATGTGCTGTACGTAGTAAAGTGGAATGGCCTATTGTCAGTATCAGCTGAGTAACGAGGGAATCTATCCCCCTTTCACTAGCGCTAGACCAATTATTTTTACAGCTGAGGTGTGTCGCCACACTTACTATCAGTTCCCCACTTTACCTCATAGCTCCCAGTCGTGCTAATCATGCGCTGAATGGTCAATGGTCGGTATAGAACTCAGAACCTGCACTCATTATGTTTTAATGTCTAAAAAAACTTTTTAATAAATATTTTCTTTGGCGTAATAATTTTGGAAGCTTATAAACATAAACGTATCTGAAGCTCGTTTGTACCTCAAATTGTAGCTCTTAACACAAAGCAAAACAACAACTGACTGAACTCAACATGTTTTTTTATAAATAATATTTTTTTTGAGTAATAAATTTGAAAACTTAAATGTTTTTAGTGAACTTTTTGAATATAAACGTAACTGAAGCTCATCGTACCTATCTGTCAACACAAAACAAAAAAATCAACTGAGTGATAACTCGTAACTCGGTAAACTCGTAAGTCAAGGTACCACTTTATATCAATATTTTAGGTTATTCCCTATAAATCTAACATGATCACTCTTGACTGATAAATTATTTATTCATTTTCTCATTAAACTAACCCTAACCCTAAACCTAAACCCTAACCCTAAACCCTAACCTTAATCCTAACTCCATCTTTTTTCCTAGTAGATCAATAAATAGATAAATAATTTATCAGTCAAGAGTGGTTCCCCTTTAATCATGTTAGACTTACAGGAAATAACCATATTTGGTTTTTACTTCAGTTTCTTGACCCGTGTCAAAACATCTCTGATGTCGCTACAATTCGATAAGTCAATTTACTTTGGTTTGGTTTGTATTGTTTTACGGCATATCAACCTCAGTGGATCATTTAATGCCGAACAAGGTTTGAAATGAATTCATTCATAATGGATACTCAATCCTTTTTTATAAACACATTTTACTATTTGACCCATAGATGGGACTCTAACAGGTACAACGACTCCGCGTCCGAGTGGACCTAGGAGTGATGAAGGGGTGCTCCACATTCACAAAACCTCCAGAACCGGAACCTCACCATCAGATAGAGTTCAATGTCATTCCCAGGAAATGAAGACCCTCCGTCACCGCCTTCTAGCACCCATAAAGTAAAGTAAGGAACTGATGGTAGGTATGGCGCTCCACCTCAGTCTAAAAAAATCTCCTTGGTCTAGCGCGAGGGAAAAGGGGATAGACTCCCTCGCTGTCTGGCTGATACCAACATTCGGCCACGACTTTACTTACTCACTCCCAACACACAAGCACACAATTAAACAAACACACACACACACACTAGATTCGCAGACCATTGCTAGTGAGTTCGATTCTCAGTGGGCACCCAATACCTCATGCCTTGTGCCCTGTCTAAGCTTAGTAAATGACTATATATATTATTTAGGCAGACATTGTTAAAGATCACGAAATATTTCTTCTTTATGATCTTCAGCTGATTTTAGAATCTGATTCTATGTGTGGCGCTCCCCCTCAGACGCCAAACAATCTCCTTGATCTAGCGCTAGTGAATAGACTCCCTCATTGTCTTGTTGATATCAAATTTAAGCCATCCCGACGACTTGTATGTATATTTACACACACACACACACACACACACACACACACACATATATATATATATATATATATATATATATATATATATATATATAATTTTCGCTCTGGTTCTCTAAACTATTCAGCACTTTTGCCTATATACAAATATTATGGAACAAGCAGAAATCCTGTACTCCTACAATATATATATATATATATATATATATATATATATATATATATATATATATAATATAATATAATATAAATAAATATATAAATGTTTTACGTATCTATTTATTAGGTGACAATTTTACATATCTATTTATTAGGTGACAATTTGTCACCTAATAGATAATAAATAAATAAATAAATGAATAAATAAATAAATGTAAAACCTTTATATATTTATTTTATTATATTATATAACAGCTCTATTTTATATTGAGCACTCTACCAATTAATACTGCCTTTGGTACGACATCCAGCAAAAGCTGAAACAGTGACCATCCCACACACTATATATATATATATATATATATATATATATATATAGCTTTGGTGACGTGTAAACGTGTAGAAGACTGAATTAAATGATCGATTTATGTTCTGTCTTACCTTTCCGAACGTCTCTAATTTGATTCTATCGAAGTCTGGGACATTTTACTTGAAATCCAATCGCAAACGAACAAGATGTCAGAAAGACAAAATAGAACCAATGTGTAGGGAAAAAACAAAAAAAACACAAAAAAAAAACAAAAAAACACAAAAAAATACGCATGCATGAAATGTCTCAGAAAAAAAAAAAAGAAAAAAAAAAGAAAGACATCCCCCCCCCCTCGTCAACCGTTTGTGTCGCTTGCAGCTGGTTTAAACTCGTCTGACCATCAGATCTCACAATCAATTTCACGTCACACGGCACATACAGTGGTTGTGCTTGTACACTCGCATATATCAGATATATCAAGCCCATGCGCAGAGGCATGCAGTCCCTCAAACTCTCTCTCTCTCTCTTGGTCTCGCTCTCGCTCTCTCTCTCTCTCTCTCTCTCTCTCTATATATATATATATATATATATATATATATAAAATATATTTGCGTATATTTCTATTGACAGAGGTATTTACTTCGGCTGTTATATCATTGAATCAAATTGTGAGACAAATGTTTTGTCCCGAATGTCTTTCAAAATAAGACGTCTTGCCTATTTTCCTAACTTTAAAATCAGTCTTCCAATCTATCCATCGATATCAATCTATTCAGTTTCACTTCTATCTCTCTCTCTCTCTCTCTCTCTCTCTCTCTATATATATATATATATATATATATATATATATATATTAAAAGAAAGGAAATGAATCCGACGGTATGAGTATATATAAAAAGATATGAAAACACCACAAAATGCTGTTAAAGTGAAAACATTTTATAACATAGCTGATATTGAACAATATTTCGGTTTTATGAAAATCCTCATCAGGCGGAAGTGCTCACATTCGAAACTATTGTATAACTTTTTTTCTTTAGTGCAGCATCAAGGTTTTTGTTTTGAACTCATATGACTTTTGTCTCCGCTTTTAACAACACCGAGTATAAACAAGCTCTGATGATGATTTTCATAAAATCGAAATATTGTTCAATATCAGCTATGTTATAAAATGTTTTCACTTTAACAGTATTTTGTGGTGTTTTCATATGTTTTTATATATACTCATATATATATATATATATATATATATATATATATGATTTTATATATGAAAATGGAGATTTACCTGTAAAATTGGTCACAATGGTTAGTTGATACAAGTTTCACAATGATAAGACAGCAATATAAAAATATAAAGTACTCAATACGTAAGTAGAGCAAATTCATTACAATGGTATACACAAGAATAATCTAATCGAGTTTCATCATAAGGATCTTCAGGGTTAAATTCACTGAATTAATCAAGATATTGATTAATTGCAGTTAACAGTACGCGTGTATTTTGTGATTATGAGCGTTGATGATAGACGCGCAGTTACTGAACGCTAGACAGCCGATTTCAACGGAATTTTTTTTTTCTTGTAAAGGATCAAATATAAACATTATGAGAAATCCTCTTTACATTTTTCTTTAACAATTTATAAGAATTATTGTTGTTTAGTGCAACGAAATATAAGGTTTTGCTAATATATGCTTAAAGTTTTTTAATTTTTTAATATAATAGAATGCGTATATATATGCACTTATACAGGTGTATTTATTCATTTAAATGGCCTTAGCGGTTATTGTTAAGTTATTATTGTGATGAAATGAGTTGGGATATATTTTTTGTTTTTGTTTTTCGTTAAGACGGAAGTAAAATTGGATAAGTACAGGCAAACTTGCTGTCACGTGTTTCTATTATACTGGGTCGGAGAGAAAAGTGGGAATAGTAATGATAATAGTTTAAATTGAATAAAGTATATGTGGCGAGAGAAACCACGAACGTAGTGGTTCGAAGCGTGCACGACTGTGTTGGCATGCAGAATGAGATCAGAGGCGAGAGGGGAGATTGAACTCACAGCCTGATCGTGAGTCGTGGTCTGACGCATGTGAATTACTAAACTGTGCAGAGTGTCCCGGATGTGAAGGATTGACGCGTGCTGATTAATGTCGCACGTGCTGCACGGGCAAGTCAGTGTAAGAAGCCCGGATGAACACTGTAATTGTGTATTTAATGACCAACCCTCACAAACCTGGGAGGAAAGCTTGCAGTAGCATTTTGGCTGTTGCGACGAGTGGACGAGAGAGAAAGATATTTTGATAGTGTTGGTGAGAAGAGTGCAGCATTGTTGGGAGAGATTGTTTCAGACTGAACACTTGGTCAGTTGGGAGAGTAAAAGCGTCGGACTTAACTGTGCCTCCTAGAGAACATTCTCATTAGAGTTATTAAAACTGTTTATAAATTTAATTGAGTTTAAATTTGATAACTGATATGTTGTTAGTATGCATTTGTTTTGTTTTGCTGGGGTAAATTTTTGGTTTAGTTTAATTTACCAGGGATGTTGGTGGTTTGCGTAAAAAAAAAATAAAATAAATAATAAGGTTCGTTAACACGCGATTAAAGTTTATTTTTTGTTATAATGGAATGCGTGTTAATAAACTGGCATGTTTATTCATTAAAATAACCCTGGTAATCATTGTAAAGTATTGTTATGGTAAAATAAGGTGTATAGTAGTTTTTGTTGTAAATGCTACCGAGAGAGGAAAGGAAAAGAAAATTGCATAAATATCGGTAGGCTTGTTGTCACGTGTTTCTATTATTTTACGCTGGGTCATTTAGGAGAAATAGTAAAATACTAATAATAGTAATAATAGTTTAAGTTAAGTAAAGAATCTAATTCGATTATGAATTTAATTAAGTTTCAGTATGGTAATAGGTATGTTATTGGTATGGGTTAACCTTCGTTTCGTCAAAGAGTTTGGTTATAAGATAAGTAAATTATGTAAACATAGATGGACACCCGTGTAGGTCCGCTGCAGTGGAAACAGTAAAGAAAACAAAAAAACAAAGACGCCTGTGTTTTAATTGATTAAAATGTGGAGTAGTCTAGTTATAGATCTAATTTAAGTTTAAATTTGGAAAACTAATACGTGGACAGCTTAGGTTTGAGATTGTTTGTATATGTATGGACACCCGGATGTGGAAGTAGGTGGTGTTGTGTCAAAAGAGTGAATTATCTATTCAGCCAAAGGCTTAGGTAAAATTGAAAATTTAAAGGTTTAACTGGACCATATGACCTTTACGCACCCTTTTTGATCTCGATTCAGAAGGACATATTTTTCATTTACACCGGTTGTTTGATTATTGACAGATTATGATTCTGTTTCTGTTTCTTTTTTTATTTTCGTTTTGGGAGGGTGAGATGCTATTTTCTCTATATGTGAGGTTGGTTTTGAAACCACTGGACTAAAGGGCTTGTTCATATACATTTTTGGTTTTGTAAAGATGGTTTTGTTTGATGAGGTTTTATATAATCTAGTTGCTAAGACATCATGCTTAAATACTTCTTTTGGGTGGTTAGATCCTGTACTAATATGAGAAGATGCATGGTTGGGTTTCATGTAAGAGGATATAGATCCATCGTTGAGATTTAGGGATATATCTAAGTAGTCTGTGATTGTCAGATTAGTTTGGATTTCAATTTTGAATCCAAATTCATGGAATAGTTCGTGTAGCTTTTTGCGTATCATATCTCCTTTTCTAGGTGTGCTGTGTTCTAGTATGGCTAAGCCGTCGTCATAATAGAGACCGTGGTTACTAGGGTCTATAATATTGTTGGTGTAGTACAATAATAGGCAACCGACCATTTCGCATATCTATGACCGTCGTATGAACCCATCGAAATGTCGTAGTTGTTTATTCCTTTTTTTATCCATATTACATTGTTGTGGTATAATATGGATTTTCGGCAGTGATAGATTTTTACTTTATCATCAGGAATGATGATATATTCCCTCGCCACATCGAGTGCTTTGTTTGCCGTGTTTTCTGTTATCGAAGTGTAGAAGTCTTTGATGTCATATTTGATTAGCGTGAAATTCTCATATGTGCCGAGGTTTTTGAACCATTGGATACAGTCCTTAGTATTCTGCCATTGGTTTATATTTACTGCTGTTCTTAGGGTTGCGGAAATGTTTGCAATATAATTTTGCTTTATGTTTATCTCAGTTTTAGTTGGGTTTCATGTTGGGTTGTTGGCAAAGTTATCTTTATGGTCTTTCAATATAATGAAGTATTGTTTTTTTATTTATTTTCTCCACACGGTCTGCTCTGTTTAATTTAGAAGCAATAGATCTGGCTTCATTGTTAATGTCCTCTTCTAATTTGGGGGTTGCCCTTCTGTAGAATTTGGTTACCTCGTTGTGAAGGAGGTTTTGTATTTGTCTGCATGATTTTTGTAAAGTTTGCCTGTTTTATCGGATTTTACGAATATTTTAGAGGAATCTTTTATTGATTTTAAGTCGTTGTTGATTTGGCACTGAATGGGATTATTCATATGTTTAAATTTGATTCTTTTCATGATTCCGATAAGATCTGATTCGAATTTTTTTAGTTCTTTAACATACGGTGGGTCTTCTTGAATCCGTACGTTTCCTGTTTATTACGGTCTTCAGAATGAGTGTTGTTTAGATAGAAATAACAGTGAATCTATCATTAGCGGTCATAATCACAAAGTACACGCGTACAGTGGATTTAACACTGAATATCCTTATGGTGAATCTCGAGTAGGTTATTCCTGTGTATACCATAGTAATATATACATATACATATATATATATCTATAAATATATATATATGTGTGTGTGTGTGTATGTGTGTGTGTGTGTGTGTGTGTGGAGAAATGTTGACAAACACGGAACGTTACACTGGATGGAAGTTTATTATTTGTCGTAGTGTCTACGTTTCGGTTTATATAGAAAACTTCTTCAGGAAAATATGAAAGAAATAATGGAAAAAAGATGTTTGTTGTTAAAAAGATGATGGATGTTTTTGAATGAGTTCAGTTTGGAAAATATGTTGAAAAGGTTAATAACTGTTCGTTGATTAGCATTCACACTTAAATGTTATTGACGTGATCGGTACATGCGAAAACGAAAGTGAAGATGTGATTGGAACACATGAGGTTGAAAGCCAAGACGTGATTAGTACACGAGGAGACGTTGAAAAGTTGTGACGTATTCATTACAGATACCAATGTTTCAAAAGACGTGAGAAGTATTAATTGTTTGACTATTTATATATATATATATATATATATATATATATATATATATATATATATATATATATTCTATTTATATCTGTCTATCTATCTATGCATATTTAATTATATATATTCTATATATTCGTTTCTATCCATCTCTATCTAGTTATATCTATTTATATATATATCGCAGCCTATTCACATCTATCTAAACATAAATTGCAATGTATTTATTTCTTGCCAATCTATCTATCTATCTATCTATCTATCTATCGAATAATCTATGTCTGTTTACTTATTTCTATTTATCTATTCTTCATCAGCCAAATCCGATTTGTTATATGCATTACTTTCCTTGATTTTCAACGCATATAATTCTTACTTCCCTTATATATATATATATATATATATATATATATATATATATATATATATATATAAAGCTTATATATATATATATATATATATATATATATATATATATATATTTGTTGCCTCTTTTTGGTTTTGTGTTCTTTTCTCACTTGTTGGTGGTCATTTCATTTATTAAAGCTTTCTTAAATGTCATACTGTTTATCAAACTATCTATTAATTTCTACCAATCTATCTATCTATCTATCTAAGTCTATCATTATCTATCTATTTTAGTCTGTTCAAATCTATCTATCTACCTATCAATCTATCTATCTGAGTCTATACATTTTCATATATTTCAGTCTTCAATACTATCAACTTTTATTACTGGGTCTGAACGCAATAAACCGCCACACATCAGACCCTGCATTTCAATCTATAAAGGCCTACTCTATCATTTCAACAAAATGATATTAGTTTTAACTTAAATAATGAAATCTAGTTGTAAATTACTTAATATAAATACGAACACAGTGAATGTAAAAAAAAAATGAATTGTCTGCTCGTTACGGTACTGGGTAAATGGAACACATACATCATCAACTTGTATTGTCGTCTGCTATATGATCGGCCATTAATGTTTTTGTTTCTTTTACGCTGTAACAGAATTTCTTTTAACAGACGATGTTTACTTCTAAATTAAATCAGTATGACATAAACATTCGGAAATTGAACTCTCTAAACAATTTAGGTTGTTTAAATAATTTGTTAAATGATTTTACAACTTTTTTTTCGACTTTTCATTAAGTAAGGACTCCAGAAACTGTTGTGTCATTTTAACTACGATCGTTGTCGAAAGTTACCGAGCGAAAACAAAATTGACTCATTATCAACAATTATCGACTTTTCATTAAGTAAGGACTTAAGAAACTGTTGTGTTATTCTAGCTACGAATGTTGCCGAATGTTCCCGAATGTTGCCGAGCGAAAAAATAAAATAAATGAACTTCAGCCATATTGAGTTATTGATAACAGATTTAAAGTTATTTTTGCTCAAAAAATTAAATAGCTGTGAATGGGTATTTTAATAAAATATGTTTGACTTCAGCGCAGTGTCTTGAGCTTTATTTAATATGCATTTATTGTTATCTAGTTAAGGAGAATATTCTTTAGTATTTATAGGGAACCGATCCAGGGAAGACAACTATGTTTGACTTCAACACAGGTATAAAAATTTAGGATAAAAAGATATATATAAGATATAAAGATATATATAAATAATTCATTAAATAATTAAATAAATTAAATAACGGATCGCTACCAAAGGCCAACAGGTTACCTAACCCTTCCGCAGAGGTTCAGTCGGCGTATTCTAGCGCCCCTGTCAACAGGGCGGCCATTTCCTAGATCTTCAATATTGCTCATCCATTTTAATATGGAAATAGACCAGTTTCTGTTTGAAAATTATATATTCTTCATTTAGAAGAAATTTTAACAGAAACTGCATCAGCTTTGCTTTCTGTAACTGTGAATACGAAGTTATTGTATATATTTATTCTGGACAAGTCACGTTGAAATCCCCGGTTCCCGCAAAATCACTGAAGTTAAGCAGCGATCAGCCTGTTCAATACTTAGATGGGTGACCATGTAAGCAATAGTACGTACTATAAGAAACGTGAGTCCTTTGTTTATCAAAATGACTTGATTTGACATTACCTCCCTAATTTGACATTAAATGACCCGGAAAGGTTTGATATGTCATAAAATAAAATAAAATAAACAATGAACACATCCTGGATGATCAGAGTGCGTCACAACGTTAATTTTAAGTGGAATAAAACTGTTTTAAACTCTGTTACGATTTTATGGGCCATCAAAACAAGAACGCTTGTCCAGCAGGAAATCCTTAGTAAAGAATCCTTTGGTTGTTCCTTGGTGCTCCTCGGTATTGCAAGTGCTTCGTCAATGATTGCAAATAGACGCATCTCCGTATCAGTGATTAAGTCGTCAACTAGCCACGGATTCCGGCTGTTGATTGACTGAGGTTAAAACTACGCGATCTCGCTTCGTCTATAAATTTAAGTGGTGTATTGTAGCACGGCTTATATCCACCAAATAATCCAACAAATTCAATTCGAGTTTTTCTACT
This sequence comes from Doryteuthis pealeii, assembly GCA_023376005.1. Lineage (NCBI taxonomy): Eukaryota > Metazoa > Mollusca > Cephalopoda > Myopsida > Loliginidae > Doryteuthis > Doryteuthis pealeii. The sequence goes on from CM042159.1 coordinate 14,471,309, forward strand.
TCTAAGACCGGTTGCCATGCCAAGATTAAAGAGCCCATACTGCCCTACTATTTACCAATAGTTGGAGAAAGTATAGTTGGATACATACCTGTCCTATGCACTATGTGAAAAGTCCCAGACTCATCCAGGATTTGAACCTGGGTTGGCAGATCCGTTGCTTCCAACGATAACTGCAACGAACGCTTTCGCTGCAAATCTAATTGGATAACGTTCATGTTTTATTGCATCACATTTCCTTCCCCATCGAGTCTTGTTCTTTGACTTGCTTCAGAAAGAAGGTCCTCTCTCTCTCTCTCTCTCTCTCTCTCTCTCTCTCTCTCTCTCTCTCTCTCTCTCTGTGTGTGTGTGTGTGTGTATCTTCCGGTCTGTCCTTAAAAGGCAGCTATCTATTATCGAATCAATTTTCCTTAGTGAAAAAGAGGCTGCTAATCAAGAGTCAGCAAGATATACGGTTCGCCCTAAAAATAAAGATAAAAATTTAAAAAAGAAAGAAAGAATAAAAAGAAAGAAGCTGTACAAAATATAAAAAAAAACAAAAAAAAACACAAAAAACCCCAGAAAAACACCCATTTGCCAGGAAAAGCAATATTGAGATCTTCCTAGAAAAAAAATGAACAACGTTCGCAAATCACAGTTAAATAAATCATGGGATATATATATATATATATATATATATATATATATATATATATATAAGGGTTTTATAATTTGCTTGAAGCATTGTGTATATATTGGTTTGGAGGTTGGTTTTGAAGGCTATCACAATGCAAGTGTAAAGAAAAATAACGTAACTACGGTGTTGTTTGTTAACCTGTGATTATATAAATCACAGGTTAACAAACAACACCACAGTTCCTTTCTTTTTTCTTTACACTTGCATTGTGATAGCCTTCAAAACCAACCTCCAAACCAATATATATATATATATATATATATATATATATATATATATATATATATATACATATATATATATGGGAGTAAAATGAGGAAATTAATCCGAGAGTATGTGGTGAAATGTAGACAAACATGGGATGCTACACTGGGAGGAAGTTTATTATTAGTCGTAATGTCGAGGTTCAAACGTTTTGGTTTCTATAGAAAACTCCTACAGGACAATATGAAACAAGTAAAGGAAAAAAGATTTTTGTTTTTAAAAAGATGATGGATGTTTTTGAATTTCTCATTTTCAAACTCAAATCATTCATAAACATCCATCATTACAAAAATCTTATTTCCTTTACTTGTTTCATATTGCCCAGAAGGAGGTTTCTATATAAACCAAAATGTTCGAACGTCGACATTACGACCAATAATAAACTTCGATTCAGTGTAACATCCAGTGTTTGCCTACTTTTCTCCTCACACACACACACACACACACACATATATATATATATATATATATATATATATATATTCTTGGTGTTGAGGATCCTTCGATGCGAAGTTCTTCGGTAGTGATACGTGTCATACGTAGTGAGAGCTCGATTTAGATTATTTTAGGTGTGGGAACTGACGTTATAGGAAATAGACACCGTGACCCGAGTTCAAATCCTGGATGAGGCTGCTTGCATTTCGCATAGTGGTAATACAATCTGGAAAGGTATAAATCCATCTATTCTCCCTCCAGCTATGGCTAAAATATTAGGAAAGACATTTGTTAACTTTGGTACGGTAACCGGACTATATACTTAGCAGAATATACATAGATCTCTCTCCCTCCCTCTCTCTCTCTCTCTCTATCTATCAATCTATCTATCTATCTTTCTGTATATATATATATATATATATATATATATATATATGTTGTGTGTGTGTGTGTGTGTGTGTGTGTGTGTGTGTGCATATGAAGGAATGAATTAACGGTGAAAATATTGGGTTGGCCTCAATATTTGGTTGGTACAAGTTTTACCTGGATAAGTCAGCGTTATAACAAATATAAAATGGTCAATACGTAAGTAAGATTTATTATATATATATATATATATTATATATATATAAAGAGAGAGAGAGAGAGAGAGAGAGAGAGAGAGAGAAGAGACAGAGGGGGGAGAGACAGACAGAGAGACAGATTTATGCAAATATATAAACATGTGTGTATGTGTGTGTATGTTTGTGCACATGTGTCTTTGTGTCTGTGAGTGCATGTGTGCATATATATATATATATATATGTATATTCATACATATGTACATGTAGAGAGATGCATGTATATATGTGTGCCTCTGTGGGAGTACATAAAATATGTATGTGTATATATATATACATATATATATATATGCATATATATACATATATATATGCACACACACACTCACAGACACCTACACACACTCTCTCACACACACACACACACACACACACTATATATATATATATATATATATATACATATATATAAATACATGAATCTTTTGTAACAATATATATATATATATATATATATATATATATATATATAACATTTTTGGATGTTTGCTTTTCAGAAGCATTGTTGGATAAAGTATATATTATTATTTATATTTTTGCATGAAGGCAATTACAATGCGTATATCGCATAAAATTCGATAATTATAGAAAATAACCATGTCAAGTGAATCTCTACAAAGAATTTTTTGGTGTGTAGAACATCGTACAGACTGTTTCAACTCTATTAAGTCTCATCAGCGAGGTATACTAACGATTTTTCCTCCAACAGAAAACGAAACCGGGACTTCAGCAGGATAGTCAGAGACTACACTGCTTCGGCCACGATACGCACCAGACAATCCTTGCGAAATTAACCTGTCAATGATACTGATACGCCTCTACCATATGAAGTACGGGGGCGTTAGTATACATCGCTGATGAGACTTAATAAAGTTGAAACAGTCTGTACGATGTTCTACACACCGAACAATTCTTTGCCGAGATTCACTTGTCATGATTATTTTCTATAATTATGGAATTTTATGCGATATATGCTTTGTAATTGCCTTCAAGCAAAAATATAAATAATAATAATAATAATAAAAATAATAATATGTATATATATGTGTGTGTGTGTGTGTGTGTGTGTGTGTGTGAGTGTGTGTGTATGTATGTATATATACCCATATTTATATATATATATATATATATATATATATATATATATATATATATATATACTTTTTACAGATTTCTACTAACGCTGTTCGGTATCATCATTTGCTTTTATTTATTTGCATTTAATTTATTGTTCTAATTTTTTTTTTTTCTTTTTCTTTTTCTTTTTTTCCTGCTTAATTCCTTTTTGCCATGTTCTCATTCTTTTTTTCTTTCTGTCTCTTTTTCTTCTTTTTCGTGTCCTTTTAAAAACGACATTGAAGCCTGGAGCCATTTGATTAAGCAAAAAAACAAAAATTAAAAAAAAAACAAAACAAAAACAAAACACTAGCAACAAATAAACATCTAATCATTATTCCCCGGGGAAGAAATTCGCTTTCATCTGCTGTCCATTAAAAATCTTGAAAGTGCTGAACAAAATTATAAATAATAAAAATACGGAAAAAAAACAAGAAAAAAAACGAAGTTTGTGATGCGACATTCGCCTGATTACTTTACATCCTGCATTATCTTGAATCAAGTCTAAACTGGACGCCATTTACGCGGCAATATTGTACGATTTGTCTCCCTTTTCTCGACTCTCGGTCAGCTTATATTGCCACTCTTTGAATTCATAAATGAATTCATAAACAAGTGATAAAGTCTTAAAGAATAAATATATATATCATATATAAGAATCATTATAAAGTGTATTATATATAATAAAGATTATTAATATACCAAACTTGTTGGTAAACCCTTGCGGTAAGAGAGAACTCGACAAATACCGTATTTTTCGGACGATAAGGCGCACCGGGTTATGAGACGCAGTATCAGTGAACGGATCTATTTTCATATATAAGGCGAACTGGAGTATAAGGCGCATAAAGCAGAACAAAGCAGTTGGATAGGTCAGATTTATTCAAGTCACTAAAAATAACTATCAATATTGTTCACTTGTAACACAGAAAAAAGAACAGAAAAATAGCCTCACTTTTTCAATCATTCCTCTTCTACAAATCCGTCAAATTCTTTATCTTCGGTACATATATATATATATATATATATATATATATATATATATATATATATATATATATATATATCAAGAGATGAGTACAACAGTCCGAAATATCAAAATTATTCATATCAAGCCTCATCTCATGAATACATATAAGTAAAACTAGACGAAGTTGTTTGGTTTTCAACTTCATGCCTCTTTCAAAGGCATGAATCCATTTCTCCCTTTCTCAACCATAATTAAATTAAAGGGCAGATTGGGCACTTTTGTCTTGCTACTGCATCCGGTCAGGGAAAAGATGATTTTTGAATTCAAACCACCTGTACATTGCTGATTAATCGACTTTCGGTCACCTCCTGCCGATCGGAGAGTTGTTTGAAAAATATGCGTTTTCTTTTTATGTGTTTTTATTACTGGAAATAATTTCGGAAGTTGAATGTGTGAAACTGATATTGTGTATCGTTCATATTCTCGGGCGATGTGATCATCAAGATCTATTTCCTGGGCCGTAGGATTATTGGAAAAGCTGATATTAAATCGGACGACTGGAGGTTTCTGTGGAGAGAAGTCTATACATATAGGATACTAGCAGAACAAATTGGCGTTACGTAGCCTTTAAAACTTAGAAATAAATCTATTATCTATATATATAATCTTTCTCTTTCTCTGTCTTTCTCTGTCTCTCTGTCTCTGTCTCTGTCTCTGTCTCTCTGTCTCTCTGTGTCTCAGTCTGTCTCTCTGTCTCTCTGTCTCTCTCTCTATATATATATAAAGAGTGAGAGAGAGGGGCACAAACAAACAGAAAGAGAGAGAGAGAGAGAGAGAGACAGAGAGAGGGGGGAGAGAGACAGAGATAGACAGAGATCTGGCTTGCATTCTCCCCCACCCCCAATAAAAATTTTCCCCAGGGGGTCAAAAAGAAGAGTTTTCAAATTTCAAAAGAGGATACCATAAGTTTTCAAAAAATACCAAATTTAGATTGATAACAATTTTTCCCCAGTCCATCTTCTTATCTACCAGACTAGATCCGTTCTGCACACTGCCTGGGGATTTTCCCAGGGGTCAAAAAGAGGAGTTTTCAAATTTCAAAAAAGGATACCCTAAGTTTACAAAAAATGTAGCTTCATAAAATTTAGCTTCGTAACAATTTTTGGCTGAACTTGCACAAAGGTGTCAAGATTAGGGCGACCCAGAAAAAACAGAACCTACAAATTTTGTATTTGTATTAATTTTAACTATGGGGGTCTAGGGTTAGGGTTTAGGCTTAGGCTTAGGGGTTAGGGTTAGGGTTGGGGTTTAAGGTTAGTTTAATGGGAAAATAAATAAATAATTTGGGTTCTGTTTTTTCTGGGTCAACTAATTTTGACACCTTTGTGTAAGTTCAGCCCAATTTTTTCACTGTCCATCTTCTAATCTAACAGACTATTCTTGTTTGTCTTATTATTTATTTATTTGGTTGAAATGTTGTCTTTGTGTTGTATAGCCATTCTCATATATACGTATATTGTAGTATATGTATGGTATAACTGAATACCCGTAGTTGTATACAGATATATTTATCTTCTTTATACTTATCTTGTGTCATCTTCTTTATACTTATCTTCTTCAATAGTTCTGAGTAGATGACTTCGTCTATTTGTTATCTTCTCTCTGGGCTGCTCTGGGCTGCTAGATGTTCTTCTTAATCTGTC
>CM042159.1:14482089-14484589 GCA_023376005.1 Doryteuthis pealeii
TTAAATGGGGCATCACACGAGGATTCAACTCACGATTCAGTAATAATGGATCTGCGGGACTAACTTTAAAAAAATCCCCCTCTACCCAGGCAACGCCGGGTAGTCACTGCTAGTTACATATAAATCCTACTGTTGTCTTTGCAATAAATAATACTAAATATATACAATAAAAATCTATATAATAATTAATACGCATATCATTTGTAAGTATTTCATTCTACAGAAACTTCAAGATCAATATAGTTGCATATTGTATATTTTGTTGATAAGTGTATTGCTGGTTACGGGACGACATAAGATCAAAATTACCAAAATATATTTCGTAATTCACAGATTCATTTATCATACGATTTGAACGTTCTCATTTTTTACTAGAAGGTGTTGCAAGAGGAAGTTGGAAAAATATGAAGACCTACGTGAACAATGCGCCAGAAACGGATGGATCACGGATGTATTTCCCATTGAGGTCGGATGTCGGGGGTTTATTGCCAACTCAACCTCGGCATTTTTGTCTAAACTTGGACTTTCTCTACCAGACAAGAGGAAATACTTAAATAAGATCCAGGAGAAAGCTCTAACCGCATCAGCGTGGATATGGCAGTCCTATTTTGTGACATCAAACCGACAAAGTCTGGTGGTATCGTGAGATACTGCTGGGGCGCTCTGGGTTAGTGGTAATGATGCTTCGGCCCCGAAACCATGCCTGAACCCAGAGTCATCATCTGATGAAGGCTTTGTTGGTTGCAATGCTACTGTGTAAATAGCAGTCATTGTATGAAGATAACGGACGGAAGATTTAGAAACAGGCGTATTAATATATCAAATTAGAAAGACTAACAAAATTAAATAAAGAACGAATATAAAAATATTAGACTTACTTTAATGTTATTTTAATTGATTTCTATATAAAATTATATATAGGATTGCTTTTAATACGTCTGAGAATAACATGATAGTATTAGAAATTAACAACAAATAATTATTTATTAACCTCAGTGTTTTAAATCATTATGCAAATAATTCCCAGCATATACTATGTAAATCTTTATTTATTAGAGAGATATATAACACATACATCAGGATTGTAAATGATTTAGTAATATGGGCAGTTTTGCGGTATTTCTAACAAAGCAATACTTTAATAGAGACATCGTTAATCAATAAGATACAAATTAAGATTAAATAATGACTATGTTATTATCATTGAGAACATAACTTAAATAACTAAGGAAATAGTGACGTTAGTGGTGACGTAGTTTCGCTTACAGACTGACAGTTACATAATCTTCATTATAATACGATATACACACATTTAACTGCGATTCAATAAGAGTGGCACATCATAGTGATATCTTTAACTCTTTTTAACAGCTGTACCAAATTTGCTAGGTATATTTTACCTATATGATAGGATATTTCAAAGTTTACGATCTATTCACCTCAGAACTCATTCTATTTAAATAAAGTCTTATTATTATTGGAATCTGAGTCATTCTGCTCAATTGTAATGAACTAAATGTCACTAGTGGGAGAGCCGCTGTGAACGGTATAAAGTAGCTAAAGAGTTAAGAGAGCAATCCGAGTAAACACTCAAGTTTGGTTTCTTTGTTTTAATGGCATATCAACCTACGTGGGTTATTTAACACCAAATCAATCCTTGTAGTAGAACAATAGTGGTAGTATTTAACCTATGGCTGGTGTGATGCGGGGTCCACACCTTTCCTAAGGGTAGAGCAGGATGTGACACAAGGTCAATTTCTTAAGCGAAGTTTAACAGGTTTGAATTAAGAGATTTCCTTCTCCAAGACTGATTACCTAGCCAATGTTAATGAGCTCCGTCTATCCTACAATTTATCTATAGCTGGGGGGGGGTAGTAGGATGCATACCTTTCCCAAGGGTATTATCCTTATGTGAAGTGCAAACAACGAGTCGATTTCCAACGACTTTAACCATTATAATACGCACCTATGTGTTGTGGCCTGGTTAGGGGCCAGAATAAAGACACAAGACACAAACAATAGTACAAATATATACCAATGATTCGGTCACACGTGAGGCTGTCTTATCGGCTGTCAGCTGAAATACTAACTTGCTTAAGTGCAGAACCTGTTGCTATTTATAATTGGAAGAGTTCAAGCGTGCGTGATAAATTACCATAACACTATGATACGTGTATATATATTTACCAACCCCTCCGCAAGAGCAGGATGCGACACAAGGTCAATTTCTTAAGCGGGGTTCCAACAGGTTTGAATTCATAGTTTTCCTTCTCCTAGACCGGTTGCCTAACCAAGGTTAAAGAGCCCAGTCTGCCCTACTATTTATCCATTACTGGAGAGAGAGTAGGATTCATACCTTTCCCAAGGGTATTAGCGCTAAGTAAAATGCAATTACCACGTTCAGGATTTGAACTCGAAGCGACGAGTCCATTTCCCATGACTTTAACCATTACACCACGTGCTTCCTGCTGATACGTGTATATGCCATAACTTATACTCC
>CM042159.1:14489589-14507089 GCA_023376005.1 Doryteuthis pealeii
TTCCATACTGAGTGAGAAAGAAGGAAAGAAGGAATGAAAACATAAAGAAAACAGTTTTGAAAAAAAGCAGTGGATAAGAAAGAAACGGATACAGAGAAGAATAAATTAAAAAAAAAGAAAAATGTTTTGGACTAGATAGGACAGAAAAATATAATAAATAAATGAATGATAAATAAATAAAGAGATAGATAGATATATAGAGAGAGAAAGAAAGAAAGAGAGAGAGAGAGAGAGAGAGAGAGAGGAGAGAGAGAGAGAGAGTGTGTGTGTGAGTGTGTGTGTGAGAGAGAGAGAAAGTAAAAGTAGAATGAATAATAATACAAAAAAAGAAAATAAGGAATTTAGTTAGCACAACGAAAGAAAGAAAAAAGAAACAAAAAAAAAAAAAATAAAATGAAAAAAGACGGGAAAAGGGAAACAGCAATTTTTAATAAATAAATAAATTAATGGATCATATCGAATTACATCAAAGATGTGCGATACTTGAAGAAATAAATAAAGAGGCAAACACATAGATAGATAGATAGATAGATAGATAGATAGATAGATAAATAGATAGATAGATAGATAAAAAGAGAGATAGAGAGACAGGAGAGAGGGAAAAAGAGGGGGGAGAGAGAGTATTTATAGAATGACAGAATATTTTTGATAAATAAATTAATTAATTAATGGATCATCAAATCAAATTTTGAATTACATCAAAGATGTGCGATACTTGAAGAAATAAAGAGGTAAATAGATAGATAGATAGATAGATAAATAGTGAGAGGGGTGAGGGGAGAGAGAGAGAGAAGAGAGAGAGAGAGAGAGAGAGAGAAGTATAAATAGAATGAGAGAATATTAGAAGGAAGAAAAGAGAGTAAGGAATTAAGTTAGCTCAAAGAAAGAAAGAAAATAGAAAGACAGATTCACAGATAGATATAAAGAAAGAAACATAAAAGCAGAAAGATAAAGAGAAAGATGAAGAAATTTTTATAATTTCTTCAAAGTAAAGAAAACAAAATGAAAAAAAGTCGAGAAAAAGGAAAAGAGACAAATAAATAAATAAATTGAATTGCCTGAATTTGATGAGGATCCAGTTAAAAAGAATAAATGAAAACAAGTATAATTTCTGCGTTAAAACTCCAACTTGAATAAAATGTTTCCGTGCCAAGTTAATTAGAAACTGAAGAAGCTTCAAATTGTTTATAAAACAGAAGAAAAATACTATTTGAACGGCACTTTAATGAATAACCTCTTCTTGAAATTCATGACAATACCAGTTATCGGCACGGCACGAAACCAATAAATTATAACCTGAAAATAAGGTGATTTGGCCTCAGGTGACTTTTGAAAATTATTTTCGGTTCTAAGAGAAAGAAAAAGCAGCTCGGAATCGGTTTGAGGTCATACTAGACGACCTGTTTGGTTGGTTGGTTGGTGGTTGGTTGTTGTATATACCCTTGTTGGATTATTTTGTGATATATTTATTTACTAAGCTTAGCTTAGATGTGGCACAAGGCCAGAAGTGTGGGGCGCCCAGTGAGAATCGAACTCGCTAATAATGATCTGCTAATCTAGCTTGCTAACCATTACACCAAATGAGTTTTGTGATATAGGGTGTCCTGCAATACACCACCTAAATGTATAGACTGGGTGAGATCACGTGGTTTATTCCTCCGCCAATGAACAGCCATAATGTGTGGCTGATTGACTACTTAAACACTGATACTTTCCATAGTTTATTTCCAATCAGTGACGAGGAACTTGTAATACTGAGGAGAACCAAAGGATTCTTTAGCAAAGTATTTCCGCTGGACAAGCACTCTTGCTTGAGGCCTAAAAGAAGGCCCATACAATTCTAACACCCCTTTACTTGGGTATTTAATGGGAGAGAGAGAGAGAGAGAGAGAGAGAGAGAGAGAGAGAGAGAGAGAGAGAGAGAGAGAGAGAGAGAGAGTATGAGAGATGATAATGAGGGGTTCTTACTTTTTCTCTGAATTTTTGAGTTGGAGTTTGAGTTTTTTTTAACGGCATAACAACCTCTGTGGGTCATTTAATGCCAGAAAAGATTATATAGAATGTTTTTACATATGGATTTGAGTCTTTAAAGTAGTGGTTTTATGGGGTATTCGGTTATGTTTTGTTAGATCGTGTTGAAAAGGTTGCTTTTTTTTTCTTTAGAAAATTTAAAATGTCTTCTGGGTTTGTATTCTTAAAGAGGTCTTTTAGGTTTTTTGTCTGATAATATTTGGTGTGAGACTGTTGCAATTTAGGAGGATGTGTTTGATAGTGAGCTGTAATTTGCATATTGAGCATACTGGGGCTCCAGTATTGAGATGAGGCTTGCTAATTAGTATTATTTGGATTATTCGTACTATTGGTCACATCTTTTTTGTTATCTGTACTGATGGGGCTTTTACTTGTTTTCTTTGTCTACTCGTTCCTGCTGCTAATTCGTCGGCCATTTCCTCTGTGGGTTGCTTTCTTCGGGTTGCTTTCTTCGGGCTGGTCATCTCTTGTTTTAATGAATGAACAAGACTTTGTTATTTTTCTGTTTAACTTTTATTGAATAATCCCAGCCTACGAAACGGTGAGAAGCGACTCTAATGAGGACTTTCTCTCTCATCGAATAACTTGTCCCAACTAACCTAAAAACTATCTCACGCTTTTAATGTCGCGTTTCCGGAGGGGTTAAGTCAGGTTCATCACTAATCAACCATAACCATAACGGTTATGGTAATTTTCTGTTTACCTCCTCCGATCTTAAATTCAACGAACTCTGATTCAAAGATGTATCTAACTACAGTACATACACAATGCATAAGCTACCTATGAATTATGTAACAGTTGGATTTTACAGGACGTCAACCCTTGTTGGTTTATTTTATGCTGAAGGCGTTTTGTTTTATTTATTCTTAATGGGTCTTCAAATTTTCTTTTTCAAACTCAATTTTGCCAAATTTATTTTTCTATTCAACCCATAGATGGAACCATAACAGGTACTACCACTCCGAATAAAAGTGGATCTGGGAGTAATGGTGATGAAGAAATACCCTACACTCTCGACAGCTTCAAACTTGGAACTTCACCATTAGATGCAATATACACCACCTAATACAATACAATAACCTTGAGTGGTATTGCCAATTTCTGTTCCATCTATGGGTCAAATAGATCTGTTTAAAAATGATTTATATTCGATAGGAATACTTGATGCCATAGGACTGTAAATTATTTATATCAAGAATAGTTACTTGAAGCTATAATTGTTTACAAAGGATTATCATTATTAGTTACTTTAAACCATATAATTATGTGCAAACAAGGGATTATTATTAAATAGAGATAATTACTTGAAATCATATAATTGAGTATAAAATATTAGTATCAGATAGGAATACTTGGAATCATATAACTTTGCAATTATTTATATTAGATATGAATACATGATATCATATAACTATGTACAAGAAAAAAAAGAAATTTTAAGAATCAACTAGATAAAAATGTAAATATAAATGTACAGTAAACGTAATTCCCTAACCTGTAGGCATAAAATAACTGTAGACAGTTTGACATGCCGTTAAAATGAATCAGTCAATAATTCAAGAATCATTACGCAATAGTCGCACACTAATCATACTAATATTCCATCGTCCCTAGTACATTCATTTCACGTCGTTGATATACTAATGAAATCTTTTATTTTCTTTTTCACTCCAAGATTTTCAAGACCCGCCCCCCAAACAAAAAAACCCACAACTTCAAGCACATGATTCTTGATGGGTATCTAGATATTTTTAACTCAATTTTTAGACACATTTCTAAACTATTTTTTCTCTATTTAACCCATAGATGGGTCCCTAAAAAGTAATAATACTCCGGGTCAAAGTGGATCTGGGCGTAATGGCGATGAAGGGGTACTCCACACTTCACCAGAGCTTCAAAATTGGAACTTCACTATTAAATGGAGTTTAACGTCCTATCCCGGACACTAAGACCATCAACCAACGCTTTCTAGTACATATATGATTAAAAAAGAAGCGCGTGGTGTAATGGTTAAAGTCATGGAAATTGACACGTCGCCCCGAGTTCAAATCCTGGACGTGGTAATTGCATTTCACTTAGCGCTAATACCCCTGGGAAAGGTATGAATCCTACTCTCCCACCAGCTATGGGTAAATAGTAGGGCAGACTGGGCTCTTTAACCTTGGTTAGGTAACTAGTCTAGGAGAAGGAAAACTCTAAATTCAAACCTGTTAAACTCCGCTTAAGAAATTGACCTTGTGACATATCCTGCTCGTGCGGAGGGGTTGGTAAATATATATATGATAAAAAGGATTAGGTAGTTGGCCTAAGAGCAGTAGGGTTAATACAATCATATAGGTGCTAGGGCGAGACGTGATCAGCCGATTAATCGGAGGGGGCCTGTATAGATGGGATTCAAACGGGTACTGCTACTGTTACATAATCTATGTGGTTGCATAAGATTATTGTCAATCCCCTGTATTTCTAAAGGGATGGTCCCCTTCATATCACGGGCGGGACTTTCCATGGAATAGTACAGAAAGCCCGCGAAATACGTGAAGTCACGTGGGACCTGGTTGGGTCCACAGTTTTCAGTTTGACGTCGGGCAGAGAAGATGTGCTGCCTTAACTGGAACTCACACTGCATACGCACGCTATGTTAGTCAGATGTTTAGTTACATGAAATGTTTAGTTAAGGAAATAAAAGCTTAAGAAAAATAACACGGTCTTGTGATTAATGAATGTCTTGGTAACAGGACTGATTGGAAGAAGAAATGAGTTAAGTGCGACCGACCACCAAGACGAAGTCACCAAGACGAAGTTCCCAAGATGCTAGAAGAGACGCTAGAAGAACAGAAGAAGAAGAATAGAAGAAAGTAATGAAAAGGGTATACAACACTACTCCGGGACAGAGTGGACCTAGGAGTAATGGCAATAAAGAGATACTTCACACTTCTTAGATCTCAAGAACTGGAACCTCAACCATCAGATGCTGTTTAATGTCGTGCCCAGGGTATATACTCCCTGGGGGGGGGGGTGATACAGTCAACTTATTCTAAGCCTCTTCGACTGGACAAGCATTTTTTCTAAATCAATTTTGAATTTTTTTCCTTACTGATAAACAATTAGCTTACTTCCTATAAGTCTAACATGATCAAAGGGGAACCACTCTGGACTTATACATTTTTTATTTATTTTCCCATTAAATTAGCCCTAACCCTAACCCTAACCCTAACCCTAGCCCTAACCTTAACCCGTCTTCATTTTTCCTAGTAGATCAATAAATAAATAAATAATTTATCAATCAAGAGTGGTTCCCCTTTGTTTATGTTAGATTTATAGGAAATAACCAACAATTGTTATATAACATCTTCAAATGATTTAAAGGGAAATATCTGCATATGTCACTTTGAAAAATGGTTATCGAAAAACTCGAGATATCAGTGTGCCAGCTAAAAGTGTTTACACAATAAGCCATAAATCACGCTGGACAAAATGAAATCTTTGCTACCATTCAAAAACCTCTTATCTCTGTGGGTGTGGATTCTTGATTATATACTAGCTGACGTAGCCATTCATACAATGACTGCTATTTACACAGTAGCATTGCAACCAACAAAGCCTTCATCAGATAATGACTCTGGGTTCAGGCATGGTTTCGGGGCCGAAGCATCATTACCACAAACCCAGAGCGCCCCAGCAGGATCTCACGATACTACCAGACTTTTTCGGTTTGATATAACCTTGTAGGATTGCCATATCCTCGATGATGCGGTTAGAGCTTTATCCTGAATTCTTTCTATAATGTATTTTCTCTTATCTGGTGGAGAAAGTCTAGTTTAGACAAAAATGCCAAGGTTCAGTTGGTCAAAAATGCTGTTGGTTGGATTTTACGGCATGTCGTTTATTCAGGAAAATTTTAAAATGATTTTCCAATGCATTTTCATAAAAAATGATTTTGATAATATCCGTAGAAGAAATGAGAATGCTAAAATTTAGCTTATGCCACGGAACATTGCGTTAGGCCATCTTCCATTTAAAGCTCTCTAAATGTCATATATCAGGTAGGAAAAAGCACTTAACAGGTTCTATATACATATCCGTGGGAGAAAAGGGAACGTTAAAATTTGGTTTATGCCATGTAATATCACGTGAGATCATCTTCTATTTAAAGTCCTCTAAATGTGATATATCAGGTAGGAAAACGCTCTCAACATGGTCTGTATATATCCTTAGGAGAAATGAAAATGTTAACATTTGGCTTATGCCACGTAACATTACGTTAGATCATCTTCCATCTAAATCCCTCTAAATGTCATATATCAGGTAAGAAACCACTCTCAACATGTTCTATTTATATATTTGTGGGAGAAATGTTAAATTTGGCTTATGCCACGTAACATTACGTTAGATCATCTTCCATCTAAATCCCTCTAAATGTCCCGTAACATTACGTTAGATCATCTTCCTTTTAAAGACCTCTAAATGTCATATATACATTTACCAACTCCTCCGCACGAGTAAAATGTGACACCAGGTCAATTCTTTGAGTTTATCAGGTTTGAATAGAGAGTTTTACTTCCAGACTGTGTACCTAGACAAGGTTAACAAGCCCAGTCTGTCCTACTATTTGCCCATAACTGGAGGGATAGTAATTGGAATCATTCCTTTCGCAAGGGTATTAGCACTATGAGAAATGCAAACAGTCTCGTCCAGAATTTGGACTCGGGTCGACGAGTCCATTTCCTACGACTCTAACCATTACACCATGCGCCTCTAAATGACATATTTCAGGTTGGAAATTGCACTTAACATGTTCTATATATATCCGTGGGAGAAATGAGAATGAGAAAATTTAGCTTATACCACGGAACATTACGGTAGATCGTCTTCCATTTAAAAGCCACAAAAGGTATGTTCTGAAATACCCGGTGCAGAATATAAAGTTACGAATGAGTCGTGGCCAAAAAAAAAAAATGTCAACTGGGAATTTTTAAAAGCAAATTGCTAACAAAGAATATGTTGTTCCGAAAATTGCGCATAACCCCTGACATTTTGGAAGACAACCCCCGCAAAAAAAAGAAAAAAAAAAAAAGAAAAAGAAATCAAACTCTATATTTCAACGAGCAATCCTATATTGCCTTCGAAAATATTTCCATCCGCTATTTTCGTAGTTATATTCTGAACGGCGTATCTCTAAAGGTTTTAATTCCCCATGTGAAATTCTTACGTTTGCCTCTAATTAGAAACTGTCTGGAAGAATCTGAGAATTCCAAAGTTTCGAAATAGTTATTCCCTCGCAGAATCAACTCCCCAGCGTAAAATTCCGCTATGTATGGAATGTTGAAATTAAAACAATATCCGAAATAATTAATTAAAAAGTTGTGAATGCAAGAAATGTATCGCTACCAAATCAATCTGTTTATTTCCAGCTTAACGGCATATCAGCTCCTTATGGGTTATTCAATGCCGAAACTTATATTCATTTGTTTGGTTTGGTTTGGTTTGTTTTGTTTTATGGTATATCAACCTCAGTGGGTCATTTAAAGCCGACAAAGATTTGAAATAAATTAATTCTTAATGGATACTCAGTTTTTTTAGAAACTCATGTTTTTCTATTTAACACGCAGATAGGACCCCAACAGGTACTACCACTCCGGTTACGAGTGAACCAGGAGCAATGGTGATGAAGGGGTACTCTACATTCCCCAAACCTCTAGAACTGGAACCTCACCATCAGATAGAGTTTAATGTCATTCCAGGATATGATGACCCTTAGCCACAGCCTACTACCACCATATGCTAAAAATGGTTGGGGCTTGCCATAAGAGCAATAGGGTCGGGGCAATCATATAGGTGACCAGCGGTGACCAGCCAATTAATCGGAGGGTGGGCTCTCCGACCGCCCTTTTAGCTTAAGTAAGTGTCTAAGTGGAGTGATGCATGTCATGGACTGCTCATCAACCAGGATTCTGTCCTTAAGCATCATGGGTCGCCACATACGGCCAACATTGGTGACTGGGATGGAGAGATTCATTTGTAAATGTTTAATTATAAATATGAATTTAAGGGTCGATTTAGCTAAGTCGGTAGGGCATCTGTTTTGGTAATCACAAGGTTCTTGTTTTGGTACCAGTCTTCGCCGACTCGGCGTGTGAGAAGCTCAATTTGGGTAATCTAATCGATTTGCTTAAGTGGGAGCTGAGGGTAGGGTGGCGCTTCACCTCAGCAAAAACAATTTTCCTAGTCTAGTCTTTGCTCTCCTGTTGATACTGACAATAGAACACGTCGCCAATTTTACTTTTTAAAAAATATTTGGTTTGGTTTATTTGTTCGAGGGGCCTGATTAGCTCAGTTGGTAGAGCGTTCGGCTAGAAACCGCAAGGTTCCTAGTTCGATACCGGTCCTCGCCAAATCAGCGTATGAGTAGCACTGGGATCTGTGCTGTAAAGTGATGGTAGGCGTGGCGCTCCACCTCAGATGCAAAAACAATCTCCTTGGTCTAGCGCTAGTGAAAAGGGGATAGACTCCCTCGCTGTTTGGCTGATACCGATTCAGGCAACCCCGACGACTTATTTGTTTAATGGTATATCAACTGATTATGGGCTATTTAATGCCGAATCTTGATTTATTCGTAAATCTATAATTGCAATCATAACTCGTTATATTTCGGTTAACTTGGTTTAGTTTATTTATTTAAATGCATATCAACTGATTATGGGCTATTTAATGCCGAATCTTGATTTATTCGTAAATCTATAATTGCAATCATAACTCGTTATATTTCGGTTAACTTGGTTTAGTTTATTTATTTAAATGCATATCAACTGATTATGGGCTATTTAATGCCGAATCTTGATTTATTCGTAAATCTATAATTGCAATCATAACTCGTTATATTTCGGTTAACTTGGTTTAGTTTATTTATTTAAATGCATATCAACTGATTATGGGCTATTTAATGCCGAATCTTGATTTATTCGTAAATCTATAATTGCAATCATAACTCGTTATATTTCGGTTAACTTGGTTTAGTTTATTTATTTAAATGCATATCAACTGATTATGGGCTATTTAATGCCGAATCTTGATTTATTCGTAAATCTATAATTGCAATCATAACTCGTTATATTTCGGTTAACTTGGTTTAGTTTATTTATTTAAATGCATATCAACTGATTATGGGCTATTTAATGCCGAATCTTGATTTATTCGTAAATCTATAATTGTAATCATAACTCGTTATATTTGGTTAACTTGGTTTAGTTTATTTATTTAAATGCATATCAACTGATTATGGGCTATTTAATGCCGAAATTTCATTCAATCGGAAACGTTTGATTACACTCATAACTATATTTTCAATAGTCCATTGAATTTTTATTAAATTACATTGTTTTTTGTTTGGTTGATTGTTTGATGATTTGAATTTTACGGCATTTCAACACTTGTTGGGTTATTTTATGCCATTTTCTTTTATTTATTCTTGACGGGTGTTCCAAATTTCTTTTTAAACTCAATATTTTTTTAATTCTAAATTTTCAATAATCTATCCGTTGTTGCGATCATCTTATCAAAATAGAGATTATGTGTCTGTCTCTATCTGAAAATATAGCAGTACCCAAGTCACAACTCCCTTAGTTACGTCACATTCTCCAAGATTTTATTTTCACTTAAACCTGAATAAAATTGTTTTACATTTTTGATACTGTTGGCCTTATCTACATGCAATTGTATTTCTAACATTCAATAGTATTTATATGTACAACGAAATATTGTTTTACAGTTTATATTGTGTTCTTATTTAGTTTCATTAGTCTTTCTAAATTAATGTATTTTATTAAATTAAAACTTAAATACTCGCACTGTCATTTTCTTTATTTCATGTGAAGTTTTTTTTTTATAAAACTAAGGCCTATATTGAGAGCCTAACGAGGCTTAGAGCAAGAATCCGATGAGTAAGATCCAACTTGCTAATAGACAATATCCTCCTTCTACATAACAATGCTCGACCACACAAAAGCATCAGGACACAAAAGCATCAGGACAACTTCACCGCATCCTCCATACTCACCAGATAAAGCGCCTTCAGTCTACAATCTTTTCGGACCCATGAAAGAGAGTTTGAGAGGCAAACATTATTCCCGTCAAGAGGAAGTGAAATATGTAGGGAATAAGTGGCTCAAAGAACAGTCAATATAATTTTACGGGCCAGGAAAGGTGGAACATTGCTATTGTGAGAAACGGTGACTTTGTGGAGGAGTAGGGATGTGATCCACAGAGGACCATCTTCATTTTGATGTATGATACATGTTTTTGGCTGCACTACTGGAACACTAACGAGGCACCTTGAGAATAAGCTAGATGGGAGCTGCACAAGAATGATACGTGCGGTCTTGAACAAGTCGTGGAAACAGCACCCCACAAGGAAGCAGCTGTACGGCCACCTGCCCCCCCCCCCCATCTCACAAACCATCCGAGTGAGACGGACAAGGCATGCTGGATACTGCCGAAGGAGCAAGGACGAACTCATAAGCGACGTTCTCCTGAGGAAACCAACACACAGAGATGCTAATGTGGGCCACCCAGCGAGGACCTACATTGATCAACTCTGCTAGGATACTGAATGCTGCGCAGAGGACCTCTTTGGGATAATGAATGATAGATAAGGTTGGCAAGTGATTGTCATACATATCCGTGTTGATTGCGTCACATTATGATGATGATGATGATGATGATGATGATGCATCAAAACAAGAATGAGGAAAACTTGTAGATGTTTGATGCTTTTATGACAAATACGTTTTTTTTTCTTTGTAAGGTACAGCTGTAACGTGTGCAGCCCACCTGCATTCATCCAGATCTTGCTTCTATTGGTATTTAGGTATAGTAATAGGGGTTTAGTTATTTTTGAAATCAAGTTTTCTGTTGAGGATTTGAACATCAAGAGAGTGGGTGGGTGATTTTTGTAGGTCTATGAACTTACATCCTTGATAAGAGGCCGGTTCTTTTCAAAAAGTTTAATATCCTCTTGGGATCTATTTTTCCAAATAGTTTGTCCATGCTGCGAACATTGTAGAACTTTCTTCGAGTGTGGGAGAGGTGTGTGCATTCAATCAGAATATGTTTTATTGTGTATTGGTTTCCACATGAACATTTAGGTGGAGGTTCTTCTTTTAAATGAAGGAGTGGGTTAATCTAGTGTGGCCAATGCATAGCCTGGTAATAGTGGTTTCTTCTCTTCTGGTATTACTAGGATCAGGTGTCCTTTCTTTTAAGTTGTGCTGTAGTTTGTAGTGTTGTTGTGGGGATTTTCATCCTATAATTGCTGCCATTTGTTTGTCATTATTTGTTTGATTTTTGGTTTTAGATCACTATATGGTATTTTGTAGTTTTTGTCTGGTATCATGTCAAGTGCGGATTTAGCTAATGGATCTGCTTTATCATTTCCCTGGAATCCTATATGGCTTGGAATCCAGCAGGGTTAGGGTTAGGGTACAGCTGTTATATACCCCATCGTCGGGTACATAATCAAGAGAGGAGACTCGGGTGATATAGAGAGAGATAGATACAGACTTGAGACCTACTTTTTCTTCATTTTGGCCTTTACTGCTGATTCTGCTAAGTTCTTGTCTGACTCTTTCCTCTACGTTATCTTTTCGTCTAGCGGTCTCATTACTAAGGGCTTCTTCTAAGGGCTAACTTTTAGACATGCAATTAATTACCTCACAATACTTTTATTTTCTTGGTCAAGATTTATTTAACCCATTTTGAATCGCCGCGCGGGTGAATTGAACTTCATCAAATCACGTCTACTCTGCTTCAATTCTCAGGTTGAACTAAATCTAACTAGTTACGTTTTTCTCATGGCGCACGAGATTCGCACCTCTCTAGGGGACTGTTGGGGTCATCCAACGGAAATCTACCCGCCTACGCTTTTAACTCTACGAACCTATTTCAAACTAACAACAGGTTCTTGTTAACAACCTATGACACCTCATAATATGTAACACAGCTGGTCATCATTATTTCTCACAAACGTGGCAATTAACAAAATCACTAGAAAAGAAAAAACGGTGTTACGTCGAGATCAATGGAAAGTGTGACACAAGAAGAAGAAAAAACACAAGAAAAAGAAAAAAGAAAATGCTCATATAGATCAGAGAATAGACCAAGTGATGAGATGTCGTAGAATTCAGAGGACAGGAAGTGTAAATGAAAGAGAAGATAAAAGATGGTTGAGAAATTAATAGGATGGTGCTCAAGAAATAATAAGCGTAGCAAGGAAAAAATCTGACGGAGGGTGAAACAGATTAAAAACGAGCGGCATTTCTCAGTGTGTACGAGGGTGAGTAAAAAATTAATGCCATTTTGTTTAGGACATGTATAATTACAAACACAGGAACATGTTCATACATCAATATAAAGCTGGTCCTCTGAGGATCACATCCCTACTTCTCCACATAGTTACCTCTCTCAATAGTAATGCTCCACCTTCATATGAGAGCATGTATCCCTGCCGTGTAAAATTCTGTTGACTGTTCTTTGGGCCACTTATTCACTACGGATTTTACTTCCTCGTCAGGGGAATAATATTTGTCCTTTCAAATTCTTTTTCATGGGACCGAAGAGATGGCAGTCTGAAGGCGCTAAATCTGGTGAATATATGTTGTCCTGATGTTTGTGTGTGGTCGAACATTGGCATGCAGAAGAAGGACATTGTAGATTGCATGTTGGGTCTCGTGGTTTTTTACTCTGAGTTTTGTTAGTGTCTCAATGTAGGCCTTAGTTTTTTAAAAATTCACATGTAATTAAGAAAACGGCATGATATTTTGACTCACCTGTAGTGAGAGAGGACACCTACCTCGTGCAAAACGGTGTGACAGAGAGAGTGGCGGGCGTGAAGACTTGCCGTATTCTCGGGCTAGGCTTTGCCTGGCGTGTAGGACTGACCTAGAGTCGAACCCGCTTCCTTCAGAATGTAAGAGCTGTGGACGATCAGTGAAATAAGAAATAGCATAGTGGCCCGGATGTAGGTGGTCGCGCCGTGCTGACGAGTGTTGCACGTGCTGCACGGACAATTATGAGTGAGGAGCCCGGATGTGGTGAAATTGAGGTGTATTTAAATGACTTATTCTCACAGACCAGGCAGAACGACTGCAGTAGTATTTTGTTGTCGAGACGAGCACAAAGAGATAATTTTGGATATTGGATTTTGGAGCGAGATACAGTTGGGAGAGTGTTTAGACTGTCGATTGGAACCTTGAGTCAGACTTGACTGTGACCCCCCCCCCACTGATTAGTAGTACCACTATGTTTTCTATTTTTACTCTTCACTTTATGAGGTAATTTGTTTTCCTCTCTCTAAAGTAGGGTACGGCTACGATATACTGATCATCTAGGGCCTGCTAAGTATTTTTCCAGCACATATTTTCCTTTAATTTTTGATGCACCTCCAAATATTGTGGGGAAGTTTCAAGTGGCGTAGTAGCTAATGTGCTGGACTGTGACATTTTAGTTAGAGAGTTCGAACTCCAGTCGCGCTGTTACGTTCATGTTTGGACAAAACAGGTGCGTCAAGTGCAACTTGACTGTAAGTCTAATTTACTAATCTTAGCCTAGTTTGGTACACGGCCAGAATCATTGGAACACTTATTGAGAATCGAACTTATCAACAGTGATATGTTGGCCTAGTTCAATAATCGTTACACCACGGGAGGCGCCCACGAAAACTAAGCCTAGCTTAAAATTAGCACAAGGCCGCAAGTATGGGGAATCTGGTGAGGATCGAACTCGCTAAGAATTGAACTGAGAGTAACTTGTTTTGCTGCAGCTCAATGAGCTCTTTATCTACGTTTTACCCTTTTTATTTCTCCCTCTCTCACCGAATACTAGTGGTGCAAGTTTGTACGCATTCTTTCACTTTTAAAAGTGTTCTAGATCTTTACTATGCCACTTAGCGTATTCTTCTGTCACTCTGTGGCTGCTCATAGGCCTTCTTATGCGTGCGTAAATGTAAATATTGGTTGCGATGGATAAATTGTCGTCTAAATTAAGACAAAACTGACAAAACTTTGGAAACCTATGAACTCTATTCTCCACCAATTATGGGTAAATAACACCACTTCCAAAGCATTTGATTAAGAGGCGGGTCTGATTAAACATAGACATCTTCAGAACGAAATGGGCAGTATACCGTGCCATAGTTCTCTCAACATTTCTCTATGGTGCGAAAGCCTGAACGGTATACAAAGCGGATGCCCACGGACTACATGTCTACTGTATGCGTCACTTGCACAGTTTATTAAATGTCAAGAGGTGGCAGCATGTTTCAAACACGACCATTCTGAAGAGATCTGCACTCCCTGACATGCACGATATGTCCAGCGCAACCTGGGATGGGCTGGCCACTTAAACAGACTTGGAGATGACAGACTGCCAAAGCAGATTCTCCACTCTCAACTGAGAGAGGGATCACGTGGAATCGGTAAACCAAAGCTCAGGTACAAAGACAACATCAAGAGAAACCTGGAGGACTTTAACATCCCCATAGTTGCAATTGGCAAGATACAACTAGAGACCGATTAAATTGGAGGAAAATGATTTGCGTGGTGTCATCATCGGATACGATGGACAGCAAGTATTAGCAGTAGTAGTAGTAGTTGTAGTAGTAGTAGTACCACTACTGTTCTACAAGGATGGATTTGACATTAAATAATCCACGAGTATTTATATACCGCTAAAAAAGAAAATAAAGAAACAAAATATTCAGGGGGACTTGATTGCAAATACACTGTACTGGATTGTGAGGGGGTTCTATCGTGATGTAATAGTTTGCAAGGTAGTTACTAGATACACTATAAGTGAATATACTCACTGGATTCTCTCATACTTGCCAGCTTGTGTCATATCCCGAAGGGGTTGGGTAAAAATGACGAACGGGTTGGGTAAATACTTACTCTGTACTGGATTATGTTTGATCTTCAACGAGGTGACTGTTCATGGAGTCAACCCAACATTATCGAGAATGCGTGCTGTAAAGATTAGAGTCATAGAAAATTGACTCGTCGACCAGAGTTCAACCCTGCACAATGGTTGTTTGCGTAAATACGCTTAGGAAAGTTATGAATCAAACTACCCTTCCTCCATCTATGGGTAAATAGTAGAGAAGACTGGGCCTTTAACGTTGGCTAGGTAACCAGTCTGGGGGAAGTGAAACTCTGAACTCCAACCTGTTAAACTCCACTTAAGAAATTGAGCTTATGTCACATCCTGTCCGTCTCTTGAACTATGGATAAATAGTAGGGAAGACTGGGCTCTTTAACCTTGGCTAGGTAACCAGTCTAGGGGATGGGAAACTCTGAATTCATACTTATTAAACTCAAACTTAAGAAATTAACAGATGCCACATTCTGCCCGCTCGGAAGGGTTGGTAAAAATATACTTTCGACCTTGTGTCACATCCTACCCGTGACGAACGGATTGGGTAATTACTTACTCTGTACTGGGTTGTGTTTAATCTTTAACGACTGTGCAGTTTCTGGAGTTAACCCAACTTAACCGAGAACCTAGTGAATCGGAAAATGTCCGTCGGTGAATAATCAAGCGAGGATTGAAGAAGGAATCTATTCAAAGGGTTTATTTGAAGAAGAACTGATCCCAATGTGACCCCAACGATTCCAATGAATTCATTCAACTTTTAGAAAGACACAAAATTAGTTGAATCCTCTTGTTGATGTTATTTCAAGCAGCAATCACCATTCACTGTTCGCATTTCAATGTTTCATGAATTTATCAGATGGAAAATTCTCAAATGCTTTGGAATTTGGCGAGAAATTTCTTTAGTTTTTAGCAACAAGCGACAAAATAAGGTGCATGATTTTTTCAAACTTCTTTTTATATTTCCTACTCATGATTATTTAATAGATATATCTGATTCTTCGAAGCCACTTTCTTCTTCTTCTTCTTCTTCTTCTTCTTCTTCTTCTTCTTCTTCTTCTTCTTCTTCTTCTTCTTCTTTGCATTCTTCTTCATTCTTCTTCTTCTTCTTGCATTCTTCTTTGCATTCTTCTTCTTTCATTCGCGCCACTTCATCACCATCACCATCAGCATCACCACCACCACCATTATTATTATTATTATTATTATTATTATTATTATTATTATTATTATTAGTAGTAGTAGTAGTAGTAGTAGTATCATTATTATTATTATCTTTCTACTTCTTCCTTTCTTGTAGAAATAGTTTTTTTTTAAATAAGATTAAATTGGATGATTTCAGAAATAATGTAACGAAAAAAATGTTAAGAGGTCCTTTTTTGGGAACTATTGGATGAATTAGTTAACAAACTTTGATCTCAAGATAGATACTATATGTTTTGTTTTGTGTATATGTTTTGTGCAAGGTTTTTGCATATATGTTTTGTGCAGATTTTTTTTTATTTGTTAAAGGTTGATGAGAAAAGATAGCAAAAAAGGAGAGATGCCCTAGGAGGCATAAAAAAACAAACAAACAATGAAACCAAAACAAGCCAAACAAACACTGTGTTTTTTTTTTTAAATATAATTTAAATTAAGGTAATTAATTAGCTAATGAATTAAGAAAATGTAATTAAAAGGGAATGGAATAAATAAAAATACAAGAAAGACACTTCCTTCCCATGACTTTCTGATACGTATATTGACATCGCTTTCTGTAGATGAGATATTACTACTTGCCTATTATTTTATTTCCCATATAACAGTGCGTTCTTAAAATCTTTTCATTTTTAGCTTAAAATATAATACGTTTTTTCTTTTTTTTTTCCTACTTCATATCAGCACTTTATCCAAGGGTGCTCAATATATCATAAAAATAGAGTTATAATAATTGTATTAAAAGTATTGCTCAATCTTTTCGATTTCTTTCATTTTCACTCTATTGTCTGTTGAAACGGCAAAATCCACGAGAAGTCAAGCTCTTTTCTACTTGTTAATTGACATTCGTTCCGGTTTTTAGTCCAAGATTGAATGATCCGTTCGTATAACATTATTATTATTATTATTATTATTATTTTATTTCAATCCATTAGAGTTTTCACACCTGGTGCTTCCCTGGGGGATGAGTGCCAGCAAGTCTCCTCAGGTCTCCAGGACTCTTCTGAGTATTCCAGCCGATCTTAACAATGCTGAAGTCTGGATGGTTTCGATTCTTCCTCTGATTTCCAGGTCATCCAGACTCTTTTCCATACCACTGGGGACCGTTCCTAGTTCTCTGACAGGGTCCAAGTATTTGTTTATCTTTTAGCTTTCCTTCCCTTTGAATCGGTGATCGCCCAGGATGGCAAAATCCACCAGATGACAAGTTCTCTTATTCGCTTATTATATGATTAACTGTTTCGTCTCCGTCTCCACACATTCTGAACTTGCTATTCTGTCGCGTCTTATCTATTTTTGCCTCTATATAGTTTCTTATGGCATTGTCTTGTGCTGCAATTATTATTATTATTAT
>CM042159.1:14514589-14559589 GCA_023376005.1 Doryteuthis pealeii
TGTAGTCGTCACATCTTAGATAAACATTGACAGCCCGGATATCAACAAAAAGATAGAAATGAACATCAACACATTAATTTTAACTTACTTCCTGTTGAAGAGAATACGATAATTTTATTTTCCTTTTCATCCTCTAACTGAAATCCGAAATATGGCGGCAAAACATTTATTTTTTGTCATGGTTCATTCGAAATATTTTCCAACTCTCCTATTCTTCCTCTGACTCACTTCCACTTACCTCTTCCCATTCCCTAGCCCCCCCCCCATTACCTGCCAATATACCACGAGGTCTTATTACGGATGAGATTATAAGTGCACCCCACCTGGAAAAATCCTCATTATATAAATATATAAGATTTTTGGATGTTTGTTTTTTTAGAAGCATTGTTGAATATATTATTATTTATATTTTATATTATAGAAAATAATCATGACAAGTGAATCTCGGCATAGAATGGTTCGGTGTGTAGAACATCGTACAGACTGTTTCAACTTTATTAAGTCTCATCAGTGATGTATACTAACGATTTCCCTCCGTCAGACATCGCTGATGAGACTTAATAAAGTTGAAACAGTCTGTACGATGTTCTACACACCGAACCATTCTATGCCGAGATTCACTTGTCATGATTATTTTCTATAATTATCGAATTTTATGCGATATACGCATTGTAATTGCTTTCAAGCAAAAATATATAAATAATAATAATAATAATAATAATAATATATATATATATATATATATATATATATATATATATATATATATATATACGCGTAGGCAAATTATTTAGTTAAGAATAAATGGAAAATGAATGAATTAATGGAATAAAAAATGAATGAAAAAACTGGTCTAAATGAAAAAAGTATTTTCCAAAGGATCTCTCTTAAAATAATTTTTTTAAAGAGAGGTCCCTAATGGAAATGCCTTCTTCATTTTTACTGGACTTTTCATTGAAGCATTAAATTAATATAATTATTATATAAGATATTGGAGAGGATAAAATATGTCTTACCTTTGTGGGTTCTGATGAGAAATGATTCAAATTTTTTGTATCTAATGTTGTCTTTTCTACTTCCGGTAAAATGTATACTTTTGAATTTAAGATAAAAACGGTTAACTGAAAGATTTTGAATAACTATATATATATATATATATATATATATATATATATATATATATATATATGTATATAAGGTGTAAAAGTATCAAGATTGAAGCTCTATTTACCAAGATAAAAATGAACAATGTATGGAACGTTAATTTTTTTACAATAAAAGGTGTGTCAACATTTACAAAAAATATCGATACTCTTTTTACACACCTTGTATATGTCAGGTACATCAATAAGGTATATATAGATATATCATATAAATATATCATTTTGTAAATGCTTTTTTAGATTTTTCTTTTTTGGCTTGTATTTAAAATATGTCCAAAATATGATCAGAATATATATGTATTTTTTATAATTTGTAAATTTAAGTGCAACATGTTTTAATAAAATGTAATTTTGTAGAAATTTGGATCGAAATTGGAAATTATTCGTGACATAATTTGATTTTGAGGGGAAATGAGGCAATAAGATACAAGAGGAAGATGCGAAAGAAATCAAAAAGTGGAAATGAAAATTATACATAGCACGGATTAAATTGCTAAAATGAACAGAAAACTAATATATATATATATATATATATAATATATATATATATATATATATATATATATATTATACAGTGAGATTTTGAAGATCCCAAGTGGAATCATCCCTTACTACCAGTTTTGGATACCTTACACACACACACACACACACACACACACATATATATATATATATATATATATTTATATTTTCTGTTCTTTTTAGAAATTTAACCCGTGCTATGAATATTTTTAATTTACAATTTTTGAGAAAGAAAAGACGGCGTTGTATCTTTTTTTTACATGCCCCAGAATTTAAATGTATTGCTGTTGTTTATCGTGAAAACTGTGTTTTTATTTGGACGTATGAGAAGATTTAGTTCTGGTGAAGATTTTTCCATGGAAATTCCATTTATTTGTAAAATCTGTATGATAAGGCGAAACTCATTTTAATTGTTTGTTTATTGATTTTAACGGTATATCAACACGTCTGGGGTTATGTCATGCCTAACGGTTAGGAAGTTATACATATTGTGTATTTATATTTATACTTTTTAGTAATTGGTTTTAATAATGTCTTAGCCCCATTAGGTATCATGTTGTATGGTATTGATTAAGTTCATGTCTATATTCTATGGTATAATAATAAAAAAGCGAGAATATCCTCCTTGTTGACATTTTCAAACAGATCTTTCATTTTGTTGGCTTTAAAATAACGGTTTCTGATGTGAGCAAAAAACTTGCATTCCATGAATAAGTGTCAAAGGTGTTATGTTTGTTGTACTTGTTTGAGTATATAGGTGTGCGTTAGTCTTGTATGACCAATGCGTAATCGGGACATAATGACTTGTTCCTTTCTAAACTTCTTTAAAGTTGGTCTCCAGCCTCCCAAATTGGGTTT
The DNA here is from genome assembly GCA_023376005.1 of Doryteuthis pealeii. Classification (NCBI taxonomy): domain Eukaryota; kingdom Metazoa; phylum Mollusca; class Cephalopoda; order Myopsida; family Loliginidae; genus Doryteuthis; species Doryteuthis pealeii. Next base: position 14,517,133 of record CM042159.1, read on the forward strand.
GATTGGGAAGAGTTTATTGTGGATGATGTTATTCCAGTGTTGTTGCCATTTTGTATGAAGGAATTTGTTAATTTTAGGTTTCAAGTCTGTATATGATATCTTGAAATTGTCGGGGATCAAATCTAGAGCCGATTTAGCTGCGGAGTCTGCTCTTTCATTGCCCCTCATTGCTATATGACTTGGGATCCAGCATATTATAATCTCCTTAGAGTTAGACATTGAGTCTAATCTATTCAGGAGCTTAATGATTAGAGGTCTTCCAGTTTTTTATTTATTTATTAATGATAGTAGGACAGAGAGTGAGTCTGAGCAGATGATATATTTTTTGTAGTTATTTTCATAGACTATGTCAAGTGCTAGATCTATTGCACGGGTTTCAGCTGAAAAAATGGAACTTTCATTTGGGAGAGCTTTTAAGTTTCTGGTCGAAATAAATATTATAATAGATGATGGTTTGTTAAGTTTTTCTTTCTCTGTATATAATTGATTTATTGGTTATTATACATTGAGCATTCTTAGGGATTAATAAAAATCCTTGTATGAATATATATGTTTGCACCCACAAGAGCATACAGTATGGTTGTACAGTGAGATTTCGATGATCCCAAATAGAATCATCCCTTACTTACCACTCATTTGGATTATCTTACACACACACACACACACACACACACACACACACACACACATACATATATATATATATATATATATATATATATATATATATATATATAAGAGATGCAAAAAAGTGTTGCAGATTAACTATTGTTTCAATTCTTTTGGCGCGAAAAAAAATTCAAAAAGACAAAGGAATTGAGAAACAAAGGATGTTCCAGACAGAAGTCTGGATAGAAGAAAGAAGAAAAGTGATAAACATCTAAGGCTTGCTGCTTGACCGGGTCAAACAAACTTTCCGGAAAAATAACAAAAGAAGGTTAACAAAAGACTTCCTATTGACTGTGTGACAAATCTAGGATTGCAAGTCACTTCCCATAGTTCCGGTGTAATTTGAATAGACCAGAGCATGCTGGGTAAAAAATTGAAAAAGTGACGGTTAGACCGAGAGTTCAGCAGTTGAGATTTGGTAGCCGCCGAGTTCAGTCGCTGTCAACTCTCCGAAGAAGAGATTTGTTATAACTACGCTTCATTTCACCACTCATTCAAGCAGGCGCTATCACCTCCTTTTCATCCACGCCAACCGAGGAAAGAAAATCAAAGTCCAGCTTTCTTTTGTATACCTGTGTTGGTATTTAATCCAGTGTACTACACACCAGCGCTGTCAATTGATACAGTATATAACATAAGTACGTTTTATGTTTAAAAATATGTCTATGCTATTATGGAGAAATTATTAAGTTAAACATCTGCTTAAAAAATAATCTTGAAGACTATTACTTGTCGTTTAATGTGTCCTACACAATCATCAGACAGGAATAAAACGAGAGATGGAGTATCCACTTGCTTATCTTTCTGATTTATCTTTTTAAATGAAATGTAAGGAGAGCACATATGACAACAAAATTGAGTTCCATTTGATCAAGTTCATGGTCCTTCTTTTACAACTAACACTTTTGCGCGTATGTTCGTAGGCGTGTATGTGAATATTTGTTTTATCGGTGGGTTTATTGTAAAACATGTATTCTAGGTGGTTGGCTGTTTGGATTTTACGGCATGTCAACCCTTGTTGGTTTATTTTATGCCGAAGACATTTTGTTTCATTAATATTTATGGGTATTCAAAAGTCTTTATTCAAAATCCATTTATTGAAACACAATTTTTCTAAATTCATTTTTTTCTATTTAAGCCAAAGATGAGTAAAAGGTACTACCTATCCGGGTCAGAGTGGACCTGAGAGTAATGTCGATGAAGAGTTACTCCATACTCCCCATTATTTTTTTCCCGGAGAGGATCGACTGATACACGTATTTATAGATAGATTGATAGAAAGGAATTCAGATTGAGAGGTTGACAGATATTGAGGAAAGTGCTGAAAATGAGAGAGAAAATAGAGAGAGAAAGAGGTACAAAAAGAGTAATGAAGATCTATATATATATATATATATATATATATATATATATATATTGAGAGAGAGAGAGTGAGAGAGAGAGAGAGAGAGAGTGTGAGAGAGAGAGAGAGAGAAAGAAGGAGAGAAAGAAAGAGTAATGGATAGAGATAAAAAAAGAGTGATGGACATAGAGAGAGATAAAGAAAGAGTGGTGGACAGAAAGAGAAAGAGAGAGGAGGAGAAAGAGAAAGAGAAAAAAAAGAAAGAAAGAGAGAAATAGATAAAGAAAGAGTGCTGAAGAGAGAGAGAGAGAGAGAGAGAGAGAGAGAGAGAGGAGAGAGAGAGAGAGAGAGAGAGAGAGAGAGAGAGACCCTTGATATATTTCCACTGAGATAGACAGAACCTACTTAATTCAATAAGAGAATCCTGTCACATATCAACCAGGGTTCAACGCCTGCCTGTCAAGCCAATCTGAACACATTATATCTTCCCATGACTCTCCACAGTTAAACATTACATTTCAGATTATACACTACATTACAAAATGAATAGAATAACCTATTCATTATGTAACACTTGTATTTTCCTTGTTTTTTTTAACCAAGTTCAGGTATTTCAATATTTTTAACATGGAAGCTACCATGTGTAGGAGAGTGTAGTGTGTCTGTCTTTGTTGTTGTTATGTGTGTGTTATTATCTATCTTAGTTGTGGCATAAGACCAGACATATGAGGCACCCGTTGAAAATCGAACTAACCAACAACGGTCTGGTAATCTACGAGGGTAAGTAAAAAAGTAATGCCATTTTGTTTAGGGCAGGTATAATTACCACCACAGGAACATGTATCATGCATCAAAATGAAGCTGGTCCTCTGTGGATCACATCCCTACTTCTTCTCATAGGTGTGTCAAAAAGTAATGCCATTTTGTTTAGGACAGGTATAATTACCAGAACAGGAACATGTATCATACATAAAATAAGACTGTTCCTCTGTGGATCTACTTCTCCACATAGTCACAGTCTCTCTCAATAGCAATGTTCCACCTTCGAATGAGAACATGTATCACTGACCTGTAAAATTCTGTTGACTATTCTTTGAGCCACTTCTTCACTATAGATTTCACTTCCTCGTCAGTGGAATAATGTTTGCCTATCAAACCCTCTTTCGTAAGGCCGAAGTGATAGTCTGAAGGTGCTAAATCTGCTGAGTATGGACGAGCGATAAAGTTTCCCACTCTCATGAGATGATGTTCGCCCTTATCTTGATGTTTGTGTGTGGTCGAGCATTGTCATGCAGAAGGAGGACATTGTCGATTGGCAAGTTGGGTCTTACTCGTCGGATTCTTGCTATGAGCCTCGTTAACGTCTTAATGTAGGCCTTAGTTTTATTTTAAAAATTCACATGAAATAAAGAAAATGTCATTACATTTTGACTCATCCCCGTAGCTAACTACTCATTACACCACATGAGATGTCCAGTTATTTACAAAACTTAGCTTAGCCGTGTCGCAAAGCTGGAAATATGACCCACTCAGTGAGAATCAAACTCATTACACCACATGAGATGTCCAAATTATTTACAACACTTAGCTTAAGCGTGTTGCAAGCCTGGAAGTATGGACCACTCTGTAAGAATCAAACTCACTAACAATGGTCTGCTAATCTACCTTGTTTACCATTACTTCAACGTGAGGTGTCCAAAACTTTTCTGTTTTAGTTATATTCTAAGCTGAGCGTAACTGTGGCACAAGACCGTGAGTATGGTGCACCCAGTATGAATCAAACTCCTTAACAAAAATCTGATAATCTAGGTCAGGTGGCCTTTTGTGTGTGTGTGTGTGTGTGTGCGCGTGTGAAAGAGAGAGAGAGAGAGAGAGAGAGAGAGAGAGAGAGAGAGAGAGAGAGAGAGAGAGAATGTTGATAATTGGATTAATACATAAATCATATAGTTATTTACTAAGATGACCGGTTTAGCTCAGTCGGTAGAGCACTTGTCTAGGAATTGCAAGGTTCCTGGTTCGATACCGGCCATCGCCAACTCAACGTATGAGTAGCACGGGGATCTGTGCAGTAAAGTGAGGAGATGATGGTAGGTGTGGCGCTCCACCTCAGACGCTAAAAACAATCTACTTGGTCTAGCACTAATAAAAAGGGATAGACTCCCTCGCTGTATAGCTGATACCGACATTAGGCCACCGCGTCGACTTTTTAAAACTTTTAACTAAGCTTAGCTTAGATGTGGCACAATGCCAGAAGTATGAATCGAACTCACTAACAATGGTCTGCAAACTAGCTTGTTAACCCTTACATCACGTGCATATAAGAAATTGCAAGGTTCCTGGTTCGATACCGGCTCACGCCAACTCAGCGAATGAGTAGCATGATGGTCAACTGTTCTTGTTGTATTTTCCTTCAAATTTAGGATAACATTTTTTTGGCACCTTGAGGCTACCATATATTTGTGTGTGTGTGTGTGTGTGTGTGTGTGTGTGTGTGTGTGTGTGTGGTGTGATTTTGTATGTGTGGATGTGCGTGTTTGGGTACATGTTATTTATTGGATCCTTTCTGTCCACTAAGGACTATGGCGTAGTGTCCAAAATAAAAATAACTTTTTTATCTGCCTCTGAGCAAGTGACTCTACAGGCCACTTCTTCAGTGACAGTCTTTGGTGCACTGAATGCACACACACTGTGATGCTTTCTGGGCTGCTGGATTTTCTCTCTCTTTCTGGCTCTCTTTTCTGTCGAGGCTACTCTCCTCTCTGCCTCACCCCTCTCTGCGTCTTGCTTAACGTTGGGTACATGTATGTGTAGATAAACATAATAATTAAGTAAACCTCCCAGTGTCATTTTGACTTTAATCTCACCATCAATAATTTTAATCGAAAATAGATTTTAATTTTAATCTTTTGGTCAAATTTAGGATTTACTTTTCCCTTTATGGGTGTGTGTGCGCGCCCGTGTGTTCATGTGTATGCACGTGTGTGTGCGTTTGTGTGTATGTGTGTATGCTGATATACATATGCATTATATAAGTCTGTCAACTCTAATATGTGTGTGTATCGGTGTGTTTATGGCATGTGCGTGTTCATGTGTGTGTATGTGTGCGGGATCAGACAGACAGACAGACAGACAGAGAAGAGAGAGAGAGGAGAGAGAGAGAGAGAGAGAGAGAGAGAGAGAGAAAGAAAGAGAGAGAGAGAGGGGGCGGGAGAGAGTTTGTTTAGATGTGTGTGTTTATTTCCGTCTGTGTCAGAGAGAGAGAGAGAGAGAGAGAGAGAGAGAGAGAGAGAGGGAGGGAGGAGAGAGAGAGAGTGTGTGTGTGTGTGTGTGTGTGTGTGCTTGTGTGTATGTGTGTATGATTTATCCTTTAAATCTCTCACTTCTGAATAGATAATTTAAATCTGAATTTTATTATTCGTCATTGTATTATGAAAAGGCACTGTATCTTCTTTCTTTTGGACAAATTCAGGATTTAATCTTCTTTCTACACCTTGAGGCTACCATATTTGTACGTATAGTTTAGCGCATGTGTATTTTTATCTCTATGCTTGCATGTATATATATATATATATGTGTGTGTGTGTGTGTGTGTGTGTGTATAAGTATATCCAAGTATGTACGTGTACGTCAATTGATAGAATTGCCCCAAAGGTGTAATCTATATATATATATATATATATAGACTTATTCTCAAGTGCTTCTAATTCCTCCTTGTGAAAGAATCTTTCTAAGAAAGCCTAAATAATCGACAAACGCTCCTAAGTTTAAGAACGTTGTTGCTATGTTTTTGATTCGCATTAATGATCCCAGAACTGTATGTGTGTTGCGTCACTGAAACAACCAAGGGTTTCATCGAACCATCCATTGTGTATTGTTTTGTTTTCCTGTTGCCATTACGACTGGTAATGTTTTATTTAGGGAATTGTTCTTAGTGCCAAGGTTGGCATTTGAAAATAGGATGTGAAAAAAAAACAAAAAAAATACGAGAGAAAATTTCTAATCTGAAACCACAGTACATTAAAGAAATAATTCCTTTACAAAAAAAGATAATAAATATATAAAGAAACAAAAAAAGAAAAGAAAAAAAAAAAAAAAAAGGAAAAAGAAAAAAGAAAAAAGAAAAAAAAAAAGAAAAGCTAACAGACTTGACAATTCTCCTGAGTGCTGTGCGTAATTGATACAAAATAAGGAAAGCAGAAGGTGGGAATGAAAGAATGAACGAATGAAAGAATGAAAGAATGAATTGGAATCTGAGTAGAGAATGAAGGCGACGACTGCGACGTAGAATAAAAAGGACGACGACGACGATGATGATGATGATTATGATGATGATGATGAAGTAGAAGAAGAAGAAGAAGAAGAAGAAGAACAACAACAACAACAACAACAACAACAACAACTAGGAGGTGGATATAATGACAAAAGAGAAAAATGACGAAGAAGAAGAAAAAGAAAGGGGGAAGGAGGAGGAGTTGACGACGTAAAAAATGGCGTAAAAGAAAGCAAAAAGGAGAAGGAGGAGGTGGAGGTGATGACGATGACGATGACACGACGACGAAGAAGAAGAAGAATGCAAAGAAGAAGAATGCAAAGAAGAAGAAGAATGCAAGAAGAAGAATGCAAAGAAGAAGAAGAAGAAGAAGAAGAAGAAGAAGAAGAGTGGCTTCGAAGAATCAGATATATCTATTAAATAATCATGAGTAGGAAATATTACAAAAAAAAAGTTTGAAAAAATCATGCACCTTATTTTGTCGCTTGTTGCTAAAAACTAAAGAAATTTCTCGCCAAATTCCAAAGCATTTGAGAATTTTCCATCTGATAAATTCATAAAACATTGAAATGCGAACAGTGAATGGTGATTGCTGCTTGAAATAACATCAACAAGAGGATTCAACTAATTTTGTGTCTTTTTAAAAGTTGAATGAATTCATTGGAAGCGTTGGGGTCACATTGGGACCAGTTCTTCTTCAAATAAACCCTTTAAATAGATTCCTTCTTCAATCCTCGCTTGATTATTCACCTACGGACATTTTCCAATTCACTAGGTTCTCGGTTGAGTTGGGTTAACTCCAGAAACTGCACAGTCGTTAAAGATTAAACACAACCCAGTAGAGAGTAAGTAATTACCAATCCGTTCGTCACGGGCAGGATGTGACACAAGGTTGCAAGTATATTTTTACCAACTCTTCCGAGCGGGCAGACTGTGGCATAAGCTCATTTTTTAAAGTGGAGTTTAGTAGGTATGCATTTAGAGTTTCCCTTCCCCTAGCCAAGGTTAAAGAGCCCAGTCTTCCCTCCTATTTATCTATAGCTCGGGAGACGGACAGGATGTGACATATGCTTAATTTCCCGATTAATTAGGCTCCCAGTAAAATTGGGTTGACCCTAAAAACAGCTCAGTCTTGAACATTAAACATAATCCATTACACAGCCCTGTCGGCTCAGGCTTTATAATTCCCCGACTGCACCTCCGCAGAGGGGTAATATCCCCACCACTCAATGGGGCCATCTACAGGCCGTGGGTGGTGACCCATGATGCTTAAGGACGAAATCCTGGCGGGTGAACTGTCCATGACTTACTTACCCTTACTTAGGCTTGACGAACGGAAAGCCCCCTCCGATCAATTGGCTGATCACGTCAAGCTCTATCACTTATATGATTGCCCCAACTCTACTGACCTAATGGCAAGCCCCAACCCTTTTTGTCATATATGCGCTAGAAGGTGGTGCATGAGGGTCTTAGTGTCCTGGGAATGACGTTAAACTCTATCTGATGGTGAGGTTTCAGTTCTGGAGGTCTGGGGAATGTGGAGCACCCCTTCATCACCATTGCCCCCTGATCCTCTCTGACCCGGGTTGGTTGTACCGGTTAGGGTCCCATCTATAGGTGAAATAGAAAAATGTGTTTATAAAAAAATTGAGCATCCATTAACAATGGATTAATTTCAAAACTTTGTCGGCATTAAATTGCCCACTGAGGTTGATATGCCGTGAAACAAATCAAAACAATCCAAATCAAACAATCCAGTATAGAGTTCGTCACGGTAGGATGTGACATAAGGTCGCAAGTATATTTTTCCCAACCCCTCCGAACGAGCAGGATGGGACACAATGCCAATTTCTTAAGCGAAGTTTAATAGGTTTCAATTCAGAATTCCTCTTCTTCTAGACTGGTTACCTAGTCAAGTTTAAAAAGCCCAGTCTTCCCTCCTATTTACCCATAGCTTGAGAGAAGGTAGTTGGATACATACATTTCCCAAGGGTATTAGCACAAACAGACACGTCCAGGATTTGAACTCATGTCGACGAGTCCATTTCCGACGACTCTAACCTTAATAGCGCGACTGGAGTTCGAACTCGCGTAATACGATGTCGCAGTCCAGCATCGCCACGCCTGAATCCAGAAATAGCTCAGTGGTTGAAGCGTGGAGTGGAGACGCGTGGTGTAATGGGAAGAGTCGTAGGAAATGGACTCGTCGATCCTAGTTCAAATCCTGGACGAGGCTTTTTTATATTTCCCATAGCGCTAATACCCTTGGGAAATGTATGCATCCAACTACTTTGCCCCAGCTATGGGTAAATAGGAAGGTGGACTGGGCTCTTTAACCGTGGCTAGGTAACCAGTTTAGGAGAAGAAAATCTCTGAATTCAAACCTGTTAAACTCTGCCTAATAAATTGACACTGTGCCATCATTCTGCTCGTGCGGAGGGGTTGGTAAATATATATAAAGAATACCTTAAGCATAGATTAAGCCAAGGGTTGACATACCGTAACATCCAACCAACAAACCAAACAACCAAGGGTAGATAACCCAGTCTACCCTACAATCTACCCATAGATGTGTTTGGGGGAGAACAGAAGGATCCTTTACTTTTTAAATGGATTTATCACTATATGAAATGTAAACACCCTCGTCCAGGATTTGAAATCGGGTAGTCAATTCAATTTCCTACGCCGTGCTAGAGGAAATGACTAAGGTAATATAAATGATTAAAAGGATAAAAAAAAACACTTTTAATGAAAACTCAACTAAAAAAATGAAGACGACCAAGCGACGCGGAAAACAAATAAATCAACATACAAGTGTAGCAAATGTTATTAAAGCATTATTGAAACAAATCGAGTGAAAATAAAAGTCTGATAAAACAAGGAATATTAATAAAAGATGGTCGTTAAGTACGGTCTTCAGAGGAACCTGAAATGGGTTGGTGCGCGAAAAAGGGTGGTGAAGGAGAGAGTCTTCGTAGCCAGTTTATCTTTACATAATGGGAATATTTGCATATGGAAGCCATTTTGAAATTTTAATCATGCTAAGAACGCAAATGTGATTTAATGACAGTTATTAAGTGGCGGGAACGAGGAGTAGTGAGAGGCATGTATAAAAGGGGGGGCGCAACAGGGGAAAACGGTGAAAGACAAAAAGAGTGTGAATAATTAAATACTGGGAACATATGCAAATGTAGTGGCTGGGAATATGGGAGAAGAAATAAAGAAGAATTAGAAAACAGAGAAAGAATTATGGAAAACAATAAATGAAAATAGGAAAAATAGAAAGAATCAGAAAAAAAAGAAAGAAAGAAAGAAAAAAGAAGAGAAAGAATGAAATAGGAACTGAAAAAAGAGTAAAGGAAAGAAAGAAATATGAAGGAGAAAATAAGATAGAGAATGAAAGAAAATAGAAAAAATAGAAAGAAGGAGAAAGAAAGAGCGAAAGAATGAAATAGGAACTGAATAAAGAAAGAAAGGAAAGAAAGAATGTGAATGAAAGAATAAGAATGAGAATAAAAGAAAATAGGAAAAATAGAAAGAATGAGAGAGAGAGAGAGAAGAGAGAGAGAGAGAGAGAGAGAGAGAGAGAGAGAGAGAAGAAAGAAAGAAAGAATGAAATAAGAACTGAATAAAGAAAGAAAGAAAGAAAAGAAAGAAATATGAATGGGAGGATAAGAATGAGATAATAGAAAAATTATTATTGAAAAAATACGAAAAATGAAAGATAATTCCGAAACCATAGAAAGAAATAAATAACGAGAAAGAGAGAAAGAAAGAAAGAAGGAGGGGATCAATTAATAAAGAAATAAAGAAATAGGAACTAAAGAAATAAAGAATGGAAGAGGCAGAAAAAAAAAAGAAAAGATGAATTAAAAAGAAAGAAAGAAAGAAAGAAAAAGTAAATGAATAAGAACTTGAGAATAAGAATTTAAAAAAGAGAGAAAGAATAAAAGAAAAAAACGAAAACTAAAATAAAAAAGGGAAAATAGAAAGAACTAGAGAGGAAGGAAGAAAGAAAGAACAAAATTGGAACGAAAGAAAAAAAGGTAAGAAATAAAAACTAGAGAATAAGAGTTAGAAAAACGAGAAATAATTATTTGAAAAAATAAAAATGAAATAAAATTAGGAAAAAAAAAGAAAGAAAGAAAGAGGGTGGAATAGAAATAAAGAAATGCTGATTTATAAAGAAATAAGAAAATAGGAACGAAATAGAGAGAGAGGGAGAGAGAGAGACAGAGAGAGAGAGAGAGAGAGAGAGAGAGAGAGAGAGAGAGAGAGAGAGAGAGAGAGAGAGTAAAGAATAAAAATAAGAGAATAAGAATTTTTTAAAAGAAAGAATTAAAGAAAAACGAAAAGTGAAAGAAAAGCTGGAAAAGTAGAAAAAGAATAAGAGTCAGAGGGAAAATAGGGGCTTGCCATAAGGGCAATAGGATTGGGACAATCGTATATGTGCTAGGACTTGACGATTGATCATAGGGGGCCTTTCTGACCGCCCGTCAAGCCTAACTAAAAGCAAAAGTGGAGTGTTGCAAGTCATTGACTGCTCATCCACCTGGATACCGTCATTAAGAATCACGGGTTCGCCACCCACAGCCAACAGATGGGCCCCTAGGGGGGATATAACCCCTCTCCAGAGGTGCAGTCGGTGAATTATAAAGCCTCAGCCGACAGGGCTATCAGAGAATAAGAATGAGAAAATAGATGATAATTTTAGAAAAAAAGATGAAAGAATAATACGAAAGTAGAAAGAACAAAATGAATCAAAGGTAAACAAACAACATCATAGTTACCTCATTTTTCTTTACATTGCATTGTGATAGCCTTCAAAACCAACCACCAAACCAAATATAAACACAAGCTAATTATAAAACTCTTTTTTTATTTAACATTACTCATTACCAGTGTAGGTATACATTTATGAGATTAACCATAAGTAAATGATACATTTTTAAAAATCCATTACTTGGAAAGAATTTAATTTGATTATTCTGATTAAGGGCCGGGTTAGCTCAGTCGGTAGAGTATCCAACTAGGGACCACAAGGTTCCGTTTTCTATACTGCTCAACGCCAACTTAGCGTATGAGTAGCACGGGGATCTGTGCGGTAAAGTGTGCAGCTGATTGTAGGTGTGGCGCTTCACCTCAGATGCCAAAAAAAATCTCTTTGGTCTAGTGTTAGTGAAAAGGTGATAGACCGCCTTGCTGATACCAACTTTAGAGCACTAGGATGAATTTACTTTTTACTTACTTTATTCTGATCAAATGTCATTTCTTTCTTTGGTTCCTTCTTTCTTTCTTTCTTTCATTCTTTCTTTCTTTCGTTACTTCTTTCTTTCGTTCTTTCTTTGATTTTGACCGGAAACTCTTTCTTGTAATGGAAATATTGGTCACTATTGTTCTAACTTTATTAAGTGCCTTAGAAGTGATTAGAGGCTTTCTTCCGCCGAGACCAACTGAGGTGAAATTAACTATGTCCTTTGTATGGTTTTATTACCTCAGTCCTGTCTGCCAAGAAGTTGAGGAAGCCACAAGCCTCTTAAACAAATACCAAATGAGATCTAAACTAATAGGAAGATGCCAGTTCTGTGACTGATAACTACAATTCAATATTTCATTATGTGAGGAGGGGGATGTTTTAATACTTTAGGGACGGGTCTGCTTTTAGAAAAAGTAATTCTTGTGCTAGGAGATACGGTGTGGCAATAACATATTTTGATAAGATGATTTGGTTTGCTTTGGTTTCTTTGTTAAATGGCATATCAACCATCGTGGGTTATATAATGTTAAGCTCACGAGATGGGAGATGAAAACATCTCGATATTAAATAAGCCATAAGGAGTCTATCTATTTTTACTTACTATCTATCTATCTATCTCAGTGTGTCCCATGTATACCAATCTCAATATTTTCTCTCTCTCTCTCACACTCTCTCTCTCTCTCTATTCTCTCTATCTCTATCTCTCTATCTCTCTCTCTCTCTCTCTCTATATATATATATATATATATATATATATATATATATAGCTTGTTTCTATATCTATCTATCTATCTATCTATCTATCTCTCAGTCTGTTTTCTCGATATTAAGGAGTTTATCTACTTTTACTTAGTATCTATCTATCTATCTATCTATCTATCTATCTATCTATCTTAGTATGTTCCCATGTATATCAATCTCAATATTTTCTTATTTATCTCTGTCTGTCTGTCTGTCTGTCTGTCTGTCTGTCTGTCTCTCTCTCTCTCTCTCTATATATATATATATATATATATATATATATATATATATATATATATACATCAGCTTGTTCCTATATCTATCTATCCATCTATCTATCGATCGATCTATTTATCTATCTCTCAGTCTGTTTGTATCTATCTACTTATCTATTTTCAGGGTGATTGTATATACATTGTTATATTTTTAAAGATCCTTTTAATTTTAATTATGTGTTTTAATACATTATCTTCAATTTATCTATCTATTCATTCTTGTGATTATAGAATGCTTTAGCATGACACAAACGATTCTCTTAATTAATAAACCATGTATTTTTTTTATTGGGATTCATGTTTTATTTGTTATTGTCATAGAACAAATAAAAACAGCATGAGACCACAATAAAAGCCTTTGTAAACATGTTGACGTTTTATGCGCTTTTTTTGTTTTTTAAAATTTAATTTACAATCCATCAGGTATTTTAACTACTTAACATTGAGTCAGCGGTAATATATAAAAAAAAGTTAACTTCCGGAATGTTGCATGATGGTAAATTCTATTCTCTAATTAATCAATCGCAATTTTAAACTTGTTTGATATTATAAACCTTATTCTCTTTCCAGCTTCTATCTATCTATTTGTCTATCTATCTCAGTCTGCTCATATCTATCAAACTATATCTCATTCTGTTCATATCTATCTATCTATCCATCTCACTCCCTCTCTCGATTCTAACTGGGTACCCTATGTTTTTGGCCTTGTACAACAAATAAACAAAACATAATAAAGAGAGAATGAGAGAGGAGGAAGAGAAGGAGAAGCTGGAATATATATATATATATATATATATATATATATATATATATACACACTCAGGAATCATGTATATATATGTATATATTTATAAACATATGTATAGGTAAATATATATGATATGAAAATATATTTACATACCGTCGGTTTTTTTTTTCCCTTATATATATATGTGTGTGTGTGTGTGTGTTGTGTGTGTGTGCGTGTGTGTGTGTGTGTGTGTGTGTGTGTTGTGTGTTTGTGTGTATGTGTGTGTGCGTCCGTGTGTATGTGTGCATGTATATTTGTTGTTTTTTTTTTCGTTTGCATATATATAAAGAATAAATAAAGGTATATACTCAGAAACACATTATGCTTTTTAACCCATTACTATTGAATCAGTGAATATATATATATATATATATATATATATATATATATATATATATATATGGTGTGTGTGTGTGTGTGTGTGTGTGTGTGTGTGTGTGTGTGTATATATACATAATATATATATATTATTCACATACACATACTTATATATGTGCGTGTGTTTATATATATGTTCACACACATACTTATATATGTATATTATATATATATATATATATATAATATATATGTGTGTGTGTGTGTGTGTGTGTGTGTGTGTGTGTGTGTGTGTGTAATACAGAGAGTACGGCTCTTTATTTCATTCATCATTGCTTTTCTATCTTCGCTGTTTTTTCTATTCCTTTATTTTCTAGGCTTTTCATTTGTTTTGCATAAACATGTTTTCTCTGCCATTTTGAACAAAAGACAATCTTTCTAAAAGGCATAACAGCCTGTGGATATTCTGCAGGGAAGAAAAAACACAAACAAACATTAAAAAAAAACTAATAGTTTTAAGTTAAAGGGTCGAAATAATAATGCAACGATGCACAATGCTAAATGCTAACTCTGAAAAATACTTGAATTTAATCAATAGTTGATTAACAAACACATGACGTGACTATCTGATCATGTCGCCATGTTTCATGTCATTATCTTGTACTATAAAAATGCATTAGAAATGATTTAACTATAAAAATGTATTGAAAATCATTTTTTACTATAAAAATACATTATAAATGATTTTTACCATAAAAATGCATTGGCCAATGTTTTTTCCATAAAATTGCATTGGCCCATGATATTTATTATAAAAATACATTAGAAATGTTTTTTTTACCATAAAAATTTATTGAAAATGTTTTCTACCTTGAAAATACATTGGAAATGATTTTTTACGATAAAAATGCATTGTAAATGATTTTTATTATAAAAATGCATTGAAAATGCTTTCTACCTTAAAAATACATTGGAAATGATTTTTTTACGATAAACATGCATTGTAAATGATTTTATTATAAAAATGCATGGAAAATGCTCTATGTATTTATCCAACACCTCCTCTCAAACTAGGATGTGACACAAAGTCAATTTTAGATCGGAGGGTAACTGGCTTGAATTCAGTCTACTGCCTCCCAGGCCAGTTGCCATACCAATGTTAAAGTGCCCAGTCTGCCCTACTATATACCCGTAGTTGGGAGGAAAAAAACTGAGTAAGATTGGCAGAGCGGCCTATTGTCGTATCAACCGGACAGCACCACCAATACAATTAATGCTGTAGTGAGTTTGATTCTCTCTAAAAACGGCACACAACTGATTTTGCTTTGTATTAGCTAATTCATCTTTTATTACATCATTGGTGGCGTCTGTGGAGTAATGGTTATCATCCTAGGAAATTGACAGGTTGATGCGAGTTCAAATCCTCTACAAAACTGTAAGGTATTCATTCCCTCTATTTCCCTTCCAGCTCTGGGTAAATAGTAGAGCAGACCGGGCTTTTTATCCTTGCTATGGTAACCGTTCTAAGAGAAGGAAAACTCTTAATTCAACTTGTTAAACTTTCGTTAAACAATTGACTTTGTGTCACATCCTGCTCGTGTGGTGAGATTAGGTAAGCACACACACACACACACACACACACACACACACACACACATATATATATATATATATATATATATATAATATATATATATCGCAGTTACAATTAAATCCACCAAGCAAATAAGTATAAAATCTCATTTACTTCTGTATTTTTTCCTAAAACCGATTAAAAAGTGATCAATATAAAGAGCTAAATAGACGATTAAAATCGAATGATTTAAAAGCTACTTAAGTTTCTCGCAGTAGCGCGAATCTTCAGGGTATACCCTGGAGATTCGCTCTACTGCGAGAAACTTAAGTTGG
The DNA here is from genome assembly GCA_023376005.1 of Doryteuthis pealeii. Taxonomy (NCBI): domain Eukaryota; kingdom Metazoa; phylum Mollusca; class Cephalopoda; order Myopsida; family Loliginidae; genus Doryteuthis; species Doryteuthis pealeii. The sequence goes on from CM042159.1 coordinate 14,532,703, forward strand.
TTGTTTTTAAAACTATCGATTTTAATCATATATATATATATATATATATATATATATATATATATATATATATATAAGAGGACTTATTTTCGGATGATGTTGACTTTTTGCGTCGCATTATGTGATTATAAAGAATGCCTATGTCTTTCGTGTATCTGCCGCCCTAAACTCGAGATTATTTTAAGGGGAGGGCTTGTTATTAAAATCATCAAGAAAAATCATACTAGGTCTTATTTTGTAGCTAGGTCTTATTTCCGGTAGTACCACTACTGTTCTTCTACAAGAATGGCATTAAATAACCAACGAAGTTTGATATGTCATTAAAACAAAGAAACCAGACAAACAAACAAAAACAAAACATTTTTCGTTTGTTCTGTATTAAAGATTATTTGAGGAGAATTGTATGAGAATAAGAGATTAGTTTGTTAATAAATATTGAGGAAAAAAGTGAAAGCACTCGAAAACCTGCAGCTTTCCAATGATATCTACATTTATTGCATCTGGAATTATATTCACTTGTTCGTAAACAAGAAAACCTTTTGTTAAGTCGAAATATGCTTCGTTGTTCGTTCTTTTCAATCAAATATGCATTAAGAAAAACTGTTATATATATATATATATATATATATATATATATATATATATTATATATAACCAATACACCTCACGTAAGAAATTCGCTACTATCCAAATAAATACAAAAGAAAATCGGGATTACAAATTTTACCCATACAAACATAATAATAATTAATAATTGATAATAAATAATAGGATAGTAATAAATACAAATATCTTGTCCTGATGACGCCCGTTTTTCTGTATATTTAAAACACTTTTTATATATTTTCTATTATTATCTTATATTATTTTGTATTTAAAATAATAAAAGATAGAATACATTGTGTACCAGAACATTCTCTCGGCCAAAACACGTGTCGGCATTTCATTAAACATTTTTATCCATTCAACATTTTCTTTCCTTTATTTATTTAATTTTTTAACATAGTAATAAGAGTAGACCAGAACATTCTCTCGGCCGAAACACGTGTCGGAATTTCTTTAAACATTTTCATGCATTCAACATTTTCTTTCCTTTATTTATCTAATTTTTTAACATAGCAATAAGAGTAGACCCGCTTTAAAAATTAAGTAGTGTAACATGGCGGCTCTCATTTTGGAATGGGGTGATGATGTGTCATATAAAAATAATCGTGATATACTTATCTCTGGATCAGTACTACTTTGAGAGGCTCGAATCTTGTTGCTGGACTGATGGTGAGTTGGCTGGCAATTCTTTGATGTTTTGAGTCTGGAAATAACTTGGGTTTTCGTTGAGGACATCTTGCTCTGTGCCATTTATAGTTTTCAATGATAACACAAGGCGACTTATTTTTTTTCTGATGAGATTTTTATTTCCCCCTCCCCCGCCCCCAAGTCAAACTGCAACGAGTGAGAGCCACTTCTCCCCCAGCCACCGGTTTGTTCCAAACTGACCTAACATTCTCACCTATCACTCTTACTCTTTCCCACGTGACATTTCTCGACCAGCAGAAAAATGACGTGTGGGGTTGTGCTGACTCATCCTAAAAATGTTCCATGCTAACCTACTGGCTCTCCTCCTCCCCCATCTCTCTCTCTCTCTCTCTCTCTCTCTCTCTCTCTCTCTCTCTCTCTCTCTCTCTCTCTCATGTTACAGCAGGTTCGTTTCGCCAATCCCAACCCGTGTCTGAGACCACCCGTGACCTGGTCACTCTTAGGGCAATTTCGCCAAACAAAATAGTTTCTGATATTCTAAGTACAGGGTGTCCATAAAGTCCCGCTACAGGTTGAAAATGTATAAACAAAGATGGCAGTCATGTTGAAGTGCAATAATAAAAAGATACATCAATATTACATCTTTAAAAGTTGAATTTTATATGATTTTTACGAAAAGATTTTATCTTTTGTACAACGTAAGTCATTATATGTTCAATTTAAAAACTTTTTCAAGACTTTGCGGAAACCCTGTTGTTTAAAATGGTTTAAAGTCCATACAGACGTAAAATTGTATTGTGGGCACACTAAAAGGCCTGAGGTTTAAAAACGATAAATAATTGGCGAACTCTGATTCTAGGGTGCAGGAATTAGGCCGTTACACAAAGAAACTCTTAGAGAATCATATTACACACACACACACACACACACACACATATATATATATATATATATATATATATATTAGTTTTGTAACTTGTTAAATTCACTTCCCGGTGTAATTTGTAACGTTGACTTTAGTGTTTCGTGTTGTCGAATTCATTTTATAAAAACACACCCTGACAATAACAGATGTTATTACGCAGAATGAATAAAGACATTGATATCAAGATACCGACAGACTTCAAAGTGCGTATTGACTGAGAGAAAGAGAATAGGTCTTTTGAAAACAAGTAACGCAATCATAAAGTCAATCAACCTCTTACTAAACAGACAGCCACTTTCTCTGAAAAGAAAACCTTTTTGCACAATGAGAGAGAGAGAGAGAGAGGGAGAGAGAGAGAGAGAGAGAGAGAGAGAGAGAGAGAGAGAGAGAGAGAGAGAGAGAGAGAGAGAGAGAAGTAATAAATTCTGAAGTGTAGTACAGGCTAAGTAGACACAGAGAAACATTTACCTTCCTCCATACAACGTGATTGCATTATTTGAAATATGAAAAGAAGTGAAAAGTATATTTACATTAAATTTACATTAGTAAGGGCTGGAAAGGGATTCTCAAGAAATTAATTGCCATAAGAACTCTAATAAACGCTGGGTATGACATTAAGAGCCGGATTAGCTCAGTCGGTAGAGCGTTCAGCTAGAAACCTCAAGGTTCCTAGTTCGATACCGGCCCTGGCCAACTCAGCACAGGGATCTGAGTTGGCGTATGAGTAGCACAGGGGTCTGTGTGGTGAAGCAAGGAGCTGATGGCAGATGTGGCGCTTCACTTCAGACGCAAAAACAATCTCCTTGGTCTAGCACTAATGAAAAGAAGACAGACTCCCTCGCTGATTGGCTGATACCGACTTTAAGCCGCCCCGACGACTTTACCTTTACTTTTAAATTGAACAGGTTAAGTACAGAATTTTCCCACGGTGACGTTGAATAGTATAACTAATTAAGATTGAAGCAATTCGTAAAAAATATTTACATCAGAATAATATCCAATATATATTTTTGGGAAGATATACGATTCTAAATGAGATTTTGGTAGTTTTTCCGAATGCCGCCATTTTCGGGGGTGGGAAGGGTTTTTTTGGTTCCTGGTATGAATACCTCTTAATCACCTTTGGCTATCTTGTATCCAAGTGAATTTCACTGTCGAGCAAGAATATAAATAAAAAATAACGACGCTCGCCTCTGTTCGTTGCTCTCAAGCTGATGTAGTGCACGTTTATGTCGTTTATGGAATTTTTCCTCCGGCTTAGAAACACGGAAGTAAAATCGTACAAGGAAGAAAAAAATACCCCAGAGTAGGTGTCCGTAGAATATTTAAAAGAATCACTAATAACCATCTACATGCTGCTAAAAATTACGCCACCAGGCAATGGCAAAATGTGTGTATATACAGTACTGCTCATAATTATTTGAACAAAATGCCAATCTGTTTCTAATTCCTTACTTTTATAAGGTTGGTTTAAAGTTCAACATACTTTGGATACAAATAACTCCGACGAAGGTTAACGGACAAAACATTTAATATACACAGCACATGGATAACAGTAGATACAACGCACATAGTAAAAGGGTACATACAAAAAGGGGTACACCAATAAAGATAAAGACACATTCATGAATGATACAGATATACATATATAAGTACAGACATGAGACTAGGAATAGTCCATGCTGTGAGGACTTACAGTAAAGTAAGGGGAGCGGAGCCCCAACGAGAGGGTTTAGATAGAATCTACCCCATGTGGCTCGTAGTTGCTGAAACAGGAAAAGAGAGCGAAAGGCTTTGAAACCGGCGCTTAAATACTATGGTGCCCTAGCGAGCACCCAGCAAACTAAAAGGGGCAGACAACTCCACCAGGCGAACACAAACTAACGCTACACTTTTTTGATTGATTGATTGATTATAATGGCATGCCAACCTGTCATTTACCATCCCTGTGGGCTGGGGCTAATAGAATACCTCGACTGCACCTCTGCAGAAGGGGTAAAACCCTCAATCGGGCCACCTGTAGGCTGTGGGTTGTGACCCGTGATGCTTAAGGACGGAACTTTGGTGGCTGACATGCAAAATTCCACTTTGGCCCTTAGGCATAATCACTATCATCTCTTCGGCTCCATGAAAGAGAGTTTGAGCGGTAAACATTATTCCAGTGACGAGGAAGTAAAATATGTAATGAAGAAGTGACTCAAAGAACAGTTAACAGAATTTTACGGGGCAGGGTTACATGCTATCATCCGAAGGTGGAACATTGGTATTGAGAGAAACGGTGACTATGTGGAGAAGTAGGGATGTGATCTACAGAGGACCAGCTTCATTTTGATGTATGATACATGTTTCTGTGTTGGTAATTGTACCTGTCCTAAACAAAATAGCATTACTTTTTGACTGACCCTTATAATAATAATTTAAAAAAGACAGAGGCAAAAACTGAAAAGAGAGAAGGTAAATGAAGAAAGAAAGAAAAAAATGAACGACAAAAAGAAAGAAAGATTTTAAAAAAAGAAGAAAAAGAAAAAAAAAGAAAAAGAGGTAAACATTAAAAATGGAAAAGATCAATGAAGAAAGAAAGAAAAAACAACTAAAATTAGGGAAGAAAGAATGAAACACAGAAGAAAAAATGGCGATCAAGTTTGCGACGCCATGACACTGTTTAAGCAAATTTTAATGTATGATACATGTTCCAGTGTTGGTAATTATACGTGTCCTAAACGAAATAGCATTACTTTTTGACTCACCTATGTGGAGAAGTAGGGATGTGATCCACAGAGGACCAGCTTGAATTTGATGTATGTTACGTGTTCCGGTATTGGTAATTATAACTGTCCTAAACAAAATGGCATTACGTTTTGACTCACCCTCATATTTCGTTAGATAATTGCATCGACCCTTGTACCTCACCCGCCCCCGCCCTCGACCCCACCCTCGCCCCCGTCCCCGCCCCCGCACGGACAACAATCGGTGGACTACAAGGTGGAGAATTGCTGCGGGGGCAACTGGCGATCTTCTGTTCAGATTTTTCCCTCTGTCTGGATCCTGATCCAGACGTAAGATCGATGGTCTCACGAGACAAATGGATCCTTTGCTCGCCAAAACAGACAAAACTTTTGAAGCATTTGGCTAATAAATTCTCATGTGATAATTATCAGTTACAAATAATAATAATAATAATAATAATAATAATAATAATAATAATAATAATAAGTAGTCATAAATATTCCCAATCGTTAAGAAATATTAATGCAGTCCAACATTAACCTCTAGACACTGGTAAATACTGAGCAATTGTTGGACAACTCCAATGTTAATAGATACCATTTTTCATTTAACAGCCTAGTGGATTCATAAATAACCTTCGAAACAAATTAGTATGGTAACCTATACTTGACAATATTTTTAATGGTTGCTTGGTTGGTTGTTTTTTCTCACGACATATCAACCCTTTACGTATCATTTAATGCTGAATCAATTCATTTTGATAAACAAACCTCTAAGATGGCTTACAGTACATACTGTTGATTAAGTAGACACCCAATTATGCATTAAACAGGCCCATCGTTGCTTAACTTTAATGGTTTCTCCCCTTCACGTATACATAAATAATGTACGAAAAAAATTAGTATGGTAACCTATACTTGACAAAATTATTAATAGTTGGTTGGTTGTTTTGTTTCAACCTATATTAAACTCATCCCGGATCATTTAATGTGGAATCAAGTCATTTTGATAAACAAAGGTCTCAGATACCTTACAGCTGTCGATTAAGTAGTCACCCAATTAATTATTGAACAGGTTCATCGCTGCTTAACTGTATTTTTAATGTTTTTTCTCTTCCAATTATTCATCTAAAACAGACTAAATGTATTAGAACACGGTTTGGTTTCTTTCTTTAATGACATGTCAATCTTCGAGGGATATTTTATTCGAAAGCCATCATTGTATAAGAACATTACAGATACTATGATTTCAACTTAGAGAAAAAAGCAATTTCCAATCTTATGATAATATTTGTAGGGTCTGCGTTTGTGCCAATCATTTTTTATATCTATGCATCTATCTAATAATATATATATATATAAATTCGCCTGACGCTGGCACGCTAATACATAGCGTGAATTAGGACAGGAGACCTAGAAAACGTAAAATCAAAATTACAAAATTACATTCCATAATTCAAAATTTAAATATTACAAATACAACACGCATGTAACTTCTTTTTTTTAAATTTCTTTAGATTTTACATTGGGCATTTAAGTGACGTAAGAACATTTGGGATGTTTCATTTTTTAAATTGGGTGAAATAAAATGGGACAAATAAAAAGATCTGCAATTAAGCGGCACCAGATAATCTAGGTGGTTGGTTGGGTTTTTCGGCATGTAAACCCATTGGGTCATTTTATGCCGAACACGTTTGTTTTATTCATTCTTCATGGGTACACAATTTTTTAAACTCATTCTTCTAGAAAATTTTCTTTATTTAATACATAGATGGGACCCTAACAGGTACCACCACCCGGGTCAGAGCGGACCTGGGAGCAGTAGTTATGAAGGGAGGAGCTTCATATTCCCCAGACCTCCATAACTGGAACCTTCACTAGATAATCTGGATTCACATTTTTGCATTGCACCTTGAAAATTTGGACGATCTCATTTTTAAACAAAGGGTGTTGCAGGATTATAACGGACGGCAGATTTAGGAACCAGCGCATTAACATATTGATTTTTAAAGATTTTAATGTTTCCGCCTGAGTACTATGTCGCTGTTTAGCAATAATCCCATTGTAAAACTATTTTTGATATTGTATTCATTGTATGTTCTTAGTCACGCAGATGAATGGCTTTACCTTTTGAACTAGTTGAGGATACCATAGAATTTAGTTGATATTCAATATAGACACAGACTCATAAATGGTTTCTTGTAGACATTGTCTGGGTCATACACTGGGCGTAGAATTCCACCAAGGAGATGCGAAATGCGACAAACAATTGTTTCTTGCTCAAAATTGACGGTCTACACTTTCGATTTTATATCATTTCTCGCGTATTGCTGTCTCTCGTGACTGGTGTGCGTAAAGCAATAATTTTATTGTTGTTCCAAAAATAAGTTTGGCGCGATGAAATCTCAAAACTACTCTAGCCGATCAGAAAGTCTGCATTTGTTAAATAAGAGTTAAATTGTTTAAAATAATCTCTTTTAATCGCACAATATTTATCTATTCTAGCCGATCATATATGATATGAACCCTTAAAAAAAACGGACAGTGCCCCAGAATCACCTATTCCGTGAAAATTTTAGGTGTCGACTTTATTGGCTTTTCTGATAATTTCGATGCGTAGATTAAAATGATACCCAAGAAATTACTCTAGTTTGTGAATTGATGGAGATATGGAGGTTAAAAGATCCCCTAATTATGCCATAAAAACCACCCATTTCCGTCCGAATTTTAGGTGCCGATTTTATTGGCTTTTCTGATATATTTCGATGTGTAGATTTGGCATCAGCCAAAGAAAACGTTTAATTGGAAGAATCGGCGGATATATGAGCTTTTAAAACCCCCTGACAGCGCATTATTTAAAATAGTCTCTTTTAATCGGACAATATTTATCGAGAATTGTTTTTTTTTCTCTCTGGATTTTGAGACGACGCTTGATAATTTGTATTATTTGTATTATTCGGAATATTGTCCTCATCTTTATTATTATCTGCTTAACGTTTCGGTCGATGTGCACTCCGGGCTTCTTCAGGTATTTCTTGTCGGAATCGGGAACCTTCTCGCACAGTATTTATCAAGAGTTGCTTTTTTTCTCTCTGAATTTTTTAGATGAGTTTTCATAATTTGTATTATTTGGTTTATTCAGACTATTGTCCTCATCTTTATTTTTATCTGTATAACCTTTCAGCCGATGTTTACTCCGGCCTTCTTCGGGTATTTCTTGATAGACTCGGGAATCTTCTTGAACTCGGGAACCTTCTCCTCAATTTTGAGAACCTTCTCTTCAAACTCATAAACCTTCTTGTTGTAATCGGGAGCCTTCACAGAACTTCGAACCTAACCTTTTATTCAATCCACGGGGATAGACTGTTCTCATTCCGTTAAACTTAACTGGCTAAAAGTGTTAAGCTGTGTTTATTATTCTATGTTACTGTTGCCCTTCACCAGGATTGAATATGCATCCAAGAGATAAATGTCATTTAGAACTGTATTAACTCTACGCCTATATCCACTACGCCATGTGTCTAATTGGTCAGTGAAAGGTCTAAGCATGTTGGATTATTTCAGTATATTGCTGGAAACCGACGGCCTGGGCTCGTGGATTAAACCCAGTTAACCAACAGCTCGAATACGTGGTTAGTTAACTATTTATTCGCCGATCTTGAAAGCCGTTCATTTGCACGTATTCGCCATTGCCGAACAGACCTGCAACCAAGGACTTTGCTCAACCGAAGGATTCTAATCAACACTAAGGGACACCAAAAAAGAGCCAAAGGATTTTCCTAAACACTAAGGGACACCGAGGAACAACCAAATGATTATTCATTAAAGATCGCGCTCTGCTCAACACAAGGGATCTCCACTGTAAAGTGCTTTCACTTGAAGCCTAAAATGGCCACAAAAATTGTAACAAAGTGAATTCAGAATTAGCATTATTTTTAAATTATCAGTTTCAACTAGATTATTATTTCTTTTTGTTTAACGGCATATCAAACCTTTAGAGTTATTTAATGCCGAACCAAGTACTTTTGATATTCAGTTTCTTTCAATACCTGCTGTTGCTTAAATGGCAATTCATCTAATTACTGAACAGACTCGGTGCTGCTTAACTTCGGAAATCGCTGCTTTTAACAACACTTGACCGTAAGTCTCTTGAGGTTGTATTTTTTTTAATTAAAATATGTAAAGTTGTATTGATGAATCAATCAAAGATGAGCAAAATTGTAAATGTAAATGTATTAATAATAGTAATATACATTTTCTATGTTATATACCTTCTAACATACTCGGGTATGTAATAGAGAAGAGGTTTCTCGGGTATAAAGAGAGAGAGAGAGAGAGAGAGAGAGAGAGAGAGAGAGAGAGAGAGAGAGAGAGAGTTCTCGATATGAGAGAGAGAGAGAGAGAGAGAGTTCTCAGGTATGAGAGAGAGAGAGAGAGTTCTCGGGTAGAGAGAGAGAGAGAGAGAGAGAGAGAGAGAGAGAGAGAGAGAGAGAGAGAGGCAGATAGAGAGCAGAGATTATTGGATTATTTCGATATATAAGACAATACACCACTTAAATTTATAGACTAAGTGATGTTACGTGATTTAAACCTCAGCCAATTAACAATCCGAATGCGTGGTTGGTTGACTACTTAATCACTGATACTGAGATACGTCCATTTACAACCATTGACAAAGGACTTGCAATACTGAGGAGCACCAACGAACAACCAAAGGATTATTTACCAAGGATTTCCGCTGGACAAGCGCTCTTGCTTGATGCTTAAAAGATGGCCCATAAGATCGTAACAGAGATCATAATCGATTGTCTTACTTGATTACTTTGCTTCTACTTGTCGATCTTACTTTTCTTCTGTCGGGGTTCATTCTTCTTCGTGCTGGGCTGGTCATTATTCTTAATACTTAATTAACAAAACAAGACTTGTTTGTTTTTTGATAAAGCTTTTATTTTCAACCCTGCTCATTTTATTCCACCGCGGGGAGACCGAACCACCAGAGCCGACAATCACGTCTGCACCCCTTGAAAGCCAAATCGAATCTGACTAACTAAATTATCTCACGCGTCCAATTGCGCGGTTTCAAGGGTGTTAAGTTTTTAAGGACCATCCTTGCCCAGTAGATTCTTGGTAAAGAGTATTCCGATAACTAATCCTTTGGTAATCCTTTCGGGTAGAGAATCCTAGATTCCTTCGTCAACGGTCGCAAGTATACTGAGAAAGAATCAGTGCTTAAGTTCTCCGCCTAGACTTATAGACTAAGCGAGATCATGTGGTTTATTCCTTAGCCAATTGCTGGCCATACTGCGTGGCTGATATATTACATATCAGCCACGCAGTATGGCCAGCAATTGGCTAAGGAATAAACCACATGATCTCGCTTAGTCTATAAGTCTAGGCGGAGAACTAGAGCACACCTTATATCTAAAATCTTCCAACAAAGGGGTCAAGTAACTAACCGTCTATAACCGGCAAGTAACATTCCATATGACCCCGTCATTTAAAGTCAACAGACCCTAATTCAAAATTCTAACTACAGTTACATTCATAATTTATGACTGCTCATAAATCATGTAACATCTATACATTCTTTGATTTTAGCACGATATTATTCTTTGTTTGAAACATACATTTGCACGAGAAAACCCGCTATTTTAACACAGTTATGTACGTCGGAGGATTTTTTCTCGGTGTGTTATGAAACGAGAATACTTGGTCTCTTTTGCCTCGGGAAATATTGGTAATACCTACAAGCTGCATTTATCTATCTTTCTCTCTAAAACAGAGATGAACTTACACTCTGTAAATATAGAGTAAATGGAGATAAATCCGACAGTATGTAAATATATAAAATCTGAACCAGCAAGGTATTTAGAGGATGATTTTATTATAGTTGGTGTTCACAGTTTTGAAACAGAACATTGCTAACGGCAATAGAATGCTACGATTCTTTTAGTTTTTCTCTCGATATATATAATTGAATATAATTCATAAGAAACATCACATATTGACAACATCCTGATGATAGTTTAATATAAAAAAACGAAGTGTTTAATGTTTCTATATACTTCAATTATGATAAAATCGATATATATATATATATATATATATATATATATATATTATATATATATATATATATCATGTAACATTGAAGCTTTTTTGACTTCCAGTCTTGATTTGGTGAATATGCAAACCAAAATTTATTGCGTTAGATATATATATATATATATATATATATATATATATATTCTTGATTATATAGAGTGCCATATATATAAATAGAAAGTGCTCAGTATCGTTGATAGAGCAGGTATATCTAAGTTAAGGTAGCGTGGACATAAAGTCAATAGCACTTAGTTACTGACATTTTGATCCCTTGGTTTGACAACTGCATAGGCCTGAAACTCTCAGTCAACATGCGCTGATACTTCTACTTGTTTGAGTCATTATTTTTGTCCACTTTTCCTTTTACCTTACCTCATATATATATATATATATATATATATATATATATATATATATATATATATGAGGTAAGTTAGAAGGAAAAACGGAAAAAATAATGACTCAAACAAGTAGAAGTAGGAGAGAAATATTTCGTTCTTAACGCGAAGAACATCATCAGTCTAACTTTATTCAAAACAAAGTACGTACATTTGTATAAACTTATTTTCTTCTATAAATACAAATCTACGTAGTTTATTTTGCATAAAGTTTGACTGATAATGTTCTTCGCGTAAAGAAGAACGAAATATTTCTCTCCTACTTCTATTTGTTTGAGTCATTATTTTTTGTCCACTTTTCCTTTTACCTTACCTCATACTGTCGGATTTTACTCAAACCCTCCTATCTTCATATATATATATATATATATATATATATATATATATATATATATATTGTGTGTGTGTGTGTGTGTGTGTGTGTGAAAATAGAGGGAAAATGCAGATAAAACAACACAACAACTAAATTCAAATGATATATTCACCTCGATCTTTTGCGAAGCTTTGTTGAAATTCGAAAAACACTTTGCAAAAGGCCGAGACGAATTTAGTTGTTGTGTTCTTTTAGCCGCATTTTCCCTCTATTTTCAACCACATTTTGTTGGATTTACCCAATCCTTTACTCCTCATTATATATATATATATATATATATATATATATATATATATATATTCCTTTACGTTTTTCAGGAAATTATGTCTGCAATTTTGCGAGGCCATTATGTAATTCAATAACATTTTCGAATTGATATATCGTATGATTTTAACACGACTTGCTTGCCGCGTAGTTATTAGGCTTTCCCCAGAATACTGAACCACTTTAAATATCTATTGATCTGAATTTTTAATAAGGATTTGTATTAATATCCATCGGGTTCTTCACGTTGATTGGATGATAGACCGGGGAAACATTGGAATGAAAGCCAATGAAAAGGGAAATGAGATTTTTAAAAACTAAAAATAAAAGACATTAAAATAACTAATGAAAGCTCAATGTATCTGAATGTAAAACACAACTGCGCATGGGCACAAGCTACTTGAATAAACATCGTGTATTTTCACGGAAATGTTTTTAAATAATGTATAAAATACAAATGTAATTATTTCTTTAATGTCTTTCTTTAAGGTGTTGATATTTTTCTAAAAGCTTGAATTTAAAAATAAGATTTTTATCCCGTGAAATGAATGATTACATTTTAATATATATATATATATATATATATATATATATATATATATATATATATATATATATATATACTTATATTTATTATCATTGGAACAATTTTGCTACCATTGGTTTTCTTACTCTGCGGCAGTCATCAGGCAACGAAAGAGTTTTTTAAAATGATGCAAATGAAATAAATATGGTCAAATGTGTGCGTTTCGTTAACTGTATTCGCTCTATCACAGATATTGAGCACTCTTTTAATAACACTGTACGTTGGATTACTACCGCTTCTTCAAGTATAATAGTGCCAACCATACACATTCATATATATATATATATATATATATATATATATATATATATATTAATTTTTTTACTTGAAGGCACTTACAACGCATGTATCGCATAAAATTCGATACTTTTTCTTATAGAAAATGAACTTGACAAGTGTAATCCCAGCAAAGGATGGCTCGATGTGTAGAATACCGTACAGACTGTTTCGACTTTATTAAGTCTCATCAGCGGTATATACTAACGCTTGTCAAGCTTAATTTCGCTAGGATGGTCAGCTGTGTACTGTGGCCGAGGCGATAAAAGTGTTTCACTAGTGTTTCACTGTGTCTGCTGAAGTCCCGGTGTCGATTTCTGTCGGAGGGAAATCGTTAGTATATACCGCTGATGAGACTTAATAAAGTCGAAACAGTCTGTACGGTATTCTACACATCGAGCCATCCTTTGCTGGGATTACACTTGTCAAGTTCATTTTCTATAAGAAAAAGTATCGAATTTTATGCGATACATGCGTTGTAAGTGCCTTCAAGTAAAAAATTTAATATATACTTTATTCAGCAACGTTTCTAAATAAACAAACATCCAAAATTCTTAATATATATATATATATATATATATATAATATATATATATATATAATAGATGAATAAATTAAAAATCAAGTTCAATTAAAATAATTTATTGAAAGTACAAACTTTATTGAAAGGACAGAGTGAGACCACTTGCCAAATAACCATTAGCCATACCCCCCCCCCACAACAAGATGATGAGAAGAACTGTAATTGAAATCTTTCAAGGTTTTCCAGAAAAATTGTATATCAAGCCTCATGAATTTTCTGTTCACCATTTCCAATAAAGTCAGTGGTCTGGTGATACCATAGGTATACACTGATACCTGTGAGTAGAAATAGATCTATAACTGCAAAATGACCGATTTTTAAATTTTCGTGGAGTACCCCTTCATCGCCATTACTTCCAGGGCCACTCTGACACAAAGAGATAGTACCTGTTAGAATCCATGTATGGGTTAAATAGAAAAAATGAGTTCAAAAGAAATTAAGTTTGAAAAAAAAAATGGATACCATCAAGTATCAATTAAACAAAACGTCTTTGGCATAAAATAACCCAACAAGGGTTGACATGCTGTAAGAAATATGAATTCAGAGGCAGATGACAATTGTTATTAGAGAATTCACACTGCACATTGTAGGGCCGGTTTAGCTCAGTCGGTAGAGCGTTCGGCTAGGAATCACAAGGTTCCTAGTCCGATACCGGCCCTCGCCAACTCAGCGTATGAGTAGCACAGGGATATGTGCGGAAAAGTGAGGAACTGATGGTAGGTGTGACGCCCCACCTCAGACGCAAAAACAATCTCCTTGGTCTGGCGCTAGTGAAAAGGGGATAGACTCGCTCGCTGTTACCGACATTAGGCCGTCCCGACGCCTTTACTTACTAATGCCCTGAAACTACAAATCTTGCATGTAGGGTGGGCTGAATAATTCATAGGCTAAAATGTTCATATAATGACGTCACATCTGTTTAACACTAGGTTTCGTCTTCTGCTCGGAATTAGGTGTCTGTATCTATCTCAAAATCACTGAAAACCTTATGTGTCTCATTCTCTAGAATCTTTAGAAATTATTAGGACATATTTAAAAAAAAAAGGCGTCGGGGCAGCCTAATGTCGGTATGAACCATACAGCGAGGGAGTCTATCCCGTTTTCAGTTCTGATGAATTTAGATGTATATTAGAATAAAACAAACTATTTATAATACCAGGCATATATTTATTAAAACTTGCTTAAAAAAAGACCCATTTAGGCTTCAAGCAAGAGCACTGTCCAACGGAGATTCCTTATGTTAAGCAGAGCGCGATCCTTAGTGAAGAAACCTTTGGTTGCTCTTTGGTGTCCCTTAATATTGGGTATGATCCTTTGGTTGTTCCTTAGTGTTCCTTAATGTTGAGTATGATCCTTTGGTTGTTCCTTAGTGTTCCTTAATGTTGGGTATGATCCTTTAGTTGTTCTTTGGTGTTCCTTAGTGTTGCAGTTCCGTTCGTCAATGACGAATAAATGAATGGCTGTCAATATCAGTGATTAAATAGTTAACTGACGACATTTTCGAGCTGTTGATTGGCTGAGGTTTAAACCACGTGACCGCACTTAGACTATAAATTTAAGTGTTAAATTAAAGCACGCCTTTATAACCAAAAATAATTCAACAAGCAGTGCCGCAGTTTCGGTTACAGAAAAATAGAGACCTAATCTCTATTATTAATAGATTATACCGATTCATTTCCACCTACACAAACCATTATTCAGTCACGTTCTATTTTGCAACCAATTCAGAGTCAGGTGTCCTGATGATCTGACCCCTACTCTATTGGACGCAGCGCGTGTAGGGACTTGTCCTTCGGAAAGATGGCCAAGTCAAATCCGCCCATATTGTCCGTTTGCATCTAAGTCCCTAAGTCTCATGTTCCGATTTTCGGCCAATCAATAGGCACAATACACCGATGTTGGTATAGACACGTTCGCTCGTTTATTCAAGAAGAATTCTATTTGCGTCAACTCAATCAAAGACGATTTCTCTGTGTGAACAATGGACGATGGCCAAACATTGTCATCTCCCTGCAGCCTTCTCTCCTTTGAAATGATTACGTCAAAATATCGTTTTTCAGACATCCAATACTCATTCAGGGACAAGTAGTTATCTATCTATGCATGTATATATATATATATATATATGTATATATATATATATATATATATATATATATATATGACCCATGCTATTTCTGTCTAAGGAGGTGCGTGGTAATGGTAGGGACAAGCATCTGTCTGTCTGTCTGTCTGTCCTGTCTCTCTCTCTCTCTCTCTCTCTCTATATATATATATATATATATATGAGAGTACGTAAATTTCGAGTCATACATGGAGCAGTCTCCCATGTCTATAACCTTGCTGATGAGACCTAATAGGTCGAAATGTACATTCAGGGATTGACATTTTCTCGATTTGTTTAGCCTTACATTTGAACATATATGCCCGCCTAAATTCATTAATTATTAACTAATTCATTTTCAAAATTAGGTATGACTTCAATTAAGCACATATCCTCAAAAAATATATCGTGCTATTCCTGTCTATAGAGGTGCATGGTGTAATGGTTAGAGTCGTAGGAAATGGACTCGCCAACACAAGTTCAAATTCTGGACGAGACTGTTTGCATTTCACATTGCGCTAATACCTTTGGGAAAGGTATGCATCCAACTACTCTCCCTCCAGCTATGAGTGAATAGTAAGGCGTACTGGGTTCTTTAACTGTGACTAGGTAACAATTCTAGGAGAAGAAAAACTCCGGCTTAAGAAATTGACCTCCCATTGCATCCTGCTCGTGCGGGGGATTTGTGTATATATATATATATATATATATATATTCCTGTCTATCTCTTTCTCTCTCTCCCTCTCTCTCTCTCTCTCTCTCTCTCTCTCTCTATATATATATATATATATATATATATATATATATATATATATAATGCTATTCGTATCTATTTCTCTAACCTATGCTGTTCCTCTCTATCGCTCAGGTTTCAATCACCTCTATCTAGTATTGTATTCCGTGTAATATATCTATATATATATATGTTCTTTCTTTCTATCTATATATCTCATGTCCTTCATATCTATCTATCTATCTATCTATCTATCTTTTGCTGTCCTTAAATAATTCTCATTTCTTTCTATCTATCTATCGTTGCTCGAGGGGGGTTAAAAAAAGTAATGCCATTTTATTCAGAACAGGTATAATTACTAACACAGGAACATGTATCATACATCAAAATGAAGCTGGTCCTTTGTGGATCCCATCAACCTACTTCTCCATATCATCACCATTTCTCTCAATAGCAATGTTCTATCTGCGAATAAAAGCATGTATCCCTGTCTCGGAAAATTATTTTGCCTGTTCTTTAAGCTACTTCTTCAATACAGATTTCACATCGTCATCACTGGAATAATGTTGGCTTCTCAAACCCTCTTTCATGGGGCTGAAGATGAACAAGTAACATATTCTAATTTAAGAACAGATGCATTACAAGTGTGAACCGTAGAAGAAACTAAAAATATTTTTCGTGCAAAAGTTAAAGGTGCCGCTCATCACAGTAACCTATATTTCTCTCTCTCTCTCTCTCTCTCTCTCCCTCTCTCTCTCTCTCTCTCTCTCTCTCTCTCTCTATCTATCTATCATCTCTATCTATCTATCTATATCTCTCTCTTTCTATCTCTCTCTCTGTCTATCTAGCTGTCTATCTATTTCTCTCCCCTTCTCTCTCTCTCTCTCTCTCTCTCTCTCTCTATCTATCTATCTATCTATATATATATATATATATATATATATATATATATATATATATATATATACACATATATATATATAGATTAGATAGATAGATAGTTCAAACAAATGTTGCTCAAGTTGAAAGAACCTTGTTGATCATGAACATGAATTCTAATGTTAGGCCCCAGGCCATATAAGTAAATCTAGGTAGTAGAGAGAAATCTCACAGTCTAGTATGGTTCATCATTACTCCACAAGCGCCTCCATTAATGTTACCAGTATACTTAATAGTGCATAACCCGAAACACATGGGGAGGTGCGTGGCATAATGGTTAGAGTCGTAGAAAATAGGGCTCGTCGACACGAGTTCTCCTAGACTGGTTAAGGTTTGTTTGCATTTCATATAGCGCTAATACCCTTGGGAAAGGTATGAATCAATACATTCCCCCTCCAGCTATGAGTAAAATAGTTGGACAGACTGGGCTCTTTAACCTTGGATAGGTAACCAGTCTAGGAGAAGGAAAACTTTAAATTTGAAAAACTTGGGTCAGTCGTTGATTGGGTTTGTGGCATTCCTTGTGCACCAATTATGTGCCAAAATGTGTGGATGATCCAACACTATAAACAAAACACTGTGTGACTTGTTCAGTGGATGAAGCCTCGTGCGTCGAAATCGACGAAAGAGTGTCCATTTATAAAAGAAATGGGTTTATTTTTGGAAGATGCATTGTAAAGAATTGCTAATTATCGATATTAAACCGATAACAATATGCATCGCTGCACAAAGTATAGGAATGAAAGAGCTGACTCTGCAGCTAAATCGGCTCTAGATTTAATCCCTCACAAATTCCAGATACCATATACTGACTTGAAACCTAAAATTAATAGATTCATTCATACAAAATGGCAACACTGGAATAACAGTATCCACAACAAACTCTTCCTAATCAAACCCACTTGGGAGGCTGCAGACCAATTTTAAGGAAGTCTGGAAAGGAACAAGTCATTATGTCCCGATTATGCATTGATCATACAAAACTAACACTTTCTTATATACTCAAACAAGAACAACAACCACAATGTGAAACATGTCAAAGACTCTTGATAGTTAAACAATTATTCATGGAATGCAGATTTTTTGCTCACATCAGAAACCGTTATTTTAAAGCAAACAAAATGAAAGATCTATTTGAAAATGTTAACATAGAGGATATTTTCTCCTTTTTGAGGGAAATAAAATTATCCCATAGAATATAGACATGACACAAATCAATACCATACAACATAATCCCCAATAATGCTAACACATTGTTAAAACCAATTACTAAAAAGTATGTATATGAATACACAATATGTATTACACCCTACCGTTAGGCATGACATAACTCCGGACGGGTTGATATGCTGTTAAAATCAATAAACCAACCAACCAAAGTATAGGTGCAGAATGCAAATCTGTGTGTGTGTATATAATTGCATAGCTAATTATATCGAATACGTAGTACTGGGAAAACCCACATATAAGATAAATATATGTGTGTGTGGAACATGTGTGTGTATGTATACATACATGTGTGTGTATACATATATTGTATGTGTAAATAGGTGTATTGAGTATAAGTATGAATGGTCGCTCAAAGAAAGCCATCAAAATAATAAAAGGATTAAGGTAGATAAAAAAGGTGATAAAGGCCAGACGAAAAGTTTAGCTTTTTGAACCAGATTTCGTGTTAACTAGAGTTCAGATCAGTAATAAAATTTGACCCATTTAGAACAAAGGATTTTGAAATCTCGTGTGGAATCTCGGAGAATGAGAGTTGAGATGAGATTTGGAAGAAGGGGGGAATTTGAAAGTGAGTTAGTCAGTTGTTGGACAGCGGGCGGGAGAGATCATCTTATACTGTTAGCAGAGAAAACAAATTAGCAGAAGTCCCCAAAAGAACAAGAAGGGGCATTGTGCCCCCTCTTATCCCGACAGACATGGGAGAAGTGGAGGTAGTAGCAGATGGGACTGACTGATGAGGAATGAATGCAAGCTGTGTACATCTCTGACCATTTTTGATGTTCACCTGACTTTGTCTTGTCTTGTTATTTGTTCCTCTCTTTCTTTCTTGTTTATTAATTGTTTACCTTACGGTAGGGGGTCCACCGGGGTGCTTTATCATGATCACAACGAGTGGGGACCCTAGCTGAAGCGAGCAGACGACACGAGATTAACAGCCCGAAAGAACAGTGCAGCAAATGCAGGAGAAATGCAGTAATGACGTGCAATAGCCCCCCCCCGGCCTGACGTAGGTTTTACAAACCGTACAGCAATGGTGTCTATTCTCTTTTCACTAGCACTAGACAAGGAACATTGTTTTGCTGAGGTGAAGGGCCACACCTACTGTCAGTTCCCCCACTTTTCCGCGAGGAATCTGCGCTACCCTCGCACTGGGTTAGTCGGGACCGGTTTCGACCCTGGGACCTTGTGATTCTCAGGCGGGTGTTCTACTGACTGAGGTAAACCGAATTTTTACTAGTATTTTAATTGTTTTGTTGCTTTTCGATAATTTTGTGTGTTATTGTTTCTTCAGAGTTATTTGTTTTTTTTGTACACGATCCTAGCTAATATTATTAAATTTTATCATTATATGTGTCTGTCAAAATGGCAATATGTGCTCTTTTAACAGGATTTATTTCATTGACATCATTAATGAATTCATTGAAGTTTTCTTATATGTTAGTTTACATATATTGTATTAATTGTGAGATTCATATATATATATATATATATATATATTCATTAAATACAGCTTTAACATTTTCCCTCTAGTAGCATTAGTAAGTAAAGTCGTCGGGGCGGCCTGATGTCGGTAATAGCCAGACAGCGAGGGAGTTTACCCCCTTTTCAATAGCGCTAGACCAAGCTGATTATTTTAGCGTCTGAAGTGGAGCGCTACACCTAGCCTCAGCTCCTCACTTTACCGCACATATCCCTGTGCTACTCATAAGCTGAGTTGGCGAAGGCCGGTATCGAACCAGAAATCTTAGGATTCCTAGCCGAACGCTCTACTGACAGAGCTCAAAAAGTGCTCAATATATTTTGTGAAGTATAGAGCATTTATGGTTGTAGAAAAAAGTTTTACTCTCTACCACAGCTTCGGTTTCCAAGGAACACCTTCTTCAGAAGAACTAGATGATGTTATTACAGATTACAGATTATAGATGATTTTATTACAGATTATTAATGATAGATTAATCAATTCTTGTAAAATAAATGAACTAGATAAAGTGTTTGATATCTTTACATTACTCAATGCCCGAATAGACAGAGCAACATCACAATTTATTTCAAATATGATATAAGATAAAAATAAAAGTGTATAAAAACTCACATATCAGGTTTCACGTTATCAATACTCATGTGACTTAGTATTCAACACATCTTGACAACAACGTGAAACTCTGAGTCGCGAGGTTTTATCCTGTTTTATTATTACCTACTTTTGTACCTTACACACACACACACACACACACACACATATATATATATATATATATATATATATATATAATCCAAAAGTCCAGAGAAGTAAATCTTCCTTACGACACAAGAGTTTTATTAAAACAAAACCTAGTCGCAGTTTGTGAGCTCAATATGTGCTCTTAATGTTAGAGTCACAGAGCAAATATATGAGTAAAGAAATAACAAAATACTTAGAGATTTAGCATTATAGTCTATTTCGGGTAGCTTAGACAAATAGTCTAAATCTCCCCATTCATCAGATGCGAATCAATGATGATCGGAAGATTTAGACTATTTGTCTAAGCTCCCTGAAATAGACTATAATGCTAAATCTCTAAGGCTTTTGTTATTTCTTTACTAATATATATATATACATATACATATATATTGTTCATTTTTGTTCTCAAAAAAAAATTTTGACATCACACGGTCGCAACATATTGCAAACATCATACAAGGCTGACATCCGGTCAGCCTTGTTCTCAACAAACTTTAAAAAAAAAAAAGAAAAAGGAGAGAAATAAGAAATTACAGTTATTCGCCCATTCATAAAGGAGGAGAAGAAGAGAGAGGAAAAAAAAGGAGAGGAAAAGGAAATAAAAAGAGAATTATAACCACACAAATAAAAAAAAACATAAGCACGTCATTTCTGAAATTACACTCTGATGATAAGCTTTGCTTTGAAATCGATTAGACATATAAAACATCTTTTTGTCTTTATTTTTTACGCATTGTATTGCCTCGAATTTTATTATTTATATATATATATATATATATATATATATATATATATATATATATATATATATATATATGATCCAAAGATCAGGTGAAGAATTCTCCTTACGACGTAGTGGTTTTTTTTAAAATGTCGTAGTTTGGCAGAGCTAAATGTGCTTCTTAGTTATAAAGACCTCGCGATCTCCCTGTCCAGTGATCTTGCCACAAAAGCAACTACAGAACTGTTATTAATGCTCGTCTTATTTTTTTCTTTTTTTCTTTTTTTTTTTTTCGATCTCTCACACAACCGGATCTGATGTTCATTATCCGACATAGAACGTAAGTGTTTTATGCGTAGATTTCTTTTATGGAGTCGGCAATAACGAGACTGTGGCGCGGTTGTGGCGCGGTTGTGGCGTAGATGCTGAGTGATAGAAAAGCAACGGATCTGTTAGTTTTTAATGACTCTGGGTGACATGTTTGTCAAAAACACTCGGCAAGCAGAAGAGGCGGCTTCTTCTTTCCTTTTTCATTCTTTTCTGCTTTTCTTTTTCTTTTGATTTCGGCCGGGTTTTTGATGTGCGGCAAAGTAAGACGTCATATTCGCAAAAAAATACCTTTGATCGTATGACTTTCTTTAACTGTTCACATTATCTGGCAAAAGAGCGAAAAATGACTTCAGAGAAAAAGAGAGATAGATAGATAGAGAGAGAAAGAGAGAAAGAGAGAAGAGAGCGGAGAGAGAGTGTGTGTGTGAGAGAGAGAGAAAAGAGAAAGAGGGAGAAAGAGAGAAACAGGAGAGAGTTGGGGAGAGAAAAGAGAGTGAGAAATGAGAGGTATTGTTAATAAAAAGAAAAGAAAGAAAGAGAAGTAAAATAATAGAGACGGAAGAGAGAGGAGAGAAATGAGAAAGACGAGAGAGAAAAGGAGAAGATAGGGAGAGAGAGGGGGGGTATGAAGAGAGATAAAGGAGAGAGATGGGGGAGTAGGAAGTTGGAGGAATTGTTCATAGATAAGAAAAGAAAGAAAGGAAGAAAGAGAAGTAAAATGAAAGAGAGGGGGAAAGAGAGACAGGAGATAAATGGAAAGACAGATAGATAGATAGGAGAGAGAAGAGAGAGAGGGAGGGAGAGAGGGAGAAAGGG
Organism: Doryteuthis pealeii; assembly: GCA_023376005.1. Classification (NCBI taxonomy): domain Eukaryota; kingdom Metazoa; phylum Mollusca; class Cephalopoda; order Myopsida; family Loliginidae; genus Doryteuthis; species Doryteuthis pealeii. Next base: position 14,555,287 of record CM042159.1, read on the forward strand.
AGAGATGGGTAGAGAGAAAGAGAGTGAGAAATGGGATGTATTTTTCATAGATAGAAAAGAAAGAAAGAAAAGGAAAATGAGAGAGAGAGAAAGGGGAAGGAAAGAGAGAAGAAGGAAGAGAGAAGGAGAGAGAGACAGAGAGAGACAGAGAGAGCAAACAATGCGGGTATTTTTCATAAATAAGAAAAGAAATGCAAAATGAGAAAGAGAGGGTGAAGAAAGAGAAGGAGAGAAAGGGAAGGAGAGAGATGGGGTGAAGAGAAATGAGAGAGATAAATGGGGGTATTTTTTCATAGATGAGAAAAGAAAGAAAGAAAGAAAGAAAAGTAGAATGAGAGAGAGATAGGGGAGAGAGAGAGGGGGCGAGCAAGGGGGAGAGAGCGAGAGGAGAGATAAAGAAGAGAGAAGAGTGTATTGTAATTATAATGGTCTACGCGGAATTTGGGGATTGAAAAGAAAACAGTAATCAGATTTCTGGTGAAAGAGAAGAAAAAGAAATAAGAACAAAGTTTAAAGTTTGGAAGAGTAAACACTCAACAGGGGGGGTAGCAATTAACGGACGAATGACCCCGGAACTAGACTTAAAATAAAAACGGAAGTACCGGGTTTCCGAAGTGGAAGTGGGTGACCCTTCCACCCGAGGACGAGAAACAGAAGAAGAAAAAAATCGGTATTTTTCGGCTGGGCCACTCTAAGGGGCAGACGGGGCTTCCCTCGTTCCCCTCGTGATGTCTTTCGCAGAGTAGTACCGAATATGATTTAAGAAAGAATGATTTGACCTTACCCTCTCTCTCTCGCCTCTCTGAAAAAAAACCCACGAGCCTAGAAAGGAATAAACTACCCCTTTGTGACTACACGACTTGCGTATGTTGTTTCTGAACTAAAGACGACTACTACTACTAGCGACTACAAATACTACCAGCCGACTGGCCCTATGCTATAAAGGAGAATGAGAGATGAAAGAGTTAGAAATGGGAGGTATTCTTCATGAATAAGAAAAGAAAGTAAGACAAATAAAATGAGAGAGAGAGAGAGAGGGGGGACGAGAAAGAGAGGAAACAGGGAGAGATAGAGGAGGTAAGTGAGAGGGAGATATAGAGAAATGGGAAGTATTATTCATAAATAAGAAAAGATAAAAGAGATGTAAAATGAGAGAGAGGAGGAGTGAGGATGAGAGTGGTAGTGAGCGAGGGCAAGAGAGAAATGGGTGGGTGTATTACTCATAAATAAGAGAAGAAAGAAAGAGAGGTAAAAGGAAAGAGAAGTAAAAGGAAAAAAGAGGTGAATGAAAATAAACAGAAGAAAATAAATGGAGAGCTAAATGCAAAGAAAGAGAAAGAAAAAAATGAAAGAAAGGAAAAAAGAAAGAAAGAAAAGAAGAAAGAAAGAAAGAAAGTAAGAAAGAGAAAGAAAAAGAAAGAAAAGAAAGAAAAAGAAGAAAAGAATGAAAGAAAAAAAAGAAAGAAAGAAAAAGATACAAAGAAGAAGAAAGATAAAAGAGAAAGAAAGAAAGAAAAAGAAAGAAAAGGAAGAAAAAGAAAGAAGAAAGAAGAAAGAAAGAAGAAAGAAAAAGAAGAGAAAGAAAGAAAGAAAAAAAAAGAAAGGAAAGAAAAGAAAGAAAGAAAAAGAAGAAAGAAAGAAAGAAAGAAAAGGTAGAAAGAAAGAAAGAAAAGAGAAAGGATAGAAAAAGAAAGAAAGAAAAGAGAAAGAAAAAGAAAGAGAAAGAAGAAAGAAAAAGATAGAAAGAAAAGAAAGAAAGAAAAGAAAGAAAAAGAAAGAAAGAAGAAAGAAAGAAAGAAAGAAAGAAAAGAAAGAAAGAAAGAAAGAAAGAAAAGAAAGAAAGAAAGAAAGAAGAAAGAAAGAAAGAAAGAAAAGAAAAGAAAGAAAGAAAAACAATGAAAGAAAGAAAGAAAGTAAAAGAAAGAAAAGGAAGAAAAGGAAAGAAAGAAAGAAAGAAAGAAAGAAAGAAAGAAAGATAGAAAGAAAAGAAAGAAAAAGATAGAAAGAAAGAAAGATAGAAAAGAAAGAAAAGAAAAGAAAGAAAAAAAGAAAGAAAGAAAGAAAGAAAGAAAAAAGAAAGAAAGAAAGAAAAAGAAAGAAAGAAAGAAAAAAGAAAGAAAGAAGAAAAGGAAAGAAAGAAAAAAGATAGAAAAGAAAGAAAGAAAAAGAAAACAAGAAAGAAAAAGATAGAAAGAAAAGATAGAAAGAAAGAAATAAAAGGAAAAAAAAAGATAGAAAGAAAGAAAGAAAAAGAAAGAAAAGGAAAGAAAAAGAAAGACAGAAAAAGAAAGTAAGAAAGAGAGAAAAAATAGTGTGGACACAAGGAAAGTAAGGAAGAGCAAGAAGTAGGAAAGCAAGAGAAAGAATAAAGAAACAAAAATGAAAATTAATACATATAAAAGGGAGGTAAAAGAAAGAAAGAAAGAAAGAAAAAGTAGATAATAATAAAGAGAGAAACAGAAAGAAATGAAGAGAGAAGGAGAAAGAATAGATAAAAAGAAAAATATATGTATAAAAGAAAGAAAGTAGATATAATTAAAGAGAGAAACAGAAAGAAATGAAGAGAAAGGAGAAAGAATAGAGAATGAGAAAAAGAAATATATATATATATATATATATATATATATATATGGGAAGGGAAGATATCCGTTAAAAAAGACTGTTTACAGAAACGAACGCTGAGTTCAACCGCTGAAATTTTTGAAAAATGCATGTTCTGTTTTAAAAATAAAATAAATTTTATTTTTAATTTTTTAAAAATCAGAAGCATTATAGTTTATAGAAAAACTCAAAAGAGTTTGTTGTAAAAGTTTATATAAAAATGTAAAGTGGGTATCAAAATGGTATAGTATATATTTTTCAGCTGTTAAAAAAAAAATATATACAAGTCCACATGGTAATTTGAAAAAAGATGTTTGAGTTCCAAAATTTACTTGTGGCGTTGATAAGTCCGTAGTTATAGATGAAAGTCTTCAAGGTGTAAAAGTCCCAGATATAATGTTTTTTCATTTGACAAATATGAAAAATAGATGGAAATTAATCCGACAGCATGAAATTTAACATTATGAAAAAACATGATGTTTGTTATGTATATGTTATATAAACTTTTACAACAAACTCTTTTGAGTTTTTCTATAAACTATAATGCTTCTGATTTTTTTAAAATTAAAAATAAAATTTATTTTATTTTTAAAACAGAACATGCATTTATATATATATATATATATATATATATATATATATATATATATATATATATATATATATACTAGCAAAAGTACCCGGTCCATGACCGTAGTAAAACAGATTAGAAACATCAGAGAGTGAGTGAGAAGAAAAAAACATGAATAAGAGAGAAAATAAGAGGAAAATTATTTATCAAATAAATAAAAAAATGCCCGAGAATTGTATAGTAGAATGTTTGTTTATTTTAGGAAGTGTTTTTTGTCTTTTTTACATTTAAGATATTATTGAACAATATTTTATTATCAGCAACAGCTGGTATATGGCCTGTTTCGCAAATCGGTTGATTTTGGTTTAATTAATTAATTATATCCCTTAATCAGTAAAAATCGGTAACCAAATATGGTGTGTTTTTTAGTTAGAAGGTTATCAATGTGTATGCTAGATTTCGAATCGAGTGACCTTGCTTTTCGGAGATTATACATCGACACGTACATACCAAACTTCCTTTTATATATATATATAGATATATAAAAGAAAGAAAGAAAGAAAGAGTAGATGAGCATAAAGAGAGAAACAGAACGAAACGAAGAGAAGCGATGCGAAAATTAAGAAAATAAAGTAAAAGAAACAAAAGAAAAAAAAACTTTATGATTAACGTCTGAGAGAGAATTCTTTTTTTCTACTGAAAGCCTAAAGCCAGACATCACTGTTATTCGAGTCTTTAACAAAGCATAAGTTGATCTAAAGAGCTGCGTTTCCTTTTATAACAGATAGAAATCTCTAGGAAATGTTGCAGCAGGACTTTCTTGCAAACACGGGGCTCAGCTGTTCTCGTACAGTCACGCGAAGTCTCGACGTTCACAATTCACCGTAAATCTAATATCAAATGTGCACTTAGACTATGTAACCGAGCCATATATGAAACAGTCCTATATCATCCGACTAATTTTAAACTACTTGATTTAAATTTTGCTAAATCATATGAAATTTTTCATTTTTCACATTCATAATGTGAAATTAAAATTATGAAAATTTCTTGTCCCCCCGCTATGAGTTAAATAGTACCACTATTAAATAACACGTGAAAATTGCTATGCCATTAAAAAAAACTCAAAGA
>CM042159.1:14569589-14632089 GCA_023376005.1 Doryteuthis pealeii
AAAGACTGATTTGGATAAAAGGAAAAAGCGGTTTAGTTGTTTTGATATCCAGGACGACGAAGTGGCAGGAGGATGGAGAAGATGAGGAGAATGTGCAGGTTGGGGAATAGGAAGAATAAGAAAAGAGAGAAAAAGGGAAAAGAAAAATTAGAAGAAGAAGAAGAAGAAGAAGAAGAAGAGAATGAGGACGAGGAGGTGTAGGTGGATAGCGGCAAACAAAGAAGAATAAGAATAAGAATAAGAATAAGAATAAGAAGAAGAAGAAGAAGAAGAAGAAGAAGAAGAAGAACAACAACAACAACAACAACAACAACAACAAGATCTTGAACGAAAAGACAAATGGTAAAAAAGGTGAAGAAGAAGAAGAAGAAGAAGAAGAACAACAACAACAACAACAACAACAACAACATCATAAACAAGATTACATTATAGTCCCGGGAATTAGGGATCTACTAACTGAAGGAAAAAATTAGCGAAGAACAGCGTTTATTTTGGCAACAGGATGATTGATCTAAATCGGAAGAAGGGTTAAAAAAAGACTAAAAATGTCAACAGAGAAAGAAAAGAAGAAATAAAAGATTATAAAATTAATAGATAATGATGATGCCTATGATGATTTTAATACATATATATATATATATATATATATATATATATATATATATATGGTATAATGCTTAGCAAGCTAGATTTGCTGACCATTGTTAGTTAATGAGTTGGATTCTTATGTGGCGCCCATACTTCTTGCCTTGTGCCACATCTAAGCTAAGCTTAGTGAAATAACTATACATGATTTTTTCTCTGTCTCTGCTTATATATATATATATATATATATATATATATATATATATATATATATATATATATATATATATATATATATATATAATATATATATATTATATATATATATTCAATTACAAACTACTTGATAAAAGATTCAAAGGAAAAATTTTAAAAAATTCAAAATAATAAGGATTTCATTATTTTTAACCAAATTTGTTTGAATGAAAAGGTACTGTCCATATATATATATATATATATATATATATATATATATATATATATATATATATATATATATATATATATATCACTCTTTCTACTTGACGTAGAACTACGAAACAATCAACCACCCAGTGAACTTTTAGTTCATCACATTTCTTTTTTTCCTATTCATTGCTGATCTTGTTTTTGCTTCTTCTTCTTCTTCTTCTTCTTCTTCTTTCTTCTTCTTCTTCTTCTTCTTCTTCTTCTTCTTCTTCTTCTTCTTCTTGTCAGAGTCATCTTTCCTCTTCCTCTTCCTCTTCCTCCTCCGCTCTTCTTGTTCTTGTCCTTGTTTTTGTTGTTGTTGTTATTGTTGTTGTTGTTGTTGTTCTTCTTCTTCTTCTTCTTCGTCGTCGTCGTCGTCGTCGTCGTGGTCCTCAGTTTTCCTCCCTCATCCTACCTTCTCCACTACTTCTTCGTTCTCTTTCTTCTTCTTTTTTTTCCATACTAACTTCCTCGTTTCCTCCAAATAATAATAATAACAATAATAATAATAATCCTTCTCTCTTCCCTTTTCCTCGTCGTACCTTCTTTCCCGGTTAATTTTCCCGCGCTTCAATCTTCATTTTTTTAAAACTCCCCATATCGTAGAACGCCGCCAAACTGCTAAATTCCTGTTTTCGAAGAAAAACCTGAAAAATCGATTGCAACATTCAGCTGCACATTTATTGAATCACATTCCAAGACATGAAACTTGGAACCTCTTCCTAATGGTTTCTTCGACTCTCCTTGTTTTTCTTTCTTTCTTTCAAGGCTGCATTCTTCACAACACGTTTCTCTTACACCATTCTTCTTCTCTTTTTATTGTTTTAGAATTTTCTTTTTTCGTTATAATTGTATCAGTTTGCCAAAAATTTGGATCGCATTGTCTAACTTTAACTAACTTAAAAACAACACCAAAAAAAAAACAAGTGTTGCTTCAGTGTTGTCATCTGATGTGCACACTTGACACCACTGTGACACTCTTACCAATAATGTGCGGTAAAGTAGGGAGTCGACGGTACGTATAGCGCCCATCTCCTCAAAAAAAATCTCCCTGGTCTAGTGCTAGCAAAAACGGGATAGACTTCCTCGATGTCCGGCTGATACTGACAATAGGCCACTCCAACCTTTATTATTATTTCACTCCTTGCCAGTTTTTCACATTAGAGTTAGTTGGTGGTCTTTCACTTAAAGGCTGGGTAACAGCAAGTTTCCTCAGGTCCTTTTGAGTATTCTAGCCGATCTTAACAATGAAGTTGTTTGGATGGTCTTGATTCTTCCTCTGATTTCCAATTGCTCCAGTTCGTTTTTTAAACTCTTGAGAACTGTTCCAAGGGCTCCAAGTACAATTGGCACCACTGTCATCTCATGTTCCAGTTTTATAATCATTATTTTGTTATTGTCGCTGTACTGAATTGAATTTTCATCACTAGGTCTTTACCTAAGATCGAAAGTGAGGAAAGTAGTTATTATTCTAGAAACCATGTATTAACCCTAAGTAATCTATCTATCTATCTATCTATCTGTACATATATAAAGGGTAGTTGTGTGTATCTGTATGTCCGGAGGAAACTTCGAAAATAAAACAATAACGACAAGTAAATATATATACACATTAAATATCACCAGGGCTGGGTTTTGAGCCAAAATAATGAAGAAGATAATTAAAAATAAAATTTAATGATAACAGTGTAGAATTACATTTGCATTTAAAATTTTAAATAGTAGACAATATTTTTTTCTTTTCAGAGTGGCTGAATCAACACTAGGTCTTTTTTTATATAGGGATTTTAATGGGGTATCCTGCGAGTATCCAACTCGTGATTCCGTAATAATGGATCTGCGAGAGTAACTTTTTTGCTGGGTAGCCGCTTCTAGTAAGCTGATAAAGGTTTATTGGCTGTACAGTTATATTTTTGCCAGCGCCATTAGATATAATATAAGATGTACTAACAAAAATTAAAACGCCTTCTGGCGGTATAAAAATTACTTTTTCAAAGATATGGTGGGGTTAAAAATTCAACGTTTGTATCATAAGTAAGTAAAATCATCAAATTTATTAAAGGAGCAAAAAATGAAATAAAACAATTTGAAATGGAAACTTAGTTCTGTCCCTCTCAAATAAAATGTTGTATACATCTATAAATTATTAATAATAATTATTTTGAATGATTTACACAGATTTTAATGAAATCGTAGCTATTTATTTGTAAACATTTAGTTAAATTCTTGTTACTGAAAAAAGGTCAAGAGTAAAAAATAACAGCTTTTATTTATTTTATTAATATTAATTGTTCTTTATCCTATGTATTAACGATTTTGGGTAATGTGACGTAAGCAATGACGTAGTTTCGGTTAGAGAGAATAGAGAACTCCATTATTCATAGATTTATAGACTAGACACCCTTTAGATCATTAATATTGCATAGGAATATTAAAACATATAATTATGTGCAAGTTATTTGTATTGAATAGAACACACGATACTATATAGTTGAATGCAAATAAACATATATTATTAAATGAGAACTAGCAAGACCTGGGGATATACTACAGTATGATAATTTAATTATTACAACGTTTGATATGTTTGCTTAAGAGCTATTGCATAATAGTTCAATATGTAAAAGTATAATAATCATGATTTAACTCTTTCATTATTTATTTTCTTTCTTTCCTTCTTTTCATCTTTTCATTATGTTCGATTGAAACAAATTAGCGGTATCACTTCTGCACGCTCACTATCTCTCTCTCTCTCTCTCTCTCTCTCTCTCTCTCTGTCTGTCTCTCTCTCTCTCTTTATATATATATATATATATATATATATATATATATATATATATATATATATATATGAAATAAAAATGGAACTTTATCCGACAGTGTGAAATTGATATGTTGAAAAAACAAAAGATGTTTACAAAAGCATGGGATCATCAGGAGAGAATTTGACTAGCAGCGTTCTGTTTTGCGCATTCTTTCTTCTAACGGTCATTTCATCCCGTCTTATTTTTGTTGAAGACCGATCCACATGTGGTCGATACAGATATTCTGAGGGACCTCACATCAGTGAGGGGGGGGGGGGAAATGTTGCTTTTTTAAAACCGTAGAGAGGAAGGCCCCGAAACGGTTGCACATTCTCTCCTGATGATCCCATGCTTTTGTAAACATCTTTTGTTTTTTTCAACATATCATATATATATATATATATATATATATATATATATATATATATATATAATATATATATATATCCCCTACACTATTTCTTTCTTCCTTTCTTTCTCATCTGGCAATCCCCTCTTGTAAACAATTAAAATGAAAAATTAAGGAACAAGAATATTTATATATATACGAGGACGAGTCCAAAAGTAATGCTATTTTGTTTAGGACAGGTATAATTACCAACACAGGAACATGTATCATACATCAAAATGAAGCTGGTCCTCTGTGGACCTCATCACTACTTCTCTAGTCACCGTTTCTCTCAATATCAATGTTCTACCTTTGAATGAAAGCATATATCCCTGCCCCGTAAAATTATGTTGACTGTTCTTTGAGCCACTTCTCCACTACATATTTCACTTCCTCGTCACTGGAATAATGTTTGCCTCTCAAACCCTCTTTCATGGGACCGAAAAGATGATAGCCTGAAGGTGCTCTATCTGGTGAGTATGGAGGATGCGGTAAAGTTGTCCACCTGAACGAGGCAATTTTTCTCCGTTGGCCTTGATGCTTGAGTGTGGTCCAGCATTGTTATGCAGAAGGAGGATTGGATTATCAAGCTGGTCTTATTTGTCAGATTCTTGTTAGGGTTTTAATGTAGGCCTTGCTTTTTATTAAAAAAATCTTCACATGAAATAAATAAAATGGCATTATTTTTTTACTCACCGTTGTAGTTTCAATTAACATACAAATGATTGATACCAAGTCAAGAGTCAATGACGTTTGAACAATCCAATTCAGCATTTAATCCAAAATGGGCAAATATCCTGTTGGATTAATTATGGTATGTGGTGTGCTAAAGACCACAACTTAGATGTATAGACTGTTCCAAAACCACGGTGGTTGAATTGTCCAATCAAAACCACCCAAACATGTATTTAATTTACTATTTAAAGGCGTTGATAAATTGTCTTAAAATTACTTGCCGGAAGAACTGCTTAAAGGAATGACCAGTAGGATCAACTATGATACAACTTCTACTTTGAGATCCTATAAACAGCGCTCACAAAACAGGATCTGTACGGCCACTTACCTCCTATCACACAAACCGTCCAAATAAGACGAATAATATATAATCCATCGGTAAGATGTTCTTTTCTTTGAAGGAGATGTCGCATTAAATGGCGTACATTTTCGTATCTATTTTTCAGAAAAATATATACCTAGTAACATGTTTACAAATTACTTGTAAAAAGAGAAACAACAAAAATAATTCATAGAACAACTGCCAACAACAGACTTTCAATTTTCCCCTATTTTTTTAAACAGAAAACATGTTTGTTGTTTTTTTTTGTTTTTTTTTTCTTCTTCTTTTTACACAAAAAAAATTGTCAAAGATATGTCTTACTACACCGTCACCATTCCAAGACAAAAAAACTCCAAATACGATAGCAACGCTATGCGTCAAAAATTCAAATTTCCTTAACAATTTTTCTTCGGAAAAAAGAAGAGAAAAACGAATATAATTTTCTGGTTATTATATATTGCAAACACATTCTTACTAAACCGACATAGAATTAACCTATCGAAAGATCAATAATAATAATAATAATAATAATAATAAAAATAATAATAATAATAATAATAATAATCTATATATATGAGAGAAAGTTTAGCATGATTTGGTATGTACGTGTCGACTTATAACTCACAAACGAGAGATCATTCAGATTTGAAATCTCGCATACTACTTGATATGCGTATAACTAAGAAACACACAAAATTTGTTTTTTGATTTTTAATAATTAAGCGATAATTCAATAATTAGGAAAAAATTATAAAATACCGTATATACACCCCTCCATCCTCACCCTACTAACGTTGACAGGAGTTTAGTTTTGAACTTCCTAGACGGCAGAAATGAACATTCGTATTTTTTTCATGCAGTAAGAGTACTGTATGAAAAAAATACGGATGTTCAAGCCTAAAAAGAACTAAACTACCCTCCCACCCCACATACTGTCGGCACAAATCGAGACCTTCCCACCACATTTCCTGTCGACACAAATCGAGCTTTGAAGTATCGTTAGGACTGGTCCCTAACTGTAATAAAAAAAGACGAGTTCTAAAATTTAAAAAACCTTTCACTCCATTCGTCGGCACAGGCTTTAAAACAGACACTGTATAAAAACAGACGAATTTTTTATTTTAAAATAATTCTATTCTAAGCATGTGGTCATAGAAAGGCAAATGATATTTACTATGCATTTTTATTAGGTATCAACAATTCAAGCGATCTGTACAAAAAATAACAAACCCAACATTAGTGAAATAGCATTTAATATTGGTAACGATATACTAAACATCTTCAATAACTAACACACCAGTCTTAGCAACCCCATAAAAATAATAGACTCTCCCAATTTGGAAATGCAAATAAAAGAACAAGGAAAAAATACCTAACACACTACCACCTTCAATCCCCTGATGACGACCGAAGAAACAGTTGAAAGCGATAGGGAAAAGAATATGGGACAATTCCTATACCAACTGGATCTTGAACTATGGAAAATAACTAGACTAGAAAAACTTCAGATAAAAATAATGAAAAAGAAATATTCCGTCGATTTTAACAACACTTGCCTAGATAATAACTTGCTGTCAAAATACACAACATTCAAACTATATATATATATATATATATATATATATATATATATATATATATATATATATATATGGCGGTTTTATATGAATATATATAACTTATATATATATATATATATATATGCATATAAATTGTTTTTTTCTTTTGGCCAAAATATTGTACCAATAGATTATTTTTTGTTGGTACGATTATCTTGGTCTTTTCTTTTATCCAAATTTTTTTTTCTCCCAGGTAGCGGTTTGGTAGTATATTTTTACAATCAAACTATTTGCTGGTTTTTTCTCTCACCGCCAGGATTTACCAATAAATTTGGTATATTAAATATATATATATATATATATATATATATATATATATATATATGTGTGTGTGTGTGTGTGTGTGTGTGTGTGTGTGTGGTAAGGATAAAGGAAAAGTGGACAAAAAGAAATAACCCAAAACAAATAGGTGTGGAGAGAGAGATATTTCGTTACGCTTTAAGCGGTATTTCTTCAGTCAAATTTATTAAAGCACCGTTCATACACTTGTATTTATAGAAGAGAACGTGAGTGAGTGTGCGGGGGGGGGGGTTGGAGAGTAATTCATGATGGAATGGTTTGTGAGGATTTGGTTGGTCAGAGCGCATCTATCATGGAAAATAGTGGGAGAAAAGATCAAAAGATTCGGATTTGTTCGTGGTCATAAAATATATCTCTCTCCACATCTATTTGTTTTGAGTTATTCCTTTTTGTCCACTTTTCCTTTTTCCTCACCACATTCTGTCGCATTTACTCCCCCCCCACCATCTTCATATATATATATATATATATATATATATATATATAAAGTTAATAATAATAATCTATATATATATAAGAGAAAGTTTAGTATGATTTGGTATGTACGTGTCGACTTATAACTCACAAACGAGAGATCATTCAGATTTGAAATCTCGCATACTACTTGATATGCGTATAACTAATATAAAGGAAGCGCGTGGTGTAATGGTTGAAGTCTTGGGAAATGGACTCGTCGCCCCGAGTTCAAATCCTGGACGTGGTAATTGCATTTCACTTAGCGCTAATACCCTTGGGAAAGGTATGAATCCTACTCTTTCTCCAGCTATGGGTAAATAGTAGGGCAGACTGGGCTCTTTAACCTTGGTTAGGCAACCGGTCTAGGAGAAGGAAAACTCTGAATTCAAACCTGTTAAACTCCTCTTAAGAAGTTGACCATGTGTCGCATCCTGCTCGTGCGGACGGGTTGGTAAATATATATATATATATAAAGTTCCAGAATTAGTCAATCTTGCATATTCATCTCTGAGGCTTTCAAATCACACAAGGCACAACCTGTCAGCGCACCAACTAATATGATACTACCCATCGTAGTGTGTTCCTTGAACCTTTTCGGTTACGTGATATAAGCACTGATGACTGGCACGTAGCTGCATAATGCATAACTTTAAACTCGACCTAATATCACACTAAAATGTGTTATTTTGTGACCAGAATTATTGACTGTGTGGATGCGAAAAGGTTAATATTGATTAACCCAAATAGCAATAACCTATGTAACAGGAGATACGTGAAACACTGCGCAGTATCAAAAGTGATAGTAACCTTCGCCAAATTAGAACCTTGCACTTTGAATGTAAGGGAAGGTTTTTGAATTTAAATTTTTAATCGTTTTTAATTTTTTTTTTTTAATGGAACAGCTTCCGCAGATTTTTATGAATTTGTTTTAATACAAAATTTTTTTTAGACGTATTTCATTTCGCACTTTTCACGATACAACAGAAAAATAAATCCCAAAATGGAGTCAAATAAATGAGAGAGAGAAAAAAAATAAATAAATACGAAATAGAAGAATTATAGTTTTGGCGCGAAATAGATCGATAAAAATGCCGTTGTATTTCCATACAAAACACTCTGTACATTTTTTTTCTTTTTTCATTTTATTTATTTATCTATTTATTTATTTATTCATTTATTTATTTATTTAGAATGTTGTTAATCGCGCTAAACAGATGAAATATTCGTTAATGAACCATTGTGTAATCTTATAATATTAAACATGTTTTCTCACGCGTGCGCATGCGCGCCATTGGGCGTGATTGCGTTCGTCGTCCATCGGCTGCAAGATTTCACTACCGGCCTCTTTGCGCATGCGTCAGTGTGAGATCTGACAATCTTATGTAATAAGAAGATGTGTGTGAACATGTTTCTAAATACTTTATGAGCCTATATTTAAAAAGAAAAAAACAATATTTGTTATTTTGTGATGATTTAATTAATTATTCAGTTGTAATTGGGCTTCGTTAAAAGCAAGTGCAATATCGTGTATTTTTTAATTGAGACAACAGTACAACAAATTTTACAGGGAAATTTAATAGCATAATAAAAAGGAAGAGAAAATAATGGGTGAATTAAATAAATTAATTAAGTTGCAAATAGAGTAATACCTTGACTTATGAGTTAGTTAGAAGCGCGTGGTGCAATGGATAGAGTCCTACGAAACGGATTCGTCGATTCGAGTTCGAACACTAGACGGAGCTACTGTTCACATAGCGCTAATACCCTTGCGGAAGGTATGAATCAAACTACTCTCCCTCTAGCTCTGGGTAAATTAGTAGGGCAGACTGGGCTCTTTAACCTTGATTAGGCAACCAGTCTAGGAGAATGAAAACTCTGAATTAAAAACCTATTAAAGTCCTCTTGGGGTGGTCACTACTAGAATAGGCTCAGTACTAATTAGTAATCTATTTCACTAATGAGTTAATTTCGTTCCGCTCGTATATCAATTTCCTCGAATAGTAAATCAATTTTTCCATTAAAATTCATTGAAATTTCAATAATTCATTTCAGCTCTCGCTCCAAAAAGCTTTTTTTAAAAATTTTAAATAAGAAAATTAGCACTGTATTGAATAAAAGCATATTAAAAACAGAATATAATGAATTGTGTGTTGTAAGTTGTCGGAATGGCCTAAATTCAGTATCAGTTAAACAGCGAGGAGTCTATCCCCTTTTCACAAGTGCTAGACCAAGGACATTGTTCATGCATCTGAGGTGGAAGGTCACACCTACCACCAGCCCCTTACTTTACCACGCAGATTTCTGTGCTACTCATACGTTGTGTTGGCGAGGTCCGGTATCGAACCAGAAACCTTGTGGTTTCTAGACTAACACTTGTAATATGTTTTACTGTTTATTTACTTTGGTGAAATGAATTTGGAAACTGAAATGTTTTTAGTGAACGTATTAACACAAGCGTATTTGATGCTCACTCGTACCTTACATTTTAGTTCACACCACAAAGTAAAATATCGACTGAGTGACAGTACTTACGCATATTATATACAGGTTGTAAGATGGCCATTATTACAAATAAAGGACATAGTCACTTTTATTGAAGTTTACTATGTATTAAAGCAACGCAGATGCATAGGCAGATGTATAGGCAGATGCAAGTATTGCGTAAACCCAGAGAGTTTTTTGGTAGTTTAGACTCAATGAGCAAGCATCTAGCCATTGAAAATGAAGTCCGCCCCGCTGTCTCCACTGTTCCGTTCTGGTGCGGAAAATAGGGGGCAGATCTCTCGTGTTTAATCTTATTCTCAATTAATAAATTTTGAAAGTTTTCTGACAGGAATTCGCTTCCATTGTCGCTTCGTGTGCGCTTGACTTTACCATATGGACTGACGTCTGCTAGATATTGTTTGGTTGCTAGCAGTGTATCAGATTTTAAGGGTTAAAAAGGATAACATTATAAGTCCAGAAAAATCGCCACAAGTCTTGTTGATCAGTTGTTGCATGACTTAAACGCATGCCCTTAGTTAGAAAACCGGCCAGGCAATAAGATGAAGAACGTACAATAGAAACCAGACTAGACGCTGACATCATGGCCGAAGTAGAAAGAAGTAGAATCCAACATGGCGACTAGGTGGAGAACAGCAAGTAAGTTATATATGTATCTGTCTATATATATATCTGATACTCTACACTCTCTCTCTCTCTCTCTCTCTCTCTATATATATATATATATATATAAGAACTCTTGTGTATATACCCAACGAGGGTATATGACATTGTAACATAAACTGAAATGCTATCAATCCGTCCTAGCCCGCATAAAAACCAATCTAATTTTTGTTACGTTTTGTAAATAAGATAATTAACACTGTATTGTATAAAAACATAACAAAATAGAATGGGTAATCATGAACTTTAGTTTAGTAAATTCCTACCATAAAATTATGCTTGCAATTTATCTGAAATGAACTTAACTGTTATTAAGAACACATTTTATGATATTTTTGTGTTAAAACATGCAGTTGTATTGATTCGAACAAGTTTTTATATTTTTTTTTGTTTATATCGTACGATAATTCAAAATGTGTTCTTAATAACAATTAAGTTAATTTCAGATAATGCGCAAGCATAATTTTATGGTAGGAATTTACTAAACCAAAGCACATTTTGAATTAACGTACGATATAAACAACAAATATAAACTGGTTCGAATCAATACAGCTGCATGCTTTAACACAAAAATATCATAAAATGTGTTCATAATAACAATTAAGTTAATTTCAGATGATGTGCAAGTATAATTTTATGGTAATGCAGGGGCAGATAATCTCTACAGTAGGAATTTACTAAACCAAAGTTCATGATTACCATAGAATGTAATGAGTTATATGTTGTAATATGTTTTACTATTTATTTTTTTATAAATAAAATTTTTCTTTGGCATAATAAATTCAGAAACTTAATATTTTAGTTAACGTACTAACACAAAATAGGTCCGGTTTAGCTCAGTCGGTAGAGCATTCGACTAGGAACCACAAGGTTCCTGGTTTGTATACCATCCCTCTCAAACTCAGAGTATGAGTAGCACAGAAAAGTGAGGAGCTGATGGCAGGTGTGGCGCTCCACCTTATACGCTAAAATAATCTCCGTGTCCTAGCGCTAGGGAAAAGGGGATACACTCCGTCGCTGTTTGGCTGATACCAACTTTAGGCCACCCCGACGACTTCACTTTACTTTTACTTATTAACACAAATTTATCTGATGCTCGCTCGTACCTTAAATTTGAGCTCGATACAAAGCAAAAAATCGACCGTGACAGGTGGTAACTCAGAAAACTTATAAGTTGGGAGACTCGTTAGTCAAGATACGACTGTGTGTTGTCCATATTGAAAGACCTAGTGCATACTGGGTTATTATTTGAGCAACCAGTCTAGGAGAAGAAAAACTCTCAATTCAAACCATCTTCTTTCCGCTTCAAAACTGACCTTGTGTCACATATTGCCCATAGTTGAAGGGTAGGTCGTTTTTGAATTTTTTATGAATATCAAAATGATTCACCCGATGAAAATTGGGTATTGGTATGATAAACATTGACACCAAAAAGTAAGTTTCTAACTTGCACTGAGTTTTGAGCATTTAGTTTTAAATATCGCTCCACCCCAAATCATTGTTTATAAAACATTTAAATAAAAAATTGTTCAAAATTCTTATTATTTCAATCCATAAAAGATTATCAATTTATTCTATTCAAATAAAATTAATAAGATAAATCAAAAGTAGCATTTAAATTGAAATTATAACCCTATAAATATATAGCATTCATATATTCTGGTCATGCCTTTTATAAATTTCTGCCTTACAATCTATACATATATAAAGGGCAGTTGTGTGTATGTATGTATGTCCGGAGGAAACTTCGAAAATAAAACAATTAACGACAAAGTAAATATATATACACATTAAATATCACCAGGACTTTGTTTTGAGCAAAAATAATAGAGATTTGATTTATAAGATACTGCCATTCATAAGAAGATAATTTAAAAATAAAATTTAAATGATAACAGCATGGATTTTTTATTCATTTAATATTTTAGATAGTAGACATTAATATTTCTTTTCAGAGTAGCTGGATCAATGCAAGGTCTATTTTTTACATAGGGATTTAAATGGAGCATCCCACGTGGATTCAACACACGATTCAGTAATAATGGATCTGCGGGACTAACTTTAAAAAAATCCCACTCTACCTAGGCGACGCCGGATAGCCGCTGCTAGTTATTATATATCATTATATAAAATAGAAGCCTAAAAGACTCACTATTAGTAACCAGTAGATTTTTAAAGAGTGTTCACATTACAATGGTGGCCTATATTGAAATTATCACCCCTTAATTAGTTTCCAACAGAGTTCATACATGTTTGCTTTTGTTCCATTGATAAGAGAAAAAATAACTGTTTTACAATATCTTACTAAGTATTTTTTACTGACGTATCTCAATTAATGAGGTAAATGGTGCTTATCTGACCTAGTAGGATGGGGGTAATAATTTCAATTTAAAGGCTACTTTCGATATATCTTATTAATTTTATTTGAATGGATGTAATAAGTAATTGAGAGTTACTTCCCCTGTTTTATTATTACCCCCACCACCCTTTTGTATACCTTTAGCTTTCTGAAAGTATATATATTCCCAAGAATCCTGCAACTGTATTCTAAGTAGAATAAATCATTCTCAAGTCCGACCGTGTGTGTTTATTTATTATTACAATGGAATAAATTGATAATCTTTTCTGGATTGAAATAATAAGATTTGTGAGCAATTTCCTACCTAAATAAAAAAAAAGGATTTGGGGAGGCTCCATATTAGACGCTTTTGGAAATTCGGTCTATCTTCGCTACAAGTAAAATCACTTCTTTATCATGGAATGAAAAAAAAAAAGCTTGTGTTGCTGAAGTACTTTAGAATATATATATATATATATATATATTATATAATATATATATATGTGTGTGTGTGTGTGTGTGTGTGTGTGAAGAAAAGGAAGTGAATCCGACGGTATGTAGTATATTAAGAAAATTGAAAAAACACAGTTTTAAATAAGTTGAGTGTTAAGTTTATTGGCCGATGCTGCAGTGTTTCGATCTATTAATTAGATCCCCTTCAGGGCATTTGCTTGTATATGGAAGGTGATAAAAAACATTTTTTATCACAGAATAACGAGAAAAGCAAGTGAATGTTCTTGTTTGTCAGTCTGTTCCAAATTTTGAAGTCTGAAGAAAGGACGCTGAAAAAGTGGACAGTTTGAAATATGACGTCAAATATTCTCTTTTACGTGGAGTATGAGAGTGTGTGAGTTGTTTATCTTTATATATATATATATATATATATATATATATATATATATATATATAAAGATAAACCTAATGAGTCCGATATAAGTAAAGGTAAAGTAAAGTCGTCAGGGTGGCCTAAAGTTGGTATCAGCCAGACAGCGACGGAGTATCTTTATTATTTGCTTTACTTAGGTATTGAGCACTCTTTACTTATTAGCTTTAGTATATCCAAGCGGTTTTGTATGAATATATATTTTTCATATATATATATATATATATATATATATATATATATATATATATATATATACATATAATTGTTTTTTTCTTTTGGCCAAGTATCAACCGATTATTTTCGGTTGGTACGGCTATCTTGGTCTTTTCCTTTTTTCAAAAATTTTCATTTCTCCCTAGGTAATGTTTGGTAGCATATTTTTACAATCAAACTATTTGCCGGGTTTTTACTTACCGCAAGGTTTTACCAACAAGTTTGATATATATATATATATATATATATATATATATATTAAGAAATTTGAAAAAACAAGTGTTCCAAAAATAAGATGAATTTAGTCATCGACGCTTCATCACGATGTATTATGGGGTGAAGACATTGATGGATGTTTTATAGATGACAGGAGATAAAAAAAATCTTTATAAAAAATTTTTTTATACAAAGTTTTTTTTATCTCCTGTCATCTATAAAACATCCATCAATTTCTTCACCCCATAATACATCCTGATGAAGGTTTAAAGAAACCGAAACGTTTAAACGTCGATAAATAAATTCATCTTATTTTTGGAACATTTGTTTTTTCAAATTTCTTAATATTGTCGGATTTATTTCCATATTCACTCCCATATATATATATATATATATATATATATATATATATATATATATATATATATATATATAATGAATAGTGAATGAAAAAATGAGAAAAGTATTTGCATGGAAAGGTGCTCAATGCTAATAAAGCAGAGCAGATTTATAATTAATGTTGAAAATACATATCAAAATATATATGGCAGACCAAGGAAAAAACGGGCAGAACACCTACACTAAAATGGGAAATAATAAAAAAAAGCCCAGGCATACAAAGGCGGACAACGTTGCGACCTTTGCTTAGAAAAAAGTTGTGCATATTACAAAATGCAAGCAATAACTTGTTAAATAAGAGAAGTGAACTCGTTTCGAAATGTAGGCATTTAAACAAATTTTTACTGTGTCACTAACCACCTGACCCTAATTGATCCCTGAATTTTCGCTCTCCTTTTATTTATTTATTTAAAAAAAAAAATAATTCATCTGAACACCGCGTGCTTTAACACCAATGCAAGTTTGTTTGATTATAATGTTTTTTAAATACAAATTTAACGTCATGACATTACATCACGTGAATACAATCCACGTCACATAAAATTTAAACAAGCCACAGTTTTAAAAAAACAATTTTTAGCTTTGCATTTCCCATCGCGGGAAAAACGCTGCATATAAACGCTAAACAATTTGATTTTTACCATTTCACGACTGGTTTTTGACATCTCAACCACTTCTCATCTGATGATTGGACTACCAAGAAACTTTAAGTTATGAGTGTGAAATCATAATATCAACATTAATTATATATATATATATATATATATATATATGTTACATAAGATCTTTTGTCAATATTATTTAACTTTCTGGCAATTTCTTAGGCGTCAACAAATATCTACAGAAATAGATACAATGTTTCTTTTTATTTTAATTTTTTTCACTAAATCTTCCTGACAGTCAACATAAGTAGACGTAAGAAATCTCTGCTTATCTTATCAAGTCTCGTGCGAAATCGCGTTAATATCTCGCTTTTTTTTTCACCAACATAAGTGTTTTGTCTTTGATTGATGCGGTCTTTTTTTTCCAACTATCAAAAAGAATTGTCGTATTGTCATTTGTGATATCAGTTGAATGAACAGAAACATTTATGTTGTTTTCTTATATTCGGACTCTTCCCTCCCCTTCTCTCTCTCCCTCTCCTTCTCTCTCTCTCTCACACACTCTCTCTCTCTCTCTCTCTCTCTCTCTCTCTCTCTATATATATATATATATATATATATATATGTATATATATATATATATATATATATATATATATATATTTATGAATTATCATGTTGCACTAGTAGCAATGATATCCATGACAATCTCTCACCAACCGCCCTAACATTCATCGCCTTCGGGAGGTCCTCTCTTCAGCATCCAGTATCCGCGTAGCTGGTCAATGTAAGTCTTTGTTGGACGGTTCACAGTGACGTGTGCATGTACAGATTTCACTTCCTCATCACTGGAATCATGTTTGCCTCAGACTATCATCTCATTGACTCCATGAAAGAGGGTTTGAGAGGGAAACATTATTCCAGTGACGAGGAAGTGAAATCTGTGTGGAAAAGTGGCTCAAAGAACAGTCAAAAGAATTTTACGGGTCAGGGATACATGCTCTCATTCGAAGGTAGAACATTGCTATTGAGGGAAACCGTGAACTATGTGGAGAAGTAGGGTTGGGATCTACAGAGGACCAGCTTCATTTTTATGCATGATACATTTTCCTGTGTTGGTAATTATACCTGTCCTAAACAAAATGGCATTATTTTTTACTTACCTATGCGGAGAAGTAGGGATGCAATCCACAGAGGACCAGCTTCATTTTGATATATGATACATGTTCCTGTGTTGGTAATTATACCTGTCCTAAAAAAATGACATCCTCGTATATATATTGATGTGAGCCAGAATTAAATGGGGGCCAATAATAATTGGTCTTAAAGGATATCTAGTAGAGTGAGAATTTTAATTTTAAAATTATGTATGTTTTTTGTGATATATATATATATATATATATATATATGTGTGTGTGTGTGTGTGTGTGTGTGTGAGTGTGTGTGTGTGTGTGTGTGTGTGTTAATTTTCACAGTTTAATAATAAATAAACCAGGAACCTGATACAACATCGAGAAAATGCTATAGTCTTTTGCTTACACCTCCAATATTGGGAACCTGTTAAGTAAATAATAGGGCAGACTTAGCTCTTTACGGCTATCTTGGTCTTTTCTTTTTTTCAACATTTCTCCCCAGGTAATGTTTGGTAGCATATTTACCATGGCTAGGTAACTAGTCTAAAAGAACTTAAACTTTGAATTCAAACCTGTTAAACTCCACTTAAGAAACTGACATCGTGTCACAACCTGCTAATTCACAGAGGACCAGCTTCATTTTGATGTATGATACATGTTCCTGTGTTGGTAATTATAACCTGTCCTAAACAAAATGGCATTACTTTTTGACTCACCTGTATTGAGAAGTAGGGATGTGATCCATAAAGGACCAGCTTCATTTTGATGTATGATACATGTTCCTGTTTTGGTAATTATACCTGTACTAAACAAAATGGCATTACTTTTTGACTGCTCTCATATATATATTTTAATAGAAAATCCCTATGATGATATTAATAACAAATTAATGAGTGAAACACCAACATAACACACATACACATGAATTTTACTTTTTAAAATTCAAATATTCCTCATGCTTTAAAAATTAAAATTCCACCTGACTTTGTTCCTTATATTCTCGAGCCATCTTCTTTCCTTTTCAAAATCCGTCCCATGCGACAATGACGTCACCATAACTGTTTTCTCCATCGCGTTAGAACGCTTTCATCAAGCCTTTCAAAAAGTTTTTTTTCGAACATCTCGGAAATTCTCCGTATTTCAACCGATTTCATTTAAAACAATAAGGATTTACTCTGACAAAGGCCGCTATTTCTTTGTATACTAAATATTTCTGTAGTTTTTTCTATTATTGTTATTGTTATTTTAGTTTGTAGTTAAAATAATAATAGATAGAATACATGTATACATGGATAAACTCCTGGCCGAAACACGTGTCAGTATAATAAAATAAAATAAATCCTATTTTATCCATTCAACATTTTCTTTCCTTTATTTTTCATTTCAATATGTATATATATATATATATATAAATACATATATATTATATATAATATGTGTGTGTGCGTGTGTGTGTGTATATATGTGCCTGTGTGTGCATGCGTGTATGTGTGTGTGTCCGTGTTTTTATCTGTCTCTTTTCTCTGTGTGCATTTTTTACATTTTAATAATAAGTAAACCTGACATTAAATAGATCATCGAGAAAATGTTGCAATATTTTGCTTATTATTACGAATCTGATCGACGAGAAGTGTATTGAAGGACTTACATGTTCACGCGAGTAGGTGTACAATCATCGCCTGCTTTTCTAGAAAATAGATCAATTATCTGATACTGTGGCTTAGAGAAAGAAACAGATCTTAAGTGGTTTGAAGGGATACACAGGTTATATTTGCCGTATGGAAATTTAGATTGAGTAATGAAATGTAAAAAAGAAATAAATAAAACGCATGTTAGAATCAATAGAAAAAGCAGGGTTAATATGGCTGCCTGGGGGCTTGTTTTGACATTAAGCGTTCGGTGGTTTCTCTTCACGAGAGCCGCGTTCTTTTGGGGTTTTTTTTTTCGGTATGAGAGAAGAAGAAGAAGAAGAAGAAGAAGAAGAAGAAGAAGAAGAAGAAGAAGAAGAAGAAGAAGTATTGTAAGTCTGATAAGTAACGATTAACGAAGATTGCCACACTAGACAGGATTCTGTTGGCCGACGGGAGAACTGAAAGAGGATTTAAGGACGGATTAGCGTAACACTCTTAAGTTCGTTATTATGACGTTTCAATGTATATTTATGTACTTGACAATCTGTAGTTCCGTAGGTGTGCGTGCGTGTGTACATGTATGCGTATCATGTTTGCAAGTGAGTGTGTATAATATATATATATATGTGTGTGTGTGTGTGTGTGTGTGTGTGTGTGGTATAGTCAACTGTGTAAGCATCTAGAAATGAAAACATTAAAAAAACAAAAAAACAAAAAACAACAACGGCATAATAAAATACTTGTAACCGTGTCTATATTTAGATACAGGGAGTAATGCTAAATAAGGGATATTCCCCAATCTCTAGATATGTAGAACACGAGCCTCACCACCAATACGTTATCATGACGTTTTAGTGTATATTTATGTACTTGACAATCTGTAGTTCCGTAGGTCGATGTGTCTGTGTGAGTAAGTGAGTGTGTATGTCTGTGTATATTCATGTGTGCGTGCGTGCGTGTGTGTGTGTGTGTGTGTGTGTATTCACGTGCCTGTGTGTTGTATATTAAACTGCATAAGCATCTATAAATAAAAACAGTAAAAAAAAAAAAAAAAAAAAAAACAAAACAATCAAACTACATAATTAAATACATGTAGCCGTGTCTTTATTTACAACAGGGAGTAATGCTAATTAAGGGATATTCCCCAATCTCTAGATCTGCAGAACACGAGTCTCACCATCAGTATTTATCATGAGGTTTCAATGTATATTTATGTAGTTCCATTTATGTACGTGTATGTATGCATGGTTGTGTGTAGGTGTATGTGTGTATATGTCTGTGTATGTAAATGTAAATTAACTATCAATATTTAAAGAATGTATACATTATTTTGGGACATCCAGTATATATATATATATAATTTAATATACCAAACATGTTGGTAAATCCTCCCGGTGAGAAAAAAAAAACAGCTAATAGTTTGATTGTAAAAATATACTACCAAACATCTCCCGGAGAGAAAAATATTTTTGGAAAAAAAGAAAAGACCAAGATAATCGTACCAACCAAAAATAATCTATTGGTACAATATTTGGCAAAAAAAAATAAAAAATAAAAAAATAAAAAATATATATATATATATATATATATATATTCATACAAAACCGCCAGGAAACTAAAGCTAATAAGTAAAAAGTGCTCAATACCTAAGTAGAGCAAAAAAATAAAGATAAACCTAATGAGTCAGATAAACCTACTAAAAGTTTCGCTTAGGTTTATATATATATATATATATATATATATATATATATATATATATTTTTATCATTTACTATTGAAACAGTATGCAGTGATGAATATCTAAAAAAGGCGCAATATTAATAACAATGATTATTCATTTATATTTACGAACCCTTCCGCAGGATGTGACACAAGGTCAATTTCTTTAGCAGAGTTTAACAGGTTTAAATTCTCTTTACTTCTCCTAGACTGGTTGTCTAACCAAGGTTAAAGAGCCCAGTCTGCCCCACTATTTACCCATAGCTGGAGGGAGAATAGTTGATTCATACCTTTCACAGGTGTATTACCACTATGCAAGGGCACCTCACGTGATGTAATGGTTAGCAAGCTACATTCGCAAACCATTATTAGCGGTTCGATTCTCATTTGGGCGACCCGTACTTCTGACCTTGTGCCACGTATAAGCTAAGCTTAGTAAATAACTATGGGCACCTCACGTGGCACAATAGTTAGCAAGCTAGGTTAGTAGACCTTTGTTAGTGAGTTCGATTCTCATTGGGTGCCCCATGATTTCTGGCCTTGTGCCGCATCTAAACTAAGCTTAGTAAATAACTATTGACACGATGCCAAATGCATACAGCTTCGTCCAGGATTTGAACTCATTTCGCTGTGTCCATTTCCTTCTTTAGTAACCATTATACCACCCACCTCCATAACAATGATTATAATTTGTAATTGATGATAACTTGTAATGAATGATAGTCCACGACAGATGTTTCCTGTTTAATGCAATTATTTAAAAGTATTTTACATTTTCAAGCCAATTAGCAAAAAAAAAAAAAAAAAAAAAGCTTTAATAGACGACGAAGATTAAACAGCTGCGTTAAAGTATTAAACAATATTGATTACAATAAATCATTAATTATAATCACACATTATTATTATTATTATTATTATTATTATTATTATTATTATTATAGAGTTTTTCACACGTGTCGTAGCCGGTGGTTCAATGGAGGCTGAGTGACAGCAAGTCTCCTAAGGTCTCCAGGACTCTCTGGGTATTCTAGCCGATTTGCAGCAGTGCAGTAGTCTGGATGGTTTCAATTCTTCCTCTAATTTCCAGATCCTCCAGTCTTTTTTCCAAGTTTATTGGGACTGTTCCAAGTGCACTAACTACAATTGGTATCACTTTCACTGTCATATTCCACAGCTTTATCAATTCTCTGGCAAGGTCCAGGTCTTTATCAATCTTTTCATTTTCCTTCAGCTTCACCCTGTGATCTGCTGGGACGCAAAGTCCACCAGTTGACAAGTTCTCTGTTTTTGTTATTATTTCACCCTTTGGAAGTTTTTAACATCAGCCTTTACTAGTGGTCTCCGGGACTCTTCTGATTAATCTAGCTGACCTTAACAATGCTTTTCTCTGGATGGTCTCGATTCTTCCTCTGATTTCCAAATCCTCCAGTCTGGTTTCCAAACCCTTGGGTACCATTCCAAAGGCATCAGTAACAATTGAAATCATCTTCATCCTCATCAACCCTGACCTATACACCTAAAATAGCCACACGAATCATAACATCCATACCTTCGACCTGGTGTCTCATCCTACCCATGGCCAACGGGTTGAGTAAGTAAAGTAAGTAAAGTCGTCGGGGTGGCCTAAAGTCGTGTCAACCAAGAAAATTAGCACTGTATTGTATAAAAGCATAATAAAAATAGAATATAATGAATTACGTGTTTTGTAAGTTGTCGGGTCGGCCTAAATTCAGTATCAGTTAAACATAGAGGGAGTCTATCCCCTTTTCACTAGCGCTAGACCAAGGAGATTGTTTTTGCATCTGATGTAGTGCGCAACACATACCATCAGCTCCTTAATTACCTATAATTAAGTTATATTGATTAACGCGTGCACAAAGCAAAACTTGATTGTCTTTTATTGCACGGTGTCTCCGCAAAGAAAAACACTTGCCCCCACCCCCACTCGCGCGCATCTGTATGCATGTGTGAAATTATTCCGAAACCAATTCATTTGTCGATTTCAAACACGGGCTGCATTAAAAATGTATTCTCTTTCTTTCTTTCTTTTTCTTTCTTTCTTTTTTAATGTCTTTTTTTTTTTTTTTTGCTTTTTTTCTTTCTTTTTCATTTTACTTTTAAATTTTTTTCCTCATAAAAATAAACTGCTATTCCATTAAGCATTTTAATTTTTTTGCGACTTGAGGGCCAGATTAAAAATAAAACGATTTCAAAAGCGGAGGTAATCCAATGGATTCATTGCAGATGAAAACACAATGCATAAATTTACAAGTAAAATAGCTTTCAATTTTTGACGGAGTTATATTTCGTCAAACAAGAGAGAAGTAAGGATGAACTCATAAGTGACGTCCTACAGCGAAAATCTATACGTGGGAGCACCAACGTAGGTGACCAGCAAAATATTATTATCTAATCGAATTGCTTTGCTCACAAGTACGGTACGGATGCCGTGTGAATGATTGCCTAGGAGCGTTGACGCAAATAGGTGGGGGATAGTGAAGAGAAAGTCATGAAAGATCCATGCTATCCAGCACGCCTTGATGATGATCAGTCTATGGTACATAGTATGTGTGAAAGTACACAACAGTTTTGTGTTGATATGGGCTACTGCTCCGACAATTTTGGGGAAGAATTGTGCATTAAAATTGAAAGTTATACGGCATAATTACTGTGAAATTAATTAGAGTTTATAATTAATGTATTAGGATCGATAATATAATCTTGTTAAAATGTGACGTAAACAACGCTTCGACGGAAAAAAGCATTTCTCGTATGTACTTTCGTGCCTTATCGCTCATAGCAGAGTTATAGGACTGGAAGCCCTGCTTGTGTGTGATTCCGAACCTAAGCAGAGCTGCACAGGGTCGGGGATCTAACCAGTTAAGCGTAAAGCGTGGGTCTTCCCAGATTTTTCTCGCGTCTGTCGTATAACTGCATATATCCACATTTTTGGAAAGGACTTGCTTGGCACGGCCATATGAAAGTAATACAAACATATTGATTGCATTGGTATGCGACAATTTTTCGGGAGAATATGTGTGAAATAGTAGGTATGTATGTATGTATTACTATCTATCTATCTTTATCTATCTATCCCAGTATATTATATCTACCAATCTACAATCTACCCTTTTTAATCTAATGATGTATCTATGTTGCATGATATGTATATATCTGTATATGCTAAGCGAGCACTGTTTAGTAATGTATGTACGTTATGTATGTATCTACCTGCTATGTCACTAATTATTCATATCTATCTATCCTATCTAGTCGTATCTTCATTCTATCTTAACTATTCAATGCTATCTATCTAATCTCCAGGTCTATTCATGTCTAATCTAATACGATTATGCTCCTGGTACTATATGCTGTATTATGCCATTGCATGTTATGTGTGTCATGTATGTATGTATGTATGTATGTAATAGTAGACAACTCTATTTCATATCTATCTATTCACAGTCTATTCCTATCTATCAAGTCATTCATTATCTAATCTCAGTCTATTCATATAAATATTATTATATAATATATATTATTAATATATATATAATATATATACCTTCTCTTTCTCGTCTCTCAACACACAAACACACACACGTGCTGCGCCACACACACATACACACACAACACAAATATATATATATATATATAATTATATAATATATATTTAACGCTGTAATATATGTGTTCATGCATCTATCTATCTGAGCCTATAGACTATAATATATATATATATATATATATAGATATATATAATATATATAATCTGAGTCAATACATTTCTATATTTTTCAGTCTTCAACATTATCAACTTTTATTACTGAGTCTGAACACAATAAACCAGCCACACATCAGACCCTATCACTTTTCAATCCTATAAAAGGCTCTACTTTATCATTTCATCAAATGATATTAGTTTTAACTTAAATAATGAATCTGTGTAAATTACTTAATTAAAATACGAACACAGTGAATGTAAAAAAAAAATGATTGTCTGCTCGTTACGGTGCTGGGTAAATGGAACACATATATCATCAACTTGTAATTGTCGTCTGCTATATGATCGGCCATTAATGTTTTTGTTTCTTTTACGCTGTAACAGAATTTCTTTTAACAGACGAGTTTACTTCTAAAAATTAAATCAGTATGACATAAACATTTTCGGAAATTGACTCTCTAAACAATTTTAGGTTGTTTAAATAATTTGTTAAATGATTTTGCAACTTTTTTTCGACTTTTCATAAAGAAAGGACTCCAGAAAATGTTGTGTCATTTTAACTACGATCGTTGTCGAATGTTACCGAATGTTACCGAATGTTCTTGTGCTACATCCAGTATTTGTTCTAGACAGCATACAACATCATTGAATAGTTTCCATCTAGAATCTTAAAAACTCAAGATATAAGATATATGGAGGTGCGTGGTGTAATTGTTAGATTCCTAGGAAATGGACCCGTCAACCCGAGTTCAAATCTTGGACGAGGTTGTTTGCATTTCACATAGCGCTAATACCCTTGGGAAAGATATGAATCCATATATTCTCCCTCGAGCTATGGGTAAATAGTAAGGAAGACAGTGCTTCTTAATCTTGAATCGGTAAAAGGTCTAGAAGTAAAACTCTAAATTCGAACCTGGTAAAGTACGCTTAAGAAATAGACTATATGTTGCCTCCTGTTCGTGCGGACGGGTTGGTAAATATATAAGGTGTTTGTCACACATCCCACTTATGCGGGTCAGACACAACGTCCAATTAATGTGGAACAACCCCCGAACCGAAGCTAATGGCATGACAGGCACAAAAATGCGTGGATCCCCTAAGCATCCCCCCCTCAAAGGGGGCGCCTCAGGCACTGGACAATAAGATATAATAATTGTTTATTTAACTCCGATATTGCAAGTCACTCTTTGTTGTCTGTTAAAAACATGTGCATTTCGCTTGAACAGGGAAAAAAAAAAGAATTTAAAAATTCTGCCAAATCTTCTTAAATTCAATTTAGGCTTAAATTCAATTTAGGCTTAAATTCAATTTATTTGAAATTTTCTTAAAAATCAGTTAATGTTTGTTGCCAGGAGCGAAATCCGACAGACATTTTGCCAGCCCGATTTCTTAACTTCTCGGCTATTTGACAGCTGCCGTAAAGGGGGGGGTTAAACTATTAAGTACATATGTTTGTTATATATTTTTTACGATCACCAGAGAGATCCAGTGCGAGCAGACGATCATTGCTTTAAATATGCTGGCAGTGAAAGTAATTCGTCTGACTCAGAGATTATCTTTATATATATTATATATATATATATATATATATATATATATATTATATATATATATATATGACGTAACTATTTAGTGTGAAACAATCGTGTATGTGTAGGCAACGTATAGAAAATAACAGTCAAGTGAATAGATTCCCTTTTGAATCGTGTTTGATTGTCTTGGAAGAACGTACATTTCTCTTTTAAAAATGCCAGAATTCGTATATGCATTTACCCAACCCCTCTACTACGAGCAGGATGGGACACAAGGTCAGTTTGTCCAGCTCCTCTGAATTTAGAGTTTTCCGTCTTACCGAGGCTAAAGAGCACATTTTCCCTGTTAATTTCCAATGAAATGTGAACAGATACATGAATCAAAACCACTTTTATCACTCCTTGTGAGTTTTTCACAAACGCGTAAGCTGATAGTCTTTCACTGGAGTCTGAGTGACAGCAAATCTCCTCAGGCCTCTAGGGCTTTTCAGAATGTTCTAGCCACACATTGTACTTTGCTCTTCGTGTTTCTTTCTGTTTTATTTATTTTTAGCTTTACCTGAACCCCCCCCCCCAAAAAAAATCAACAGAATCTTCTTAAATTCAATTTAAGCTCAAATTGAATTTAATTCAATTTTCTTAAATTCAATTTAAAGCTTCCAAGTGAAAATAATTTCTTAAGGT
Source organism: Doryteuthis pealeii (assembly GCA_023376005.1). Lineage (NCBI taxonomy): Eukaryota > Metazoa > Mollusca > Cephalopoda > Myopsida > Loliginidae > Doryteuthis > Doryteuthis pealeii. The sequence continues at coordinate 14,595,488 of CM042159.1, forward strand.
CTTTAGGAATCTCTGCAGATAGGCTTCCATAACAATTGCTCTTCCTTTCGTCGGCAACAATAGGGCTCAGGGGTTATTTCCAGGTAATCTCAGCACACATAGTTGATTGTACATCATGAAACGTTATAGCTGTATCGATAGATATATATATTTACCAACCCCTCCGCACGAGCAGGATGTGACACAAGGTCAATTTCTTAAGCGGAGTTAAACAGGTTTGAATTCAGAGTTTTCCTTCTCCTAGACCGGTTGCATGAACAATGTCCTTGTCTAGCACTTGTGAAAAGGGGATAGACTCCCTCGCTGTTTAACTGATACTGAATTTAGGCCATTCCGACAACTTACAACACACAATTCATTATATTCTGTTTTTAATATGCTTTTATTCAATACAGTGCTAATTTTCTGATTTAAAATAAAAAAAGCTTTTTGGAGCGAGAGCTGAAATGAATTATTGAAATTTCAATGAATTTTAAATGGAAAAATTGATTTACTATTCGAGGAAATTGATATACGAGCGGAACGAAATTAACTCATTAGTGAAATAGATTACTAATTAGTACTGAGCCTATTCTAGTAGTGACCACCCCAAGAGGACTTTAATAGGTTTTTAATTCAGAGTTTTCCTTCTCCTAGACCGGTTGCCTAACCAAGGTTAAAGAGCACAGTCTGCCCTACTATTTACCCATAGCTGGAGGGAGAGTAGGATTCATACCTTTCCCAAGGGTATTAGCGCTAAGTGAAATGCAATTATCACGTCCAGGATTTGAACTCGGGGTGACGAGTCCATTTCCCATGACTTTAACCATTACACCACGCGCTTCCATGCGCTTTATGTTAGGCTTATAGGAAATAACCCATGACTTTAACCATTACACCACGCGCTGTATCGATATATAAGGCTATATCTATTGAACTCAGTGGTGTTCATATTCATCAGTGGTACTCATACCCCATCTCTCTCCCGCTCTCTCTTTACACACACACACACACATATATATATATATATATATATATATATATATAATGGTCAAACAATGTGTTTGAAATGGTGTAGGCTGACAATTTTGGGGGAGATTATGTACTTAATCAAAGTCATAACTAATTTGTTAATTAATTAATAATTAAATGAATTAGGCGTGCATATCGGTTTAAATGTAAAGCGTAAACAACTCGAGAAAAAGTCAATCTCTGTATGTACATTTCAGCCCATTAGGCCTCATCAGCAGAGCTATAGACAGGGCAGTGCATTGTGCATGACTCGAACCCCACCTGTTAGGTTGACAGGCGGACATTCTAACCCCTACACTAGCTGGCTTCCCCAGAATCTCTCGTTTATTTTAAACTGATATGTATATCGCACTTTTTAGGTGACTTATGGCACGACAGTATGAAGTGGTCAAACAATGTGGTTGAAATGGCAAGGATTTTTCATATCTATCTCTATATATATTGTGTGTGTGTCTATATATGCATAGATACATAAATGAACACACACATACACACACACATACACACAACACACACACACACACACCACACACACAACATAATATATATATATATATATATTATATATATAGAGAGAGAGAGAGAGAGAGAGAGAGTTGGTATGTATCGTGTACTGGTTACCGTCGAAGGAAATGGAGACAGTATATGGGTAATTCCAATCACAGAAAAAACTCCTTATCAAAGCTGTTATGAAAAGGCAGGGTTTTTATTTCTAATATTTCTTATACTGTTTGGTGCATATCGCATAAATGCGTCCTAGCCTCCTGCCCTAACAAAACGCTAAGCGGTGCTTGCTGAAAATCCGACCCACGCTACTGTTGAACTCCCTAGCCATTTGAAGGTGTTAATACAATATGAAAGCGATATTTTATTCCCCTTAAGACTTTTCTCAACAAGTAAATGTAAATATTTTACCGCTCCCACTCCCATCTTTAAACATTTTTTTAGCGATTTGAAGGCGTTTTTTGATCGGAAAAAAGATTGTTCTTGCTGAAACTGTAGATTACACAAAGTAACACAATCTCTGCATCGTCATGATTCAATATCTCAATATCGAGAAAGAAAAGTCTAATCGAACGAGACGAACATCGACGCATAACAATGGGAGGAGAAAGGGTGAAAAGGAGGGTAAGAAAGAGAGAGAGAGAGAGAGAGAGAGAGAGAGTGAGGAGAGAGAGAGGAGAGAGGGGGTGAGAAACCGAAAGAGAGACAGAAAGGTAGAGTGAGAGAGTGAGAGGGTAAGAGAGACATTACACAGGCTCGGAGACATGGAATTAAGAAGCAAAGAATATTACAAAATTGCAAGGAATTAAAAAGAAAACACAAACGATAATAGAGATGGAATAATATTTCATGGCGATGAGAGAAAATGTGTTCTTTCATCAAAACACGCGAGCACGAACACAGAAACAACAGAAAGCATAAATAATTTAAGCATTAATTTTGAAAAAAAAAAAAAATTAATTAAAATAATAATAATAATAATAATAATAATAATAATAATAATAATAATAAACTTGGAAAAGACTGGAGGATCTGGAAATCAGAGGTAGAATTGAGACCATTGAGATTACTGCATTGCTGCAATCGGTTAGAATACAGAAAAGAGTCCAGGAGACCTGAGGAGACTTGTTGTCACCCAGACTCCAGTGAAATACGATCAGCTAACGCTGATGTGAAAAACTCAAAAGGAATGATAATAATAATAATAATAATAATAATAATAATAATAATAATAATAATAATAATATATGCCGTGTGAACGGTCCCCAGGTGTCTAGAAAAGAGTCTGGATAAACTGGAAATCAGAGGAAGAATCGAGACCATCCAGACTACAGCATTGTTGAGATCGGCTGGAATATTCAGAAGAGTCATAGAGACATGGGTAAACTTGCTGTCACTCAACCCCCAGCGATCCACCGGCTAAGGCGAGTGTGAAAAACTCAAAAGTGAAAATAATAATAATAATAATAATAATAATAATAATAATAATAATAATAAGTATTTAAATAAATTACAAATCAAAGAATTGAGTAAGTACCTGATTTCAGCTAAATCATGCCATCTAATGTACATGGACGACATCAAATTTTTTGCCAAGAATGAACAAGAATTAGAAACACTTATACAAATAAGAATATACGGCAAGATATAGGGATGGAGTTCGGCATCGACAAGTGTGCCATGTTAGTGATGAAGAAAGGAAAAACTGAAACGGCGAATGGAATAGAACTACCGAATCGAGAAGAAATGAGTAGAAAAGAAGAACTATAAATATTAGGTATATTAGAAGTAGACGCCATCAAATAAACAGAAATGAAAGAACAAGTAAGAAAGAAATACTTCAGAAGAACAAGAAAACTCCTAGAAACAATACTATGAAGCAGAAAGCTTATCAAGGGAATAAATACCTGGGCTGTCCTCTCGTAAGATACTCGGGACCATTCCTAAAATGAACAAGAGTGGAGTTGCGACCGATGGACCAAATGATAAGGAAACCCATTCCCGTGCACAAGGTATTACACCGAGAGACATCATAGACTGATTATATGTGCCAAGGAAAGAAGGGTAAGGTGTCTCGCCAACATTGAAAGGTATTGTAGATACGGCAATTCGAGCACTTAACGAATACACTAATAAAAGTAAGGAAAGACTATTTGCAACAGCCAGGAAAAGAAATTGCAACATATTGACAAGCAGAATACATTTAAAAAAAGAAAACAGAAAAATGGAAGAAAAACAACTACATGGGTACTTCAAGAGTCAAAATCAAGAGATATCACATCAGAAGATATGGACATGGTTAAGAAGAGGAAACCTCAAAAGAGAAACCGAATCTCTTATAATTGCAGCACAAGACAATGAAAAAACTATATAAAGGCAAAAATAGATAGGACGCAACGGAATACCAAGTGCAGAATGTGTGCAGACAGAGATGAAACAGTAAATCATATAATAAGCGAATGCAGCAAATTAGCACAAAGAGAGTACAAGATTAGGCATGACTCAGTGGGAAAGGCAATCCACTGGGAATTGAGCAAGAAATTCAATTTTCATCATATAACTAAATAGTATATGCACAAACCTGAACCTGTCTTTGAGAATGAGATGCATTAAAAATTCTCTGGTACTTTGAGGTAGAGACGGATCATCTAATGCTGGCCAGGAGACTGGGCCTAGTATTGATTAAAAAGTTGGCAGTCCAGCATGTTAGCCCCTACGCCATGGAGAGGCCCGTTGGAAAAGAGACTGATAGAACTGGAGGTAGAATCGTGATCATCCAGACCATGGCACTGCTAAGATTAGTTAGGATAATTAGGAGCATCCTAGAGATCTCAGGAGATTCATACTGAAACCCCCCCAAAAAAAAACAGTTTGTTTCTCGTTAAAAACTCGCTAGGAGTAAAAGATATAACCATGTAAACGCTATGCAAACGCTGACTAACCACTTTTTACTATTCTACCGTCTGAAGATTGTGTTAAATGCATGAAACTTAAGTAAGAGATTTATACTATCCATCATCATCATCATGTCACGCAATTAGCACGGATATCCATGGAAATCTCTCACCAACCTTCCCTATCATTCATTTTTCCAGGGAGGTCCTACGCTGCATCCAGCATATTTGCATAGTTGGTCAATGTAGGTCCTGCTGGGCGGCCCACACTAGCATGTCCGTGTGTTAGCTTCAACAAGAGAACGTCACTTATGAGCAGGTCCTTGCTTCTGCAGCAGTATCCAGCATGCCTTATCCGTCTCACTTGAATGGTTTGTGAGATGGGGGCAGGTGGCTATACAGATGTTTTATCGTGGAGTGCTGTTTCCACGATTTGTTCAAGACTGCACGCAACATTCTTGTGCAGCTCCCATCCAGATTATTCTCAAGGCACCTCGTTAGGTCCAGGTGGTGCAGCCATACAGCAGCACTGATATAACCACAGCCTGGAAGAATTGTCGCTTTAACTTGTCTGTGAGATCGGATTTCCATATTACTGATAATTTGTTTGTGGTCGACCACGCTATTCCTATTAGTGTATTTACATCGCTTTCTGTGGATGAGCTATTACTACCTAGGTATATACTGTCCATCTATTTCAGACTGTTCCTTATCTATCTATCTATCACACCTCTTTCTCTTTCGTACACGAACGAATTCATTCATATTCATGTATTCATACAGAAAAAAGAATATTATTCACTCATTTCATTTATATTCTTTCTTTCTTTCTTTTCTTATTTCTTTCTTTCATTCTTTCTTTCTTAATCTATTTACTATTCTACCGTCTGTAGATTGTGTTAAATGCATGAAACTTAAGAGATTTATAGAATTCATAATTTGATAATTTTTAGGTTTTATACTTGCTCTGCTATTGTAGCATTGAGCACTCTTTCTCAGCAAACACTTTTCGCATTTTCAGTACTTCATTGTTGTGATTAATATTCGACTGAAAAAAAAAAGGCAGTTTGTTTGGCGTGAAAAAAAACACGTCACAAGTAAAATAAATAATAGTAATTGAGTTTGATTGTTTTTTGTAACGCTTTTTTTTTGTTCCTGCTCTTCGTCCTTCCATCTTTTGTTTTGTTTCGAGTGTTTTAACAGCAAGTAGTACAAATCAAGAAGAGGACAAATCAATATAAATCGCAATATCACAATATGGTTTCTGTCTCTTATCGTGAGAAAAAAACAAGGTCGCAAGATGCTTCCATTTTTAGCCTCTCTTTCACTTTTTTCTCCGCCTACGTATATTCGCGCATGCGTGAGTGGCGCTGGCTCTTGCGACGAACGCCTTTCTCTTATTTTGTTCCATATTCTTTTAAACACTATTAAACCCAAATTCAAATATCTGTTGCTTTGACCGCTACGGTAGGTTGATTTTTCACTTTTTTTTAAAATATGAAATTGACCAGGGACGTGAAAGTAGTGTGTTAGTATACTGAATACTGATATCAAAATCTAGATGTCTTATTTGCACCATTGCTTGAGGAAATAGCATCAAAGATCGTCTACGAAAATTCACCAAAACTCCCATGTTTTCGCAACATTTAGCCTATAAATTGGTTAGATATAACAATCTCAATATTTAAAAATATAAATTTAAATATAGCATCTCAGTATTTAAAACAGAAAAGATTGTCATCTTGAACGAAACTAATAGAATATTAGAATTAGAGTTCAAATTAAACATATGCCTCCCATCACAACTGGCATCTTCGATATACTGCTTTTAACCTAATAATCAACCTGTAACAGTGATAACAGTTTAAAAGATTGAAATCTATTTCTTCAAACGAAGGCAAAGTTTTGAGAGAAAATACTTTGTGAGGTAATTCTATAAGTTAATTTGCAAATTTCGCCGTATTGGAGATATTACAGTTCCAAAATTTACCTACCTTATTGACCACACAGTTTGAAACATGTTATGGTCTTTTGTTGTGTATTTGTCTTTATATGTCTTTTCAATGGAAATATACAAAGTTTTTTTGTTTCTTTTTTATCTCCGTATATCGAGTATTTATGATTACCTTCATGCCGTTCTATTAGGATTGGGTGTGTCGTTCTGTTAGGATTGAGGTGTGCCTGCAGACAGTAGGTAAAGGCGAACGACAAAAGACGCAAATATCCCAATAAGCCATTATATCTATCTACCAAACCCCTCAAGCTGGATACGATAAAAATAAATAATTTCATATCTGAAAAATTTAAGGTTTTCATTTTTTTATTTTAATTTTACTCCATATAGAACAATTTAGGTACTTATGCAGTAATATCTCATCAACAGAAAACGATGTTAATGCACGCATAGGAAAGACACGGTCCGCTATAAATAAATTATCAGTCATATGGAAATCCAAACTCACAGACGAGTTAAAGAGACAATTCTTCCAGGCCGTTGTCGTGTCAGTACTGTTGTACGGCTGCATCACCTGGAGCCTAACGAAGCGACTAGAGAATAAACGAGATGGGAACTGCTCAAGAATGCTGCGTGTGATCCTGAACAAGGCGTGGAAACAACACCTCACGAGAAAACAGATGTACGGTCACCTGCCCCATATCACCCAAACCATCCGAGTAAGACTGACAAGACAGGCAGGACACTGCTGGAGAAGCAAGGATGAACTCATAAGTGACGTCCTCTTGTGGAAGCCAGCACATGGGCACGCCAGTGTGTGCCGGCCAGCAAAAACGTACATTGATCAGCTCTGTGCGGATACAGGATGCTGCATAGAGGACCTCCCGAGAATGATGAGTGATAAGGACGGATGGAGAGAGATTGTCATGGATATCCGTGCCAACAGCGCGACTTGATGATGATGATGATGATGATGATATATATATATATATATTGTGTGTGTGTGTGTGTGTGTGTGAGTGTCTGTGTGTAAACTTTATTTATATATTTTATTTCAATCCTATGACGGTAATATTTGATATGATTCACCTATATATATATATATATATATTATATATATATATATATATATATATATATATTTGTGTATGTGTGCGTGTGTTTGTGTGTATATTTGGCTACTTTAAACCGCCAATATATATATATATATAATATATATATATATATATATATATATATATATACTAAATTTCATTTAAATCTCAATGTCCGTGTTTTATACTGTCAACAGTCTGTCAGTTACGTGACATTGGCATATATAAGACGTTGAACACTTATACTATTTAAGAAACAATATTATACACACACACACACACACACACACACACCACACACAGACATATATATATATATATATATATATATAATATATATATATATTATATATAAACGAAAAACTACTGGTTTTTAAGATTTCAACCATTTGACTTATCTGAGGATTGCATAACCATGAAACTTTAAGTTATGAGTCCAAATCCTCCATAATACCATTACTATTGATTATATATATATATATATATATATATATATATATATATTATATATATATATATGATTAAAAATCAATGCAAATGAATGAATGGATGAAATAAGAATGAATAAAATGAGGGGATAAATGAAAAATCCTTTCCAAGGGACCCCTCTCTTAAAACACTTTTTGAGAGTGGTCCCGGATAGAAAGTTTTTCTCATCTATTATTAGACTCCTTGAAGCATCAAGTTAATATAATTATTCTATAAGTTATTAGAGAAGATAAAATCCGTCTCTTACCTTTGAAATATTTGTTGAGAATGGGTTTGAATTTATTATATTATATATATATATATATATATATATATATATATAATATATCTGATCTTGTCTGGTTAACTTCTGGGAATATGCTACATTGTAACTATCTTGAATTCAAAATAAAAACGGTCAAATAGAAGAATTTATTTACTTAGCTTTTTATATATATATATGCGTTTGGACTGAAGGTCATTTTTAATCGCCCAAATTCTCGATATAACTATAAAATTATAATCAAAATCCCCTCCCCCCGCATCTCTAATTATTAATACTTCTATCATCGATATGTTTATGGGTCATCTAGTCCTTTAAAAAAAGAATCTAAGAATCTTTCGTTCAATTGCATTTCGATCTGGCATTCTCTTGCAATGAAAAACACATAGTATGTCTCTGTCTCTTTATTTCCCCCTTCTCTCTCTCTCACTGTCACACACACACACACACACACACACACTCTCTCTCTCTCTCTCTCTCTCTCTCTCTCTCTCTCTCTCTCCTTCTCTCTTTCTCTCTGTAACTGTCCCTGTCTCATTCGCTATCTCTCTCTCTCTATCTATCTATCTATCTATCTATCTCTAGCTATTTCTCTCTCTCACTCTATCTCTTTCTTTCTCTATCTCTTTCTTTCTCTCTCTCTCTCTCTCTCTCTCTCTCTCTCTCTCTCTCTCTCTCTCTTCGTCGACCTATCTGTCTCTCTCTGTGTCTTTCTCTCTTTCTCTGTCTCTGTCTGTCTGTCTGTCTGTCTCTCCCTCCCCCCATGTGAATTCACCATTATTTCATTTCTCTTAATTTTTCTCTCGGCTCTCTCCTATTTGTCCATTAATTTTGATGCAAACAAACATGTACTTTGGTTGCTGGGTTGCTACACAACATACACAGCTACCCACCCGACTTTTAAATTGATAAAACTAATGAGATTAGACGAAAACAATAGTGCGGTAAAATCAACATGAATATAACACAAGTCACAATTAACCAGTGAGATATTTTTTTATTGTCTTTCAGGACCCACCAATCACTGCTCTACATTGAATGCTATTTTAAGTTTCTCCTCATTGAAAGTATTTTTTTGTTAATTCAGCATGTTGTTATATGTCCTTCGAATATATATATTCACCAACCCCTACACACAAGCAGGATGTGACACAAGGTCAATTTCTTAAGCGGAGTTCAACAGGTTTGAATTCAGAGTTTTCCTTTCTCTAGACTTGTTGCCTAACCAAGGTTAAATAGACCAGTCTGCCCTACTATTTATCCATAACTGGAGGGAGAGTAGGATTCATACCTTTCCCAAGGGTATCAGCGCAAAGTGAAATGCAATTATCACATCCAGGGTTTGAACTCGGGGCGACGAGTCCATTTCCCATGACTTTTACCATCGCACCACGCGCTTTTTACGAATATATTAGCTATATATTCGAATATATTAGGTATATAAACGGCGTGTGCGCTGGGGGGGGACAGAGACCGAGAAAGAGAGAGATACAGAGATACAGAGAGACATAGCAGATGAGGGGATGATCGATTTATTCTTACTTGTTCTCCTAGGCTTGCTAACTCGCCGGCCGCCATTTTCTTCAGGGCCGATTCTGGGTTGTTTCTCTTCTTGTTTGGGCTGGTCATCTCTTGTTTTACTGAATTAACAATACTTTGTTGTTTTTATTTAAGTCTTTATTAAGAACAAACCCCAGCCCAGGACCAAGCGGTGAGAGCAACATCCTGAGACCCGACGACAGCGTATATAATCGCCAGGTATATAATGGGCGAGAGAGACAGACGAGGGATGAGAGATGATGAGATGAGGGTTCTTAATTGTCTTCTCTGTCTACTTCTACCTGCTGCTAATTCGTCGGCCATTTCCGCAGGCAGATTCTGTGGGTTGTTTCACCGGGTTGATTCTACTTCTTGTTTGGGCTGGTCATCTCTTATTTGAATAAATTAACAAGATTTTGTTGTTTTTCTTTTATCTTTTATTAATACTACCCCAGCCCAAAGATTCAGCCACGAGGTGAAAAGCGACATCTTTGAAAGAATGTCTTCTCTCAGAAACTAACTGGTCACAACTGACTAAAACTAAACTAAGATTTCTGTCTCGCGCCTCTACTGGGGCGTTTTTCGAGAGGTCAAGCAGAATGTCACCACAAGTCAAGCATAACCATAACGGTTAAGGTAATGTTCCACTCAACCCCCGTTATTTTGAATGTAACGAACTCTGATTCAAAAATATCTAGCTACAGTACTTACATAATTCATAGGCTATCCATGAATAATGTAACAACGTTTCATGATATTATCTATGAAGATTTATTGCGAATTGGTCACCCAATTAAGGTAACTAGTCGCATCTAATCTAAAACTTAAACTAATCTCCCACGTCTCTAATGGTGCGTCTTTCTAGGGTCAAATAACCGTCGATGTAAATTTTTAATGGATTCCCGTTATTTCTGAATCTAACGAACCCCGATTCAAAAATAGTCTTACTACAGTACGTACATAAATCATTGACTATCCATGAATTTTGTAACACGTATGCTCACTAGATGCCCTATAGTTGCGACAGTGAGTCACGCCCTACTCACGGAAAAGGGGTTGGGTAATTATACATTTAAAGTTTTGTCTAGTTAGGAATACAGGCCAAAAGCTGTTATACTGTGTCCACTTTTACTGCTAAATTTCTTGGTTTTAATTATATACCAATCTTCTAGGGTTATTTTATGTCAAAGCCGTCATTATAAAAGAACTGTAGTGATACTATTCAACCCATAGTTAGACTATGAGGTTTCATACCTTTCCGAAGCGTATTAGTCCGAAAGGGAACGTAATAACACGACTGAAGCTCGAACTCGCTCAGTACATATCGCAGTCCAGCATGTTATCCACTAGGCCACAGGAACTCCCCATCACTTTCAGTGCCACTTAGTCATAAGACTCAGTACTTTTGGTGCGCCTGTTGGTATTTTATTTTTATTTTTAAGTTTCTTTGGTCAGGTGTATAGGTCGCAGGTTCTATTTGTCCGAATTTTTCAGATGAGGTTTGATGATTTGTATTATTTGGATTTTTCGGACTGCTGTCCTAATCTTCATTGGTCGAAAAGTTGTGTATATAAAAATGAAGATGAGGACAACAGTCCAAAAATACAAATAATATAAAAGGTGTCAGGCTGTACCAAGTTTTAATGGGATAACAACCTTTGTGTGTTATTTAATGCCAAAGCCATACTTACACATGGATAGTAGTGGAACTATTTGACTCATAGCTGAGAAAGATCAGGAGGTTCATACCTTTCCCAAGAGTATCAGTCCGAAAGTGAATGTAATAGCGCGACTGGAGATTGAACCCATATATTCAAATGAGGCAGGTTTGCACGTTAGCCACTAATTTACCGGACTTCTCTATCTCCGCACTTTCAGTGCAACTTAACGCAAACAATCAGATAATAATAATTTAATATAGCACACTCACCTCCCAGTAAACCCGGTTTAATGCAAAGATAACCCTTATTACGAGTGCTGTGGTGCCAAAGATAGCTCAGATTCTTTTGATGGTTATTTTTACAGAATATCAACCCTTTTCATGTCATTTAATGCTGAATCAAGTTATTTTGATATTCAGTTTCTTAATGTAAAGTAAAGTCGTCGGGGTGGCCTAATGTCGGTATCAGCGAGGGAGTCTATCATTAGCGCTAGACCAAGGAAATTATTTTAGCGTCTGAGGTGGAGCGCAACACCTACCATTAGCTCCTCACTTTACCGCACAGATCCTGTGCTACTCATATGCTGAGTTGGCGATGGCCGGTATCGAACCAAGAACCTTGTGATTCCTAGCCGAACACTCCACCGACTGAGCTAAACCGGCCTTTGTTATTTACAAAGGTTTGTTTTGTCAGGCATACGGGCCTTGGGTTTAGTCTACCGAGTGGGGTTCGAACTCGTTTACTACGATGAGGGAGACTGGTAGTACCTGTTAAGGTTCCATCTATGGATTATATGAGTTTAAACAATTTTTAAAAAATTGTTTGAAAAAATTGAATATCCATGAATAATGAAATAACCCAACAAGGATTAACATGCCGTAAAATTCAATCAACCTACTAACCAACCAAGGAGATTATTTTAGTGGCTGAGGTGGAGCGCAACACCTACCATTAGCTCCTCACTTTACCCCACATATCCCTGTGCGTCTCTAGGCCAGAGTTTTTCAACCTTTTTTTATCTCACGGCACAGTGCGCTGGGCAATAAATTGGTCGAGGTACACCATCAGTATATAAACATATAATTATTTTATCATTTAAAATTTTAAAAGAAAGGAATAGTGAGAATGTGTTACAAGTGTAAAAGAAAATAACGTAATTTTATTTCTAAAGGTAAATTTTTAATCAATTAAAACAAAAAATATAAAGTAATAGAATAAAAATATAAGAGGATGATCAACCGTCCTCAACACTCACGGCACACCCACGGAACCTTTACAGTACACTAGTGTGTCGCGGATCACCGGTTGAAAAACTCTGCTCCAGGCATAAAATAAACCTAGACGTGTTGATGTGCCGTTAAAATCAATCAATTAATTAGCCCTATTCAGTGTGAAACACATCCAACATATAATTTTATTAGTAACTTAGCTGTTCCTAAGTGGTTACCCATCAAATAATTGAACAGGTTATCCGTTGCTTAACTACGGTGATTTGTCAAGAGACAGTGCTTTCCACGTGACTTGGACGTATGTCAGCGGAACGTTTTGTTGTTGTCACCATGTAATCTAATTTTCGTTTTACGGTCTTCTCTCCCCCCCTCTCCCCCCACACTTATCTCTGTCATTTTCCCTCTTCTTCTGTCTCCCCCCTGCGTATTTTATCACCTAAAACCTTAATTACAAATACCTTACATTGATGAGCGAAACCCAAGCTCAAGGGACACCTCGCAACGAATTAGCATCATCCCGTTTCTTGCTGGAAGTAATATCACTAATTTCCATTTCCTTGTTGAGATTGTTTCTACCGCTTCCACTATTAAATTATCATCCCACATACCTGGCTCAGGTAAATCTCCCCTTCCATACCCAGTCCTTCCGTGTCCGGCAATGAATTAACTGGCCAGTCATCAGGGCTCCCGCACCCTAAGTAGCACATACACTATCGCACTAAAAGTTAGATCGAGTCAGAGACAGTCGTTAATCTCTGGGGCATACCAAAAAGATTTCCAGCGAATCTGAGCTATCATTGGCACCACTCACTCGTACTAGGGTGATCTTTGTATTAAACTGTGTTTTCTGGAGGGGAGCGTGCTAATTATTAAATTATTATTATCTGGCCCAGGTAACTCCCCTCCATTCCACGTAAACCCCTCCAACCCAGTCCTTCCGTGTTCGGCAATTAATTAACTCGCCAGTCTTCAGGGTTCCCGCACCCTAAGTAGCACCTACCGCATTGCACTAAAAGATTGCACTGATGCCTTTAGCATACAAAAAGGATGATTTCCAGCAAATTTGGGTTATTTTTGGCACCACTGACTTGTACAACGGATTATCTTTGCATTAAACCCTCTGAAAGGGGGTGTTCAGCCTTCATACATACATACATACATACATTCATTGACTCCTCTCTGAATCCATTTCTTACCAACCCCTGTGTCCGACCTCACCATGAACTCTGATGATTACATGACAATCCTCACTTACCCCACCAGACACTTTCCCGCGCGTTTGGACAATTCGGCAGTTCTTGCCAAGACACCAAGACGACATTACGTATCTCTTCACTGCACTTCCATCAATTTCATACACTCAATATTTTTTTTTTACCGCTGAGGTCTGTTAAAGACTTAGAAATTTTTCATCCTTGTTGTCATCTTAATTGTTTGTAATTATGTTCAATATATAACCTTTATGTTACATCTATTGTCTTCAGTTTGTCCCTTTTTGTTATTTCCTTCAATTGTTTGATGTTCTTAAAGACTGATTGGTTAAGCTATCTGTCCGATCTTTGCAGACAAGAGAAGGCAAAATAGAGGGTGCTAAATTATTAAATAATCATTATTATCACAAAACCAATGATGGGAACAATTGGTAGTCCTTGATAGTTACGTAGGTAAGAATTTTTTTTTAAAACCAAACTTTCATCTAAAAAACAAGGGTCCATTACATGAGATATATATTTGATATCCTTAAAACTTACCTTGCTTCTACGCCTAACCCTGCGGTAACTTCGGTCCAAAGTATCACCGTATAGCCTATAACTAAATAAAGGCTTTCAGTTAAGACTAGAAGCAGCTACCCGGTATCACCTGGGTAGCGGGAGGGGTAAAAAAGGTAGTCTCGCAAATCCATTATTGTTGAATCACAGGTTGGATCCTTGTGGGATGCCCCATTAAAATCCCTATGTAAAAAAGACCTTGCGTTGATCCAGCCACTCTGAAAAGCATAATTAATATCTCCTATTTAAAATAGTAAATACAAAAAATATTCCATGCTGTTATCACTTAAATTTTATTTTTTTATTATCCTCACGTGTATAAATCAAAATCTTCATTATTTTTGCTCAAAAAGCAAGATCTGGTGATAGTAAATGTTCATACATATTTACTTTGTCATTAATTGTTTTATTTTCATAGATTCTTCCGGACATACATGCACACAAACTGCCCTTTATATATGTATTGATAGATCTCAAACATACTTAGTCAATTATATGAGTACTTATATTATCAATGTTATTTTGTATCAGTGATAATGCTTTTAAAAAATTGGGAATATCCCAGTAAACATGATAGGCTACATCAAGGTCTAGACTATACTGTTTACGATATTTCATTGACTTTGATTGTATTACAGTACTTTTGGAAATATGAATTAGTCATTGAGTGTTTGAGATGAGGCTTGATGATTAGTATTATCTGCGTTATTCGGACTATTGTCCCCATCTTCATTGTTATTTGTACAACGTTTTGGCCGATATGCCCGATTAGCGCAAGTCAAAATGCCATTTCCACGCCTAGGATTTGAACTCGGGAGTGACGAGTCCATTTCCCATGATTCTACCTATTACACCGCCCGCTTCCATAAACTCGAGTTTATTATCACACAATTATATACGGTAGTGTAAATCTAGAAGTGCCAGGTTGATAGGGTCACTCTGTTACACTTCACTAGTAATGGTGGATGTGCTCGGTGGGTAATGGTTTTATCGCTATGGGAAATAGACACGGTGACACGAGTTCAAATCTTGGACGAGGCTGTTTACATTTCACATAATGCTAATACCTTTGGAAAATGTATGAATCCAAAATTTTTCCCTTCAGTTATGGGTAAATAGTAGTATACACTAGACTTTTCTGCTTTAGTATGGCAACCGGTCTAGGAGAAGGAAAAATCTCAATCCAGACCCGTTAAACTCCGGTAAAAATTGACCTTGTGTGCGGAGCAGTTATCTTGTTAGGAAATAGACATGACGATCCAAATTTTTGTTTATTAATAAACTTGGAAAATGTATGAATCCTCCAACCATGGCTAAATAGTAGGATAGGCTGGGATCTTCAGCTTTAGAATGGCCACAATTTTAAAAGGAAAACTCTGAATTCAAACTCGTTAAATTCCGCTTAAAAATTGACCTTGTGTCATACTCTGGTCGTGCAATGGGGTTGGTAAATACACGAATACATACAGTAGTAATGGTCTTTGAGATTATCTTGCTAACCACACTTGTGCCTGTTGTTAATTTTCTATTAATAATGGAGATAGTCTGTATTTCTGTCTGTAACAAAAACTACCTCATAGCTCTACGTCACAGCTTACGTCACAATATTCTTGCGCTATATACACCCAACTTTTGAGTAAGCAATTTTAAAAGTAATCCTTTTTTTTTTTTTTTCAGTAAGAAGTTAACTAAAAAGTTTACAAATAATAAATACCTACTATTTTGTGTAAAATTGATGTGGAAAATATTCAAAAATAATTGTTTTTATTACATGCACGCAACATTTATTTGAGAGGGACCGGCTCAGTTTTCATTTCAAATTGTTTTTTTTTTTTTTTGTTTTTTTACTCTTTAATAAATATGAGATTTTGCTTACTTATGATTCAAACCCTCTGTTATCGAATTTTTAACTCCCACCCTCTCAGGTAATGTCTTTCAAAAATTCATTTTTACGACGCCCGGGGGTGTTTTCTGTTGCTAGTTCTTTTTAAAAAGTTTGTTTAGTCAAGTATATAGGTCTCAGGTTCTATTTGTTTGAGATTTTTAGATGAGGCTTGGTCAATGTGTATCATTTGGATTTTTCGGACTGTTGTCCTCATCTTCGTTGGCCGAAACGTTGTGTATATAAAAATGAAGATGAGGCCAACAGTCCGAAAATACTCGTTAAACTCCGCTTAAGAATTGACCTTGTGTCATACCCTGGTTGGGTTGCTAAATACATAAATAGATAAAGTAGTAATGGTCTTTGAGACTACCTTGCTAACCACTGTTCTTTGGCGAGGTGTTAAATAATAACACATTTGTTATGAACTTTTTGCTCTTTCAAGGAAATTTACCGCTGTTTATCACGTTGCAGAAATACGGATAACCGACATTTTGACGCCGACCTTCCAGCATCAGACATTTTGGCTCGGGGTTATTTCTTCTTTTTTTTTAGCCAAAGAATATTTTTACTCTGCGAATTATGGTGAAATTACAATTATTATTTCGCCGAACAAAAATACCGATTTTCCAAATAAACCATATTTATAATTAGGTTCAAATAACTGTGAATACTCTTGTTATGCAATGACTCCCATCTACATCTCTGGAAGCCTTTCGAAATTGTGGAGGCGTGATTGAAAGGTGATAGGCCAAAGTTCACCGTTACTTAAATACGTCTGTGTTTTTTAGTTTTAATAACTTGCTATTTCTGTGAACAAAATAGACGAATTTTAATGGGGAGATGTCAACATTTTAGAATCCCATTTGAGGGGCTTCAATTCAGAAAAATGCATGCATTGTGTTAGTATACCAGGCTAACAACAAAAAATGAATATATTAAAATGTAGTTCAATTCTAAAGATTTACCATATAACAAAACAATTACTAGCAATATAAATATCCTTTCTATATATAGAGTAAAGTTTGATGAACCTACTAATCTGATGAAGAAGGAAATTAAGGCTATCTAGTATCTTCTATTCGAGTGTATACTCTCGGTAATAAATTCTGGTGGACCCTGTCGTGGGGCTTATCCATGGGTGTCTCTTGAATATGAATGCCAAAAGTACTAGATCTGTCACGTGATTGCTATGGCCAACCACAAATAGAATACTGTTTGCCTCTCAAACCCTCTATCATGGGGCCCCAGTGACGAGGAAGTGAAATCTGTAGTGAAGAAGTGGCTTAAAGAACAGTCAACATAATTTTACGGGGCGGGGATACATGCTCTCATTCGAAGGAGAAACATTGCTTTTGAGAGAAACAGTGATTATGTGGATAAGTAGGGATGTGATCTACAGAAGACCACCTTCATTTTGATGTATGCTATTCCTATGTTAGTAATTATACCTGTCCTAAACAGAATAGCATTACTTTTTAACACACCCTCACACAATACAAACATTAATGTATCATGAGCTTTATCAATCGAATCTCTGTAAATCTAATGTGGTCCCTTCTTTCCCCGTTTTGTCCCCTACATTTAAAAAAAATTGGTCTTGTGTCACCCACCAAATCTTATGACTTCCAAGGAGGCTATATGTCCCCCGTCGAGCAACCCTGGTCTAGAGGACTTAGACTGAGTGATGACCGATATACATTGACCAACCCCTTCGCACGAGCAGGATGTGGCACAAGGTCATTTACTTAAGCGGAGTTTAATATGTTTGAATTCAGAGTGTTCCTTCTTCTAGACTGGTTGCCATACCAATATTAGATATCCCAGTCGGAGAGTAGTTGGATTCTTACCTTTCCCAAGGGTAATTAGCACCATGTGAAATACAACCAGCCTCGTCCAATATTTGTACTCGGGTCGTACGAGTCCATTTCCTACGACTGTGAATATTACACCACGTATACCCACATATCTTATATTTTGCGTTTTTGAGATTTTAGATGGAAAGTACTCAAGGATGTTGCATGCTGTCTAGAACAAATACTAGAGGCAGCACCCCACAAAAAGCAATCTGGAGAAATAGCTAGATAGGAACCAGTAGTAGAAAAGGACCATATGACCTTTAGGCACCCCTTTTTGATCTCTAAGAAAGGATGATTTTCATTTACACCGTCAATATCCGGTTGTTTTAAAAGACGGTTTTTAGATTTTTTTAAATTATAAAACTAAGCCCTAACCCTAACCCCTAACCCTAACCCCGAACCATAACCCCTAAAAAACAACCGGATATTGACGGTGTAAATAAAAAACATGTCTTTCTTAATCGAGATCAAAAAGGGGTGCCTAAAGGTCGTATGGTCCGTAGAAAAAATAGTTGTAGGAGAAGGACAATGGAATGGCGGGATCATTTTCTTAGTTTGATACATATTAACCTTCGTGGGTTATTTAATGCCAAAGTCATCCTTGTAGAAGAACAGTAGGGGTACTATTTAGCCCACAGCTAGGCGTTTGAGGGAGTTCATACCTTCGCCAAGGTTATTAGTCCGAAAGTGAAAGTTATTGTACGACGGATGGATGACCGATAGAGACGGATGACAACACGCCCTGACGATGACGAGGATGATGATGATGAGGAGGAGGAGGAGGATAAGGATGGTGATGATGATGATGAGGATGATCGAAGCATCCATAATCAAACCCTGTCGGTGTTCCTATTTAGAAGAGCAGACTGAGTTTGGCTTTAATTTAAAAGTCGACGGAAAGTCTCAAGTAGCGAGATTCGAAATGTTATTAGCTTTGGGGGTTTTAAAAGTAACCCAGTTTGCTATTTACGGCTCAAAATTGGCAACCCGGTGTAGCAATGCATTCATAAATCTCCTCTTTAATTACTTGTATATTATTTCGTATTTCGACCACGGACCGAAATGTTTATTGCTACTTCCGTTTGCTCTCTGGTGACTAGAATCCATTAATCGATCCGGTTTTGACTCCAAGGGAAATCTTTCATCAAGGAAATGGCCACAGATCCTCTGAATATTCTTCAGATAATCAAAGCCAGCAAATTCCGAATATAGTCAAAAATCGGATCGGTGCAGTTTGTTTGGTTTTATATCGACATTTCAACCCCTGTGGAGTTATTTAATGCCAAAGTCGGTCTCTAACTAAAGATAAGTATTTGTAAACAATTTTAGCGACATGCTAACAAATCCTGTGAGACGCAGGATGCGAATCGGTTATTGTTGTAAAAAGTGGATATGTTAGCTAATATTACGAGGTGTACGTGTGTAACGGTTATAATCATAAAAAAGTGGACCCGTTAATCAATCTTAGGAGACGCATGTAGCGTAACGGTTATTCTCGTATAAAGTGGACCCGTTAACTAATTTTAGGCGGCGTGCGTAGCGTAACAGTTATCATTGTAAAATAAGGATCTGTTAATTAACCTAGAAGATGTACGTATCATATCGTCCGTTATCATCGTAAAAAATGGATCTGTTAACTAATCTTAAGAGGCGTACGTAGCGTGTCGGTTATCGTTGTAAGAAGTGGACACGACTATCGGAGTTCAAATCCTGATCGAGGCTTTTTGCATTTCACTTAAATATGAAAACATTGCAAATATCATGGGCAAGAAATATGCTAAATTCGAGTTTTTATCAATTCGAACAATTTACGATTAAAATACTTTAAGCATAGAATACTTTAAAAACGGGAAAATTAATGAATTAATTTTAAAAAAGAATACACACTAGTAGTAGTAGTAAGTAGTAGTAGTAGTAGTAATCTATTAATAATGGAGATTCGCTTCCGGTTTGTGTCTATAACAAAAATTACGTCACTGCTTACGTCACATTACTCCAAATCGTCATAACATAGAATAAAATTTATTTTACGATTTTTGGCATGTTCAAATTTTGAGTGTATTTATTCAATAAATACACTCAAAATTTGAACATGCAACATTAGACAGTCCTCATTGTTTTTTTTAAACAAGTTTTAATAAATACATGACTGGTATTATATATCTATATATAGTTTGTTTTATTTTAATACATATTTAAAGTTTACATTTCAAATTGTTTTATTTTTTAATCCTTTAATGAATTTGATGATTTTACTTACTTTGGGTACAAACTCGCTGACATTGAATTTTTTACTCCCATAGATTTTTTTACTTCCATAGATTTTTGAAAGATATTGCCTGAGGCAGGCAATATGTTTCAAAAATCTATTTTTACATCGCCTGGAGGGCGTTTTTTTATTTTGTACCAGTAATAATAATATAATAGTTGTAATAGTAGTAGAAAGTTAAGTCGAACACCGAGATAGTCTATCCTTTTTCACTAGCGCTTGACAAGGGAGATTTTTTTTGCATCTGAGGTGTAACGCCACACCTACCTCACTTTAGCTCGCAGTGATAAGGTTATCAAGCGCTGAGATGATGAGGTCCCGTATCGAACCTCGTGGCCCTAGGTAGATGTGGTAAACAATAAACCTTTTAATAAAATAATATTTTTCAGAATATTTAACCTTTATTTTTAGAGCCAAGTTTTGATTATTTAGCGTTTTTACCCAGGTTATATCTCACGTTATGGGGGGATGGTTTTATTGAATTACTTCAGTCATTCGAAGGGCTGAATTACATTACAAATTACATTACAAACGGTGATATAAAGGATACTTGAACAGTACCTGAATATATTCACTCGGTGATAATTTCTTCAATAATTACCATATTACACACACACAAACACACACACAACACACACATACACACACACACACACACACACACACACACACACACACACACACACACACAATTATCTGCTATAAACTCGGCTAGCAAAGGTTATTACTGAAAATTCAGTATGGGCACTCAGGTTTGCAAGCATCTTCAGGCAAACTCTGGGAACTGCGAATAACCCTGCCTTTCCAGGATATTACCGGGTAATATAATAGTATATATATATATGTGTGTGTGATTGTTTTGGTATATGTATCCGTTTGTGTGAGTTACATATATCATGTTTGGGCATTTGTTTGAAGCATTAAAGAATAAATAAAAGAAACTCGTTTTTTTTTTAGTAGAGTAGAGTTTATTTAGTCGTAGTAAATTTTCCGGATTTTTATGCTCTCTTCTTCAGACTGTGTAAGGAAAGTAGTGGGGGTGGCTGCTGCTTGTAGTAGCGTAGTTGTCATCTTTGGTCAGTTAGTAATTTAGAAGTTGTACTCTGTGTACCTTGTAGTCTGCTGGGGTTCATGAAGTTGGTTGTGGTATGGGTATTCTGAAAATATTTATAGGCTTTTAGTGTTCCTGTATCGCTGTTAAGACCTTTGATGGGAGTGTTTAATCTAATTATCCATTTTAATTCTGCTAGTTTTCTTGATTGAGTATATGGAAATCCATGCTCAATCAAGACACATTAAAGGTTATCTAGATAGTGTGATGGGGTGCTAAAGTGATGTGCGATTTTCCTGTGTGGTGATTTGAGTTTTATAGTTGACTTATGGTTATTTAGACGTATATATTATATATATATATATATATATATATATATATATATATATATATATATATAGAAAATAGGATTTCACATTAAGTAACCCATATGCGTTGATATGCCTTTAAACTACAATCAATCAACAATTTTATATTAATTAAATCCATTATTGTTTGTATTACCTTCTGAACATTGATTGAGGTACTTAATGTTCTATTTTTAATTCGTATTTACATAAATCTTCTGTTAACGGATTTCCCATCGCCTCCAGGAATTTCCAAATTATGGAAATTATTTCTGGGAGAAAATTCCATCTTGTAATATTTTGAATTTTTTTTTCTTTCCGGTTTAAGACTTTCTTTTCGGTAGAGATATGAATTTTATACAAGCAGTTTGAAATAGAATTCACTTTGAGTTAAATTATCTTTGCTATGAAAGAAAGAAAAATGACAAGAAGAGAGAATGAACAGAAAAGAAAATGAAAGAAAGAAAGAAAAGAAAGAAAAGAAAGAAAAGATGAACATTAGAAAGAGATAAGGTACAGAAATAAATAAAGAAAGAAAGACAGAAAAATGAAAGAAAGAAAGAACGAACGAAAGAAAGAAAGAAGGAAGGAAAAAGACGAATAACAAAAAGGGAAAAGGCACAGAAAGAAAGAAAGAAAAAAAGAAAGACAGAAAAATGGAGTAAAGAAAGAAAGAAAGAAAGAAAGGTTCATATGAAGGGCGAAAGAAAAAAATAGGACAAGAGAAAGGACGAAAAAAGAGAAAATACATGTAGTATGATAGAAAGAAATGACATGAAGGAAGATGGAATAAAAAAAGAAGAAATAAAAGGGAAGAAAATAAAAAAGAGTGGATACAAGTAAAAAGAAAGAAGGAAAAAAAGACAGAAATAACTTAAGGGAGAAGAAGAAAAAAACAGAAAAAAGGGACGAAAAAAAGATTAGATACAAGTAAAAAGAAAGAAAGAAAGAAAGAAGATGAAGGGAGAAGGAAGAAAAATGAAAAAATAAAATGGATAAAAATAACAAAGAGAGGGTACAAGAAGAAAAAAGAAAGAAAGGACATGAAGAGAGAAGGAATAAAAAAAAGTAAAAAAGAAAGAAAAGAGTCGAAAAAAAAAAAAAGAAAATATAAAAAGAGAGAAGAAAGAAAGAAAGGCACAAAAAAATAAAAAAGAGAAAGTGCCAAATAGAAGGAAAGAAAAAAGAAGTGAGATGAAGGGAAAGGAATATTAAAAAAAGAAAGAAAGGAAATGGGGACAAAAGTAAAAAAGAAGAGAGGATACAAATATAAAAAGAAACATTTATTAGGGAGATGGTAGGAGGAGGGAAGAAAAGAAAGAAAGAAAGAAGAAAGGAAGAAAAAGAAGAAAAGGAAGAAAAGAAAGAAAGGAATTTACATTAAGGGAGATGGTAGGTGGAGAAAGAAAGAAAGAAAGAAGAAATTATTCATTAAGGGAGGGTGGTAGGTGGAGAAAGAAAGAAGGAAAGAGAATGAAAGAAAAGAAATTACATTAAGGGAGATGGTAGGTGAGAAAGAAAGAAAGAAAGAGAAAGAAATTATATTAATGGGAGGGCGGGGTAGGTGGTAGGTGGAGAAAGAAAGAAAAAGAGAGAAAGAAAGGAATTACATATTAGGGATGATGGTAGGTGTGGAGAAGAAAGAAAAGAAAGAATTATATTAACGGGACTCGGGTGTAGGTGTGGAGGAAAAGAATAGAAGAAAAGAAAGAAACGAAAAGAAGAAAGAAAATTACATTTAAGGGAGGATGGTATGGAGAAAAGAAAGCACAGAAAGGAAAGGAAAATTACATTAAGGGATCTCCGGCGGGTGAGCTTTACGCCGTACACTTCGCCTTAGCAGGGTTGTGAGGCGACATAGAATTAGAGAGAAAGAAAGAAAGAAGAAAGATAATTTACATTAAGGCGAGGGTCAGGCTAGGGTGGAAAGGAAAGAAAGCAAGAAAGAAAAGAAAATTAATAAGGTGAGGGGTGGTAGGTGGAAGAAAGAAAAGATCAAGAATAAGAACAGAAGGAAAGAAAGAAAGGAAAAGAAATTCATTATAAGGGGAGAGTGCGTTACGCAGATAGGGTGCTGACGAAAGAAAAGAAAGAGATTAAAGAAAAATTATATAAGGAAGATGGTATTTTTAGGGGGGTGGATGAAAAGGAGAAAGAAAGAAAGAAAGAAAGTAGAAAGACAATACATCATTAAGGGAGCTGTGGGGCGATAGGTGGAGCCAGATATCATACCGAAAGAAAGAAAAAGAAGAAAATTACATTAAGGGAGTGCTCCTGGTCCGGGTCCTAGGCCTGGAGGATATTACGAATTGGAAAGAAAGAAGGAAAGAATAGAAAGAAATTACATTAAGGAGGTGGTACGGTGGGAGAGATAAGTTAGCAGGTGAGTCCTCTCACTGTAGGCATCGAGAATACTCTCCATCTTACTTCCGGATGCGCAATAATCTTGAAGGGGAACATGTCAAAGAAAAGCGGAAGATAATTTACATTAAGGGACCGGTCGCGGCCCTCGGTTTTATAGGTGGAGGAAGAAAGAGAAAGACACTATTTACTAGGAAAGAAAGAAAGAATACATTAAGCGTGGTCTTATGCGGTGGGAGAAAGAAAGAAAGAAAGGCGAAAGGAAAGCAAGAAAGAAAGAAGATACACATCCTTCTATGGCTACTTAAGGGTTGACTGGTTGTCTCATCCAATCTGGGCACTCGGATAGTACTCCCTGTCCGCTACTCTGGTGCTTGCATGAGTAGATGGGAACAGAAAGAAAAGGAAGGAAAATTATATTAGGGCCGCCTCACTCACATGCACGTTCTCCTCGTTAGCTCTCCTACCTCACCTCAGGTCTCGGCTACCGGTGGAGAAAGAAAGAAAGAAAGAAGGAAAGAAAGAAAGTAATTACATTAAGGGAATTGAAAGAAAAGAATAGAGTTTCATTCTCATGAGGAAAAAAGAAAGAAATAAAGAAAGAAAGAAAGAAAGAAATAAATTATATTAAGTGGTGGTAGGTGGAGAAAGAATGAAAGAAAGAAAGAAAGAAGGAAAGAACCAATGAGGACAAAAAAGGAAGAGGGAAAATAAATTTAAAAAATCCAACTGATCTGATTTTTACTCATGCAGATTTCACTTTCAATGGCGTCATCTTTTTCTGTGACATTTTTCTTCAGTTTCCTCATCTCGTCCATTAGCCATTTTTTTTCTAGGCTTAGATTGGCAGAGCAGAAGGCCCGAAATGAGGAAGAATGAATAAATTATTCCGATCTTTTACGCGGGGGGAGGGGTAGGTGTGCTTGCAGAGAAAATCGGCTTTCGTAATCAAATATTTATTATTATCATATCTTACAAAAATATGCACCGTATGGACGCAAGTATTTGGTTTGCTTTCTTTATCTAATGGCATGTCAACCTTTGTGGGTTATTTAACGCCAAATTCATCTTTGTAGAAAAACAGAAGGGGTGCTATTTAACTCATAGTTGAGGGTGTTCACATCTTTCCCGTGTCCGAAAGAGAACGTAATCGCACGATTGGACTTCGGACTTGCTTATCTAGAATACTGAAGTCCAGCATGTTACCCACTACGCCAGTTGAACTCCCACATGGGAGTATGTACGTTTTTATGCAACGGAAACTATATATTAATACTGGTGTTTCTTAATCTTCCGTCCGTTCTCATCTTGCAACACCCTCTGATTAAAATGAGACCGTCCAAATCGTCCAAGATGAAATGGGAAAATGTAAATACTTATTATCTGATGTCGCTTATCCGCCGAATTCTTATTTTTATGAGTGTCGTCACCTCAGTTAAATTATGGACCATTCCATTTTTATTATAAAGAAAGAAAGGACATGCTACATGGAATAAGAAATGATAACAACGAAAGAAAGAGAGTACGAGAAAGATAAAGATAGGGGTAGAAACGCAAAACAATAACGCTAATCTGTTTCAATCGATGATGAAAAGAATGAAAGAAAGAAAGAAAGAGAAAGAGATAGATAGATAGATAGAGAGAGAGAGAGAGAGAGAGAGAGAGAGAGAGAGAGAGAGGGAGAGAGTTAAATCAAGATTACTATACTTGTTGAGATATTTTGCTATATAAGGTGTGTGATAGACGCCTGCTTTTATTAATAGACTCACCGAGAACTATGTGATTAAACTCTTGGCCAATCACTGGCAGTACTCTGCTGCTGATATAATATTTATACCGGGTGTACTGGTCATAACTACTCATAACTGCTTTGAACCTTCGTGGACGACGGACATAGGATTATATCACTGGACCTTTACCAATACGCTGGATAAGACTTATTCGCAGGATAGGACTTATACACACACCAAAGGATTCCGTAACTCAGGACTTACTTACTGAAGCCCTTTTCAACTGGCCAAGGATGGCATTTAAAAACTTAACAATACTTTTTTACATATTGAACTATTTGTAATAGTTCTTAAGTAAACATGTACAGCTCACTATTAAACACATCCTCCTAAACTGCAACAGTCTCAAACAAACCCGTATCAAATACTACAAGACAAAAACCTTAAAAGACCTCTTTAAAAATACAAATCCAGAAGACAGTTTAAATTTTCTAAAAAAAAAAACAACCTTTTCAACATGATAGAACCAAACATAACCGAACACCACTATAAAACCACTTCTCTAAAGACCATATGAAAAATTCTACATAACCCTTTCTGGCATTAAATGACCCACAGAGGTTGATATGCCGTTAAACAAAGCAAAACAACAACAAAAAAAGAAAACGTTGTAATAATTAAATTATCATACTATGGTATGTTCACAGGTCCTGATAGTTTTATTTTAAATCATAAAGACTAACCAGACTAATTTTTTCTAATGTAACTATTTAATCAAATTAAATTCAAACCGGAAGCATTGTTTTTCCCAAAAGCGAGTAAGCTATGCAATCACTTCGTCTTTGTACATCCACTGCGTGTTTCGCTAACGTCATGTACATGTCGCTACATTGTATTTCTTTAGTGTAACAGTTTTTGAAAGAAAAATAAATACTTCAAATTCAAAAATAGAAAAATTCTCTTTTTCAAAAAAGAAGACATTTCTTTTCTGAAAATCCGTTACTAACCGACCATGAACGGGTTAAAACTCTTCTTTTTTGTAAAATTTTTGAATTTGAAGAATTTCTTTTTCTTTCAAAAACTGTTACACTGAAGAAATACAAATGTAGCGACATGTACATGACGTTAGCGAAACACACATCGGATGTACAAAAAGGAAACGATCACATAGCTTAACCAAATTAGTATGTAATGACCTATGATTAAAGAGTCCAGTCTGCCCTACTATTTAACCACAGTTGTAGGGAGAATAAATGGATTCACGCCTTTCTCAAGGCATTAAAACTATGTAAAATACAAACAGCCTTGTCCAGGATTTGAAGTCAATTAGACAGTAGAGAACTAAATTACAATTATTTCTTTATTTTGACAACTTTTTAGGGGGATATGTGAGTATAAATATTTAAAAAAATGAATACTAGACAAAGCAGAAGAAAATTGATAAAAACTGCATTTAATACTATGTGGAGAAAATGAGAAAAGGAATTATATATTAGGTTGTTACAAAAATAATGGCCGATTGAAGTGCTCGGTTTTGAAATGTCATTTTAACATATAATTTGTTGTTTATTTCAGGTGAAATTTTGCATATATAATAATTAATGTGTGCTCAAAAATTACCACAACTGTCGTAAAGGATCCACTTTTCGTCACAAGTGACTATTCGGTCAAGAAAGGGGTCATCGGTGTTACGCAAACTGAGCATCGAGCACACTTCAAACCGCCTAAGTTTTTGGTGCTTATTGAGCTCATGAGGAACCCATTTATCGAGCTTTTTCACATTTCCAATACTCTATAAATGGCGGGAAACTGTTGCAACGCTCACACCAAGTGTCTGAGACATTTCTCTGACACTTTGTCGTCGATTTTGCTCAACAACTGCCTGTAATTGTTCATTGTAAAGACTGCATGTCCGTCCTCTACCTTCTTCATTTTCAAGACTCTCATCTCCACAGCGGAATTTCTGGAACCACCTTCGTACAGTCCGATCACTTGTGGATTCATCTCCCCATGCTTTGTTGATATTGGAAGCAGTTTCGGAGGCATTGTGCCCAAGCTTGAACTCATGCAACATAAGAAGGCGAAGGTCATGTTTAGGCATGTTCATCTTTGAAGGCCCCTATTTTTCAAAAATGTGAAAATAGATTAAATTCTGTTTTTGAGCACACATTAATTATTATATATGCAAAAATTCACCTGAAATAAACAACAAATTCTATGTGAAAATGACATTTCAAAACCGAGCACTTCAATCGGCCATTATTTTTGTAACAACCTAATAGTTAAAAATATGATGGATGTTTTGAATGCGCTGAGTTTGGAAAATGTGTAGAAAAGATTCGTTAGCGTTTGTTGAATAGCGTTCATAATTGAGTGTTAATGACGTGATTAATGCACACGTTCAAAGCATGCATCATCTTTTTAACTGCATAAATCCTTTTTTCTCCTTGACTAGTTTCATTGTCCTGAAGAAGATTTCTTTATGAATCGAAATGTTCGAACATCGACACTACGATTAATAAATGTCCATCCTTTGTAACATCCCGTGTTTGTTCTACATTTTCCTAACATACAGTCGGCTAAATTTACTCATTCTATTCCCATTTGATACTATCTAAAATTAAATAATGGCTTCGTTGGCTTGGACATGTCCGGAGAATGGAAAATGGACGCACCCCAAAAGATCTTTTGTAGGGCGAATTAGTAAAAGGCTCTCGATCGGTTGGTAGACCACGCCTACGATTTCTGCAGGAGAGCTATGTGGATATGACATATCGACACAAACACGTGGGAGGTAGATGCAAAAAATAGAGCGGCCTGGCGCCTCAACGTTAAGCAAGGCACGGAGAGGAATGAGACAGAGAGGAGAGTAGCCTCGACAAAAAAGGGAGCCAGAAAGAGAGAGAAATCCCAGCAGCCTCAGAAAGCATCACAGTTTGTGTGCATTCAGTGCACCAAAGTCTGTCACTCAAGAATTGGCCTGCAGAGTCACTTGCACAGATGCAGATAAAAACGAAGAAGAGAACAGCTTGGACGCTAGCTCTTCCCATCGTTCCCGGTTTTTCTTGCTGAATATTTCTAAGGAAACTATTTAATTAAATTAGGCAGTAAATAACAAGATTACAGTTATTTTTATTGGATTTTTTAAAAGATTTATCGACGCGAAATTTGCTCATATCATCAAAATAAAACCACCATCAATAATTGGAAATCAATGATAATGGGAAAATATCTATCAAAATCAATTTTTATGATCAATTTGTAAATTAGTCTTACTGTTCACACTGTTAATCGCTATATGATTACATATATATATATATATATATATATTATATATATATATATATATATATATATATATAATTACGTTATTAGTAGGCATTTACCCAACTCGTTTGCCACGGTTAGGATACGACACAAAGTCGCAAATATGGGGCTTCCGGTTAGGATGCGACACAAAGTCGCAAATGTGGGGCTTCCAGTGAGGATCGAATTCGTTATTCAATAGTAATGGTTTTGTGAGACTAGATTGCTAACCATTACACCATGATTGAACGCTTTTTTATTTATCCAACCCGTTCGTTAGGGCTAGGATGTGACACAAAGTCGTAAGTATGGTTCTTCCAGTGAGGATCGAATTCACCAATTAATAGTAATGGATCTGCGAAACTGTTTTTTATTACGTCTGCATCACGATGGAACGCCTTTTTAATTTATCCAACCCGTTCGTTACGGGTAGGATCTGACACAAAGTCGCGAGTATGGTTCTTCCTGTGAGGAACAAACTCACTAATTAATGGTAATGAATCCGCGAGACTAGCTTGCTAACCTCTGCACCACGATGGAACGTCTTTTTTATTTATCAAAACTGTTCGTTATGGTTAGGGTGTGATAAAAATTCGCAAGTATGGGGTATACAGTGAGGGTCGAACAACCAGCGGGGATCTTATTCAGTTGTAATGGATCTGCGAGACTAGCATTGAATGTTATTAGTATGTAAGTAAAGTAAAGTCGTTGGGGCGGCCTAAAGTCAGTATCAGCCAATCAGCGATGGAGTCTATCCCATTTTCAGTAGCGCTAGACCAAGGAGATTGTTTTTGGCATCTGAGGTGGAGTGCCACACCTACCATCAGCTCCTTACTTTACCGCACATAGCCATGTGCTACTCATACGCTGGGTTGGCGAGGACTGGAATCGAACTAGGAACCATGTGGTTTCTAGCCGAACGCTCTACCGACTGAGCTAACCCGTTGGCTGCACCACTGCATCCAACTCCTCCAGAAAAAAAGATGATTTATTTCAGAGACAAAATGGATAGAGGGACACAACCGCAAAATTTGGGCACAAGGCGGGAAATTTATTTGTTGGGCCAGGGTGGCAAAACTGGTCATTCTTTCTTTAGTTTTCTTTTGCTAGTTCCACTTATCTATCGATCTATACCAATAAATACCCTCGTCTGTCACCTTTCTTAGCCTGCTTTCACCAAAATACAAACAGTATTAATTTATTTGGATATGTTTTACATAACCTAGGCATAAATCCTGGAATTTTATTCGGTGATGGGGGGATGAAAAAAAGTGCTCGTGCATTTTTATATTCTACTCTAGCTAATTCCACTCACCAATTCTAGGCTAATAAAACAGTTAACTGTCACCTTTTATCCTACTTACACCAGAATACCTCAGGCACTTTATATTATCCTACTTAAAATCCCGATCGTGTGAGGGAGAACTGAATGGTAAATATATTTACAAAATTTTAAGGAACAAAAAAAACGAGTGGAAGAAGGGGATGGGAATGGGTGGGAGAAAATGAAAAAAAATAAAATAAAATAAATAAAAACAAAACAAGTTCTGGGACGTTTCAGTTCCTGTTTTTTTCTACTATGCATAGGGACAACAGACCATCTTCCGGTTATCTGAGGGCTGAAAGGAAACCAGTCAGTTCCTCTAAGTATCGAGTGGGTGTCCTAACTGTATGGTCTGGGTGAAAAAATGTAGCAATTATAGGGGAAGGATAGGTTTGGGATTTACAGAAAAGGACTCTCCCGGGGTTTGGACAAGAAAAAAGGTGGAGCTGGGAGTTCTAAGGGAAAAAAATAAAACTCGTAAAAAATGGAAATAACATTCAGTCTCCTTGCTAGAGAAACTATGGTGTATTCCGATGACTAAGCTTTCGGTTATTTTATAGACTTTGTTTGTGTTGGGGTTTCCGGTCTGAGGGTCGAATCACAGTAGCCATGAGCAGCTGCAGGACAGATATACTTAATCCCTTCCCCCTTTCTTACATACAGGCCTGCTGCATGTACCAACTTTTCGCAGTATTAATAATACTAGCTTGTTAACCATTACACCACGATAGGACTAAATATAGTATCTGTTAACTGCGGAATTTCCACAAATAGGATGTGACACAAGATCGTAAGTATAGGGTATCCAGCAAGGATTGAACTCACGATTCAGTAGTAACGGATCTGTGAGACTATCTTGTTAACCATTACACCACAATAGGACTAAATATAGTATTTGTATAACTGCAGAATTTCCACTGGATAAAACATTGTTTTTTTAATTAGGATTTAAATAAGAATAAGAATTTGACGTAAACAATTGTGACGTCGGTGTTGACATAGTTTCGCTTAAACAGACGCCATTTTACGATTTTACGCTTTGTAGGATGTTCACATTTGTAAATAACTAATCTTCATTTATGTCTGAGGGAGAGAAAGTTTCTAGGTTTCTCCGGACTTTTAAAATAAACTTGCTGATTATTGCATTGCTGTGGTCTGGATAATTTCAATTGTTCATCGGATTACCACATTCTCAACACTTTATACTTCGGTTCTCCCTCATACGATCGGGATTTTAAGTAGAATAACATAGACTGTCTGAGGTAAGTAAGAACTATCAGTTACTGACTAATTTCAGACCAGATTAAATTATATTAAGCTTAAAATGAAATTCTAATGAGCCCTCGGTCCCAGCTATGACATAACCGGTCATGCTTTTTTTTGTCAACCACTCACCAACCGATCCATATTAAAAGATATTCTCGCCCGTCGCCTTTTACAGCCTACTTCCACCAAAAGATCTTATTAATATAAGACCGGTCTTCATTTTTTTGTTTCTAAAAATTTTGTAAATATATTTATACTTCGGTTCTCCCTCATATGATCGGGATTTTAAGTAGAATAACATAGAATGTCTGAGGTATTTGGGCGGTTTAGCTCAGTCGGTAGAGCATACGGATCTGAACCACAGGGTTCTGGGTTCAATACCGGTCCTCGCCAACTCAGCGTATGAGTAGCACAGGGATATGTGTGGTAAAGTGGGGAGCTGATGGTAGATGTAGTGTTCCACCTCAGACGCAAAAACAATCTCCCTGGTCTAGTGCTAGTGAAAATGGGATAGACTCCCTTGCTGTCTGGCTGATACCGACATTAGGCAACTCCGTCGACTTTACTTACTTTAGGATGTAAGGTGACGGATGACTGTTTTTTATTAACATCAATCGGTCGGTGTGTACTAATGCACAATAACGTGCAAGAAATAATATCATTAGATTACTAGGTACCACCAATTTGACCCTGTGAAATTTACACCCCCACCCCTATATTTAACACAATGAAACTTACAGAAAATTTAATATTTTCTTGAAATTTTTTTTTCCATTTTAAAGAAAAAACATAAAATGAACTCCTGATGATTTTTTAAAAAATTTTTCAGCATACGGAAATAATGAAAATTATGATTGAAAAACAATGTTTTCATTTTTGAACTGTTAAATCAACTGAAATTTAACGTAGCTAAAAATAAGTTACGATAAGAGGATTTTTAAAAAATTCTATGAAAAATCAATTAATAATCTGATTTTCACGAAAATTTCCATAAATGTTTACCATTGGATGTAAATACATCTGAAATAGTTTTTTTCTAAAATATATTAGGGGAAATATTTTTTACGAGGTCTATTCCCCCCCCCCCTATTTCATTTTATGAGATAAAAAAATGACGTGTCAGAAAATTTTTTTTTTTCTATAAAGATAAGAGTCTGAATAACTATATCAATGAAATTGTATGAATGTACAAGGTCTAGTTTTTTGAGGAAAAATTAATGAAATCGGAAATAAAAAGTGCAAAAAAATGTCATAATATTAATATTTGAAAACTTTTTTTTTGCTTTTATAATTGGTATGTACTATATTCTATTAAATTGTCAAAAAAAACATTTTTTTTAAGAAATTAATTTTTAAGAGATTTTCAATCTTTTGTGTGATTAAATATTTTTATTTTCTGCGTGAAATATTTTTTTTTTTTCTGCGTCAAAAAATCGAATTTTTCACGGATATTTAAAGATATGAATTTTATAATTCAGGTGAACTAAACATTGGTCCGATACGAGCTCGATTAATATTTTTAAAAGAATTTGTAATTTTTATTGTTGAATAGTAATGTGTGATCCCTTAGAATGTATGGAAGAGCATTGCTGACATATTTGTTTTACAAAGAGACGAGACGCTTCTAAGTAACCGAAGTTTGTTCCTGTTAGGCTGACAGTGTTAGCGTGAAAAAATTATTTTATTAACTTTTTCAATAATTAAAATAAAAATAATAGATTATTTTATCAGTTTTATCTTAGAAAAAATATTCAAGTTTTCATTCCATACTTTTACTGGTTAATTGTAAAAGGGAAATAATTAGTAACTTTTCTGTCTATATTACGGTCTGAAAATTACCTTTCGCATGTAATACGGGCAGGTTTGTTATTTTTTAAGATAACGATGTAATTTTTCCCAATCGGATAATTTGATCTTTGAATTAATTATTTTTCTTTGTAACAACCCTGTACGATCTTTTTTTACGAGATTTTTGATAAACAAAGTTCGGAAATATCTATTTCCGTTTTATTCAAGATGGCATAAACGGTCTGGTGGTACCTATAGATTACGTAAAAAAAAAAGATTACATTTCATTACATTTCACGGAAATATCCGAGACATTTGAAACTTAAGGTTAGTGTTAGGGCTAATGTTAGGTTACTTCGTGAGTTTCCGACATCTAATAATATTTGTACGTAAAATACAATTCTAATGATATCATCTTTTGTGCTCTATTGCGCATTTGTACCGGTCGGTGAATGGACCGAGCTACAGAAGAACATAGAAATGCACGACCCCTTTTTTCAGCCCAAGAAAATTTTAAGCTTCATGCCTAGGTTATGTAAAACTTATCTAAATAAATAAGGCTGGCAGTATTTATGATACAAAAATATTTTTTCTGAATAATTAGGATTTAAATCAAAAATAAAATCAAGGATAATGTGACGTAAATACCGATGTCAATTGTTACGTCGGCGTTATTATAGTTTCGCTTAAACAAACAGACGCCATTGTAAGATTTTACACTTTGTAGGATGTTCACACTTGTAATAACTGGTCTTTATTTATGTCCGGGTATCAGCAAGACTCCAAGACTCTTCGAAATTTTTTAAAGTCATCTGATGACTTCAGCAGTGCTGTGGTCTGGATAACTTTAATTCTTTATCGGATTACCACACTCTCCAGACCAACCTTGGTGCCAAGGTCTTCGTTATTGTTTCAATAGCTTCAACTATGATTGGAATTACTATATTCTACAACCTTTTCTTCTCTCTGGCAAGATCCAGGTATTTAATGAGTTTTTCGCTTTCCATTATTTTTACTCTATAATCTGCTGGGGCGTTTGTTCTTCTTCTTTTTTAAACTTGTTAAAGTTACATTAGGGGTTATGTGTGGTTTCAAAGGGTGTGATAGGTCCTGGAAGGATTTGATAACGAAGAGCTTCTTATATGTGTTTTTATTCAGGCGAAGCCATGAAAAAGAACGCTCTCTCTCTCTCTTTCTATCTCTCTCTCTCTGTCTTTCTCTCTCTCTTCCGTCTCTCTATGCGAGTGGAGGAGGGGAGATAACCCAATACAATATAAACAAAACTAACATTAGGTCTCTTCTTTAAGTTAGTATTGGTTGATTCTTTTGTATTTTCAAAACCCGAGAGAATTTTGTGGGCCGTATTTTCCGAGACAGTTTGTTCTTTGGACATACTGCATTGTGAAAGTCATTTGCACAGTAGTCACGCCTATTATTATTATTATTATTATTATTATTATTATTATTATTATTATAAAAACGTTTATGTTATTTGACTTATATGATTAATTTTTAAAAAAAATCTTTTGCAGGTAAGTTTCATGTCATGTATTTAACTCAAATAAGGTAAGAGGCTCTTAAAACAGTGTTCATATATATATATATATATATATATATATATATATATATATATATATATAGGGTGTCCCAGAAGTCATGTATTATCCAGGTTTTGAAAAACAACACCTTTAGTTATTTCAAAAACATATTCATAGATATTAATTGACACAATTAATTTTCTATCTCTCAATTTGAGCATTTATTATAATTATTCTCAATAACAGTGATTTTAAATCCAGAAAGGTGTATTTTTGAAAATCAGGATGGTGTGTAACTTCTGGGACACCCTGTATATATATATATATATATATATATATATATATATATATATATATATAATGAATTATATTTACGATATCAACTTGTTCTTGTGACCCTTGTTTTGGATATCAGGAAGCTATGAGAAATGTACAAGTGGACAAAAAACAAACAAAAACAATACCCATCCGTTGTTTTGTCCCTGGTTGCATTATTTTTTCTAATATTTTATCAAGGTATTATATGACAATTATAACTGTGTAAAAAAGTG
Organism: Doryteuthis pealeii; assembly: GCA_023376005.1. NCBI lineage: Eukaryota > Metazoa > Mollusca > Cephalopoda > Myopsida > Loliginidae > Doryteuthis > Doryteuthis pealeii. The sequence goes on from CM042159.1 coordinate 14,631,166, forward strand.
AAATGAAACAAATGCGAGAAAAAAATTCAATTGAAATGATTTGGCGTTGTTTAGCGGTTATTATTCTTTCGAAATTGTGTGTCGTGTCTCACCTGAAATTGATTACGGCAATTTATCATTCGAAATTCGACATAACCTATGATCGTGAAAATCATGCGCAACTTAATGAAAAATAAATAAAAGATGAAATAAATAAACATAAAAATACAATATAACGTCAAATAATTAACTCGTGGTCCCTCGCTGCGTTTTAGTTTGAAATATGCATTTATGTAGAATTTTATGGTGCCAAAGCCTAGACGATATACAAAACGGATGTCTATAGACTTACAAGTGGACTACATGCGTCACTTACGCAGTATATTAAATGTCAAGTGGTGCGACATGTTTCAAACAGGACCATCCTAAAGAGAACTGGTCTCCCTGGCATGCACGAAATACTTGTCCAACGCAACCTGAGATGGGCTGGCCACTTAAACAGACTTGGGGATTACAGACTACCAAGTAGATTCTGTACTCTCAACTGAGAGAGGGATCACGTGGAATCGGTAGACCAAAGCTCAGTTACAAAGACAACATCAAGAGAAACCTGATAGAATTCAACATCCGCAGAGGATGTTGGCAAAAAGCAACCAGAGACCGAATGAATTGGAGGAAAATGATTCGCATGGTGTTATTATCGGATACGATGGACAATAATTGATTGATTGATTGATTGATGCAGAATTGTTGTATATGTTTGCATGTTCTGTGTGCATATATAATATATATGCATAGTTGTGATGCTTTATAAGAGTCTTTTCCTTGGGGTATCAGTTGAGTGGTATAGTGGCCGGTAGGATTTAAAGTTTTTTTGTGGGTTGTTTTATGTATGGGGATTTAATATCTCCAGTAGAATTAGGGTGGTAGGTTTCCTCTTGTTGT
>CM042159.1:14639589-14657089 GCA_023376005.1 Doryteuthis pealeii
GCGAGAGAGAGAGAGAGAGAGAGAGAGAGGTGGGAGGGAAGAGATTTAAGAGCCATTTGATAAAATGTTAGAGAGTCAGAAAAGAAAGAAAGAAAGAAATAAAGAGAGAGACAGAGACAGAGACAGAGAGACAGAGAGAGTGAGAAAGAGAGAGAGAGGGGGTAGATTTAAGAGCCGTTATCTAAAATGTTAGAGAGGGGAAGAGCGAGCGAGTGAACAAGAGAGAGAGAGGGGGAAGGAGAGATTTAAAAGCCGTTAGCTAAAATGTTAGAGTGCGAGAGAGAGAAGTAAGAGAGAGAGAGAGAGAGAGAGAGAGAGAGGAGAGAGAGAGAGAGAGAGAGAGAAAGAGAGAGTACTTCCATCACAATATGAATAGGACATTTGCTTCTAAAAACGTATAGTTTAGAGCATTATAAACGAACAAGAAGCAAATTTTATTGCATTCAACATAACAAGTTTGATTGTATGGTTTTAATGGCACGTCTACTTGTCTGGGTTTATTCTCTACCTAGTCTGCACCGCCTACACCTGTGATCCACGGTATCCATGGGGACATCTCTCCCCCTTGCTTTCCACTGCCTCCTACTCTGCCTAATACCCTCCAACACATCCCCCTTCTCCCCTCCCTTTTCTACCACCTTCCTTTTCTTCCGCCCTCTTGTACACCTTTTCACTATATATATATACACTGCAGTTTTTCGCTTCAAAATAATTTAACAAATCTGATGAAGCCTCTTATACACACAGAGGTGAAATATTAACTGATTGAAATTGTTTGTGTTTGTTATTTTTTCCACAAATTTAAATCCAATTTTGTCGGATTCAACCCAATCTACGTGGTGTGTCTGAAAAGTAATGAGACTGTTGTCACAAACAATTCATATAAATTCCAAACAACAAACTAAATGTTTTCTCCTCCAAAGTAGTCGCCCCTTGAATCTAATGCCCCTTCCCATCCTTCTCTGTCACGCTTCTCTGCCCTGCTGGAAGGATTCTTCTAGTATGTTTCTGTTGTGATGTTAATCCAACAGTAAAAAAGAAGTCAAGTCGAGGTGGGGTAAAATAAGACAAGTGTATTTACAATAATGGTACAGGAACGACTAGCTTGTCGTTAAGGGTAACAGTACAACCTTTTCACTCGGTGTCTCACTATTTATAGTGAGAACCGGTGTATATTCTCCACTGTAGGAACGGCCGGTACAACAGTTTCTCAGCTCCGTCGTTACGGACCTCTTGATGACCTCAACGCATACAAAACGGATCCCATTGATGAGCCCCTTCAGCTTGGAAAAAAGAAAAAAATGTCACGATTTGTCCTATCACAACTATCGTCCTTTCCTATGCACTTCCCAAGCTGAAGGGGCTAAGTGTGATACTTGCCGAGCTACTGATACACACTGGACCCGTCAAAGAACACAAACACTAGTATTTAGGACAATGTAAGATGGGATGTTTATTCCCTCGGTTGTGTACAGCTGAGAGTCGTTGGCAGGGTTACGCAAACGTGGAGCCTTCGGGAGTTCTTTTCAAGTGATCTCGAACCTGATCGTTCTCTGTCTAATCGATCTCTACGGGCTTCTTTTATTGTAGTCTGACCCCCGCTGTCACGCCTTTTTGTTCGTGAAACCTACGCAGTTTTTCTGTAGACACGCCTTTTCGCCCACGCAGGCTGTTTTCATTGGCTATGGGCTACGCCTAAAGATTTCTGCACCTAAATCATGTCAAATATTTACCTGCATTTCCAGGTGCAAAAGGTCAGGTCAGGGCCACATCCTTTTTCGTTTCCAGGCTGCACCTGACCCCCATGCACTTCCTATTCAGCCTGGTCCTTGGGTGCATTGATCAGACAATATATTACACTACGAAGCCACACTGACAGATGAAATCTTTTTAAAGCGGGAGTAAGATGTTTTTGTTTTAAAGTTTGACGAAGTTAATCACATGTTTCAATCTATTTTCTTCTAACCTCTTTAATCTAGCGAAACATCTTTTACGCCATTCTTTCTTATTTGATGCTAGATTTTCCCAGGTTAATATTGACGCGTTTCAAATTGTCCTTCAATTTGTCTTTGTAGCGTAAGAATAGACGTCCAATAGAACGCTTAGCATTTGGTAGTTCCCAGTTTAATATCTATACATATATATATAACAAGTCATCTACAGACACTGTGTGTTTTGACGTTTTACGTCTCATCAGTGTGGCTAGACACATCAAATACTTCTGACCAGAAGCAAAACTTAACTGAATTTTCACCTACATAGTTCCTTAACCTCTCAGCCATTGACAGCTGTCATTAAGGACCTGTGTTTTAACTGATAAATATATACATAAGAGTATATATTTTACGATAACCAAATCTGTTAACAACAAACGACCATTGCTTTATTTCGCTGGCGATAAATGTCAATTTAAATCGCTCCTAGAGAGCTTTACCGGGTTTTGAGGGCCGGGTTAGCTCAGTCGGTAGAGCGCTCGGCTAGAAACCACATGGTTCCTAGTTCGATTCCGGTCCTCGCCAACTCAGCGTATTAGCACAGGGATCTGTGCGGTAAAGTAAGGAGCTGATGGTAGGTGTGGCGCTCCACCTCAGACGCCAAAACAATCTCCTTGGTCTAGCGCTAGTGAAAAGGGGATAGACTCCCTCGCCGATTGGCTGATACCGACTTTAGGCCGCCCCGACGACTTTACTTATATATTAATAAATCATCCACAGACTCGTGTTTCAGTGTTTCACGCCTCTTCAGTGTGGCTACACCTGTTAGCTTCATGGTGTTGTGTCAGTGTGACACAATATATTATATATATATATATATATATATATATATATATATATACACATGTGCAACATATTCCAGAGCTCCAGAACTGAAGCCACACTAACAAATGCAATTTAGTGTTAACCTGGAATAAGTAATACAATTAGGTACCGATTCTTCGTTTAAACTTCTTAATGCGACTGTTTCTCATATCATTTCTTTTCAAGATAGTCTTGTTTGTTTTCATGTCCTTACTATCAATTGTATCACGTGATCATCCCCAGTAGAAACAACAAAACAATACAACAAGATGGCATTGATTACGTTTTATTGACTCATCCAATGATTGTCTTTCTTTACCCGGTTTATTTTTCTCCTTTCTCATTCGTCTTCTCTACTTAATATCTTCCCGTTAACCATAACGCGTCCAACCACGGACGGCGGCCCTCCTTGCCCCAACGCGGCTATCTCCACCGCCATTTTACATGCATTTCATTTATAGTGCTAAAAAAACTACTAACCAGTTCGATATCTCATAAAACGGTTGAAATCTCAGCCTTTATTTGATGTATTCATCCTTTGTTCCATTTGGCTGGTTGTTTTTACGGCCTATAAATACGAAGGTTAGTCTTTTGACTATGCCATTTTGTTTAGGACAGGTATAGTTACCGTCACAGGAACATGTATCATACATCAAAATGAACCTGGTCCTATGTGGATCATATCCCTACTTCTCCACATAGTCACTGTTTCTCTCAATAGCAATGATCCACCTTCGAATGAGAGCATGTATCTCTGCTCCGTAAAATTCTGTTGACTGTTCATTGAGCCACTTCTTCATTACAGAATTCACCTCCTCGTCATTGGAATAATGTTTCCCTTCAGGCTATCATCTCTTCGACCTCCCGAAAGAGGGTTTGAGTGGCAAATATTATTCCAGTGACGAGGAGGTGAAATCTGTATTGAAGAAGTGGCTCAAAGAACAGTCAACAGAATTTTACGGGGCAGGGATACATGCTCTCATCGAAGGTGGAACAGAGCAGGGATGTGATCCACAAAAGATCAGCTTCATTTTTATGTATGATACATATTCCTGTGTTGGTAATTATACCGGTCCTAAACTAAATGGCATTACTTTTTGAGTAAACCCTCGTATTTATTCATCTACATCATCTATATCAGTCTGTTCATATCTATCTATATATACCTACTGATTACGGTCAAGTCTCGTTGAAAACATCGGTTCTTGCTAGATTATCGAAGTTAAGCAGCGATGAGTCTGTTCAATACTTGATAAGATGACCACGTAAACAACCGCAAGTACTGGCTGCAATTTGAGACATTTTTCTATCAATATGACTTAATTCGGCATTAAATGACCCGCAAAGTTTTGATGTGCTTTTAAACAAAATCAACTTATGAACGTCGTCAATTGTTTTTATCTCTTCCCATCGTATTGGTTACTTTTCTATTTTTCCCATCTTCTCTTTCTCCTCCATTCTTCATCGTCTTCTTTTTTCGTTTTTGTCATTGTTCTTCTTGTTTCATCTAGTTTTCCAACCATCGTACTCGTTTTCTTTATCCTTCACCTTCCCGTTTCTTCACCCAACCACATCTCCCGCTTTTCCACTGTCCGTTCTTTGCTCGCCAACCAGCAAAAACCAATCGGCTTATGGATTTACTACTTCTTCACGTCCATTAGGAGCGAACAACAAACCAAGTAAATATCGAATCCACAAAATGCGCAGAGGGATGGACACTAGTGCAAGTGGGCGCTGATGAACACGACATACGAATGGAGACCGGTTGTTGGAGGGTGACTGTCGGAAGAAGGGGAAAGGGTCTGTCGTGAGACAGGTAACTTGAGTGCAAGTCTTGCCGTCACCAATCCATCAGTGCTGAGTTACTTTGGCCGGTGATACGTTCGCATAGGCATTGGGTAGTTTTGGTTTGATTTGTTTTTTTTTGTTTTTTTTTTCTTTTTGGCTTTTCAAGACCTTCAAATAGGGTGGAGGAGAGGTCAAGACTGTGGTTCACGTCAGATACGATTTTCTTGTTTGCTGTAGTACCAAAGTTCAACATGTAACAGACTGACCACACTTAAGGGTTTTAAGCTTAGATGCCCAGGCCCAAAGTCTTGGCTGTCCGTCAGCAGAATGCTGCTTTCCAAAAATCTTTGTTTTTTAGTAAATTCAAAAATAGGTCTATCAAAAGTTATACAGGTCCGAGAAGATGGAGAAAAGAAAACATCTTCTAATATTTAACATATATATATATATATATATATATATATATATGTATTTGTGTGTGTGTGTGTGTGTGTGTGTGTGTGTGTGTTGTTTCAGAAGGATCCGCGTATGCTTCTTATGCCCAGTTCTTATATATATATTGTAATTCAAGATAAAAAAAAATGAAACACGTCTTACCTTGGGCTGGGAAGAAAATGGCGCCCGAAATTTAATTTCTTTTTATAAGAGTACAGACCGGAAATGAGGGGGTTGGTGGGAGTGGAGTGGAATCATAAATAAGCCGAAATTTTTTGGCAGTCGGCAGTTGTTATTTAGAAGGCAAGCTATTGTGAGCTGATCTGATAACGTATATATATATATATAATATATATATGTGTGTGTGGTGTGTGTGTTTATATATCTATATTGTTTGGGATTTAGTATGAAGCGTTAGTGTGAAACTCAGTTTTTTAATGTTAAGTTTCGTTTTATTTCGTTTAATGTTCGTGCCGTTTGCGCCTCTTCTTCGGAGCCCTTAGGCTGGCTGGTTTGGTCGTCCTGGCATCGTTTATATACTCGTTTGTTGGAGCTAGTAACATCATCTGATGTGACCTCGTTGGGTGGTGTGTGAGCGGTCGCTATATATATATATATATATATATATAGAGAGAGAGAGAGAGAGAGAGAGAGAAGGGGGAGAAATAGCAATAAATTAATTCCATGGTGTGTAGTAGGACCTGTTAATTTGACTGAATTGCTATGCTGGAAACTCATAGTCATGGGTCTGGCATGGACAGGTGAAAAGAACATTTATTTTAGATTTTATCTTGACCAGTATTTGAGCAGTCTTCTTATTTAAGAAAAAAAGTTTTATTGCGATTCATTCATTTCCCTATCTCTTATCTCTCCCTGTCTCTGTCTCTGTCTCTCTATATATATTGTGTGTGTGTGTGTTTATGTGTGTGTGTGTGTGTGTGTCTGTGTGTGTCTGTGTGTGTGATATTTATAAGTTAGGGTAATGAAGACATGAAGTCAACTGAACAGTCTCTAGCCTATGCGTTTTAATCACTTGGCATTCACGCTGTTTAATTATACATGTTACTGGCCCAGAGGCCGAAGCAACGAGACACAGGGTTCCGAAGAGACCAGTTAAGAAAGAAGTATGTGTCTAAGAGACTAAGATAGAAACTACGGAAGAATGAGGGAAAGAGAGAGGGAAAAATTACATGACTACGATACAGAGAGAGAGAGAGAGAGAGAGAGAGAGAGAGAAGAGAGAGAGAGAGAGAGAGAGAGAGAGAGAGACGGGGGGAATAAAGAAGGAAAGTATATCTGAGTGGGGAATAAAAAAGTAAGAAGTATGTGACAAAGAGACTTAGAGACCATGAAAGAATGGGGGAAAGAGAGAAGTAAAGAATTACATGACTAAGAGAGAGAGAGAGAGAGAGAGAGAGAGAGAGAGAGAGAGAAAGAGAGAGGGGAGAGGTGGAGGGGTAGAGATGAAGAAAGACAGAAAGAAAGAAACAAAGAACGAAAGAGAGAAAGAAAGAAAGAAAGAAAGAAAGAAAGAAAGAAAGAAAAAAAGAAAGGAAACAGCTTGCTTCTGAACAGGACGCCGGAAGTCCACAACGAACGTTAGTCAATAAGTCATTTTGGATTTACGAGAAAAGCGGGAAAAAAGAATCCATACCGGAACCGGAACCAGAAGCTGCAGTTTGATGAGCCGGTGTGACGTCAGAATGTGCCAATAGGACAAGTGTTACGTTGAATCGAAACACCCACTAAATCTATTTCACTTGCAACATCCTACCTACTCGAAATGATGTATTAAACACGATTTTACTCCATTATGCAACTCAGTAAGCGCTTATAGGATACGCCCAAACTAAATCCCAACCGAAATGAAAGACAGCAATGATTACCTCCCCTTTTAGGCGTTTACTATTGAGTGTAATTGTTGTTATTAGTGCAGGTTAATTTCGCCCAGTTATTTAGGTTTAAGAAGTTGGACACATCTGCGGTTCGAAAAGGACAAGATAGAGAAACTATGTACCAAGCGTGTGTTAAGATCTCTGGCACCATTTGCTTCAGACTGATGTAGAGTGGATTGTGGAATTATATATACTAGCAAATATATGTACCCTCCGGGTGCAAGTATTTAGTTTCAATGTAATAAAATATTATGTTAAATTAGAAAGACTAATGAAAATAAATAAGAATGCAGAAAAAAAAGATTTGAAACAGAGGTGGGTATAATCGAAAAATAGAACAACTAAAACTTCCGTCTTTCATTACTAAAATTTCCTAATTTAATTATTGCAACTGTTAAAATAGGAAGTAAAGAATAGAATTACAGTTATTTCTTCTTGTTAATGGATTTCTTTTAAGATTTATCCCCGAGATTTTTTCTCATATTCATTAAAATAAAACCAAACAATTAGAAATCAATAATACTAACCACATATTTATTAAAATCAAGTTTTTGATATCAATATGCAAATTAGCCTTCACGTTAACACTGTAAACCGATATTTTGTTGTATATATAAATAGAATTGCATGTTATTAGTATGCAGCCCCGCCCAACGGGTGGGGAGTGCTATAATTAACGGCGTCGATCCCAGGGGGCCATCCCCCCAGGCAACACCTGCCCCCTTGATTTAAAGGGGCAGGGCTGGGTTTATTGCCCAGTGCCTGAGGCGCCCCCCTTGAGGGGGAATGCCGACGGGATCGACGCAATTTTTCACCTGCCACTCCATGAGCTTCGGTTTGTGGGTGGTCCCACGTTAATAGGGACTTTGTGCCTGACCCGTACAAGTGGGGTACGCGGTAAATACCATGTAGATCCGGGCAACGCCGGGGTCCAGTGGTTTCGGCCCTGGATCTTACGAGTTAATAGCGTCGATCCCAGGGGGCCATCCCCCCAGGCAATACCTGCCCCCTCGATTTAAAGGGGCAGGGCTGTGTTTATTGCCCAGTGCCTGAGGCGCCCCCCTTGAGGGGGAATGCCGACGGATCGACGCAATTTTTCACCCGCCACCCCATGAGTCTCGGCTTGTGGGTGGTCCCACATAAATAGGGCCTTGTGCCTGACCCGTACAAGTGGGGTACGTGGAAAATATCATGTAGATCCGGCCCTGATGGATAATGCCGACGGGATCGACGCAATTTTTCACCCGCCACCCATGAGCTTCGGTTTGTGGGTGGTCCCACGTTAAGAGGGCCTTGTGCCTAACCCGTACAAGTGTGGTACGAGGTAAATAAAATGTAGATCTGACATTCGGGCGGGTGGTGGTGTAATTAACAGACTAATTAACAGAATAGCTGACCCCTCGGTTTAAAGGGACAGGGTTGGGTGCATGAGTCGCTGCGGTTGAGGGGAATGCCGACGGGATCAACGCATTTTTTGTACCTGCCACCCATGAGTCTCGGCTTGTGGGTGGTCCCACATTAATAGGCTAACCCGTACACGTGGGCTGCGTGGTAAATATAATATGTAGATAAGGCCAACAGTATTGATAATGTAAAACAATTTTATTAATAATTGGAGTTTAAATAAAAAAAATAAAATCATGGAGAATGTGACGTAAATAACTAAGGGAATTGTGACTTGAGTAGTGATATTATTTCGGTTACAGACTGTCAACTGCACATTATAATAAGATGTGTGTGTTTATTTTCATAGTTCCTTCCGGACATACATACACACAAACTGACATATATGTATAAGTAAGTAAAAGTAAAGTCGTCGGGGCGGCCTAATGTCGGTATCGGCCAGACAGCGAGTGAGTCTACCCCTTTTCACTAGCGCTAGACCAAGGAGATTATTTTAGCATCTGATGTGGAGCGCCACACCTACCATCACTTCCTTTTCTTCACAAATGTATATATGTATGTATTGTAACTATTGTTCATCTAGTCATATTTTTTAGTACAATCCCACTTCTTTTAGGAAATATTAAATCTTGGATGGTTTTATTTTCGTGTAAAGTTTTCTTTACATACTTGATTGGTAGTATTTTGTTCGCAAGGATCAAATTGTACACACTCTAGCAGTATATGTTTCACTGTAATTCTCTCTTGGCATGTATTGTATATTTGGGATTCTGTGCCCTCTAATAAATGATGATGGGTAATTTAGATGTGGCCTATGTGAAGGCGGATCAGCACAACCTGTTCACTTCTATTTTTGTTGTATTTTAAGTTCCATTCTCCAATGCTAGGTTTAATGTTTTGAAGTTTGTTATTTTTGAGTACATTCTATTTGTTCCACTTCTAAACTAAACTTTGTAGATAATTTGTGCCACATCTAAGCAAAGCTTAGTAGATAGTTTGTGCCACCTTCAAGTTAAGCTTAAAGGATAATTTGCGTAATATCTAAGCTAAATTTGTGACACATCTAAGCTAAGCTTAGTAAATAACTTTTTAAATAAGACTGATTTCGGCATAAACTAACTCGACTTGGTTTGACATGCCGGAAAAACAACAAACAAAAAAAACAAGAAGAAAAAAAAGCTGTAAGAAACAAACAAATAAACGAACCAGCTTTGTTTGACGCACTATTTTTATCGGGTCAGTCAACCTGGTAATTTAAAGTATTTTCGAAAATCCCCGAACCATCCTTTTATGATAGAATGCACCATTAAAGCGCGAGAAGGCGAAAGGTCACAGAAATAGAGGGAAATAGTATGAATAATAATTTGTTTTTATGAATAAAAGATGTTGTCCTAAAAATGATGGAGACTTTTGGTAAAAATTTAATAATTCATTTTCCTGAGATACGCCTCGAGGGAGAAATATGCGACCTTTGGCACGCAACAGAGGGATATTTAAAATTTCTTTCGGTGATTTTAAGTTGCCACTACACCTTGACATAAAAGCCAGTTTCGACACGACTCAGTATTATAATCTTCTCTTTCAAAAGTACAAAAGAAAACTCCTTTCTTCCTGTGTTCTCAAAGAGTAGATCACTTAAAAAGATATCAATGAAAATTCTTCAAAAGGTTTCCAGTAAAACCCTATTGCATGTATATTGTATGATCCTTGTCTATTGTTGTCTTTTCTTTTCTTTTTCTGATGGTAATCAGAATATACGTGCCTAAAAGAGGATATCACTTTGAGGAATTCATAAATATTGCGTTAAATATATTCATTATATTAGATCGTTTCCAGCACAATAAATCCGTGTCCTGGGTATGACGTTAACCTGTATCTAGTGGTGAGGTTCCAATTCTGGTGCTCTGGGGAGTGTGGAGTACCTCTTGATTGCCATTACCCCAAGGTCAACTCTGGCCCGATATGGTAGTACCTGTTAGGGTCTCATTTATGGCTAATAGTCTGGTAGATAAGAACGTGGACCGGGAAAAATTCTTACTAAGCTAAATTTGGTATTTTTGAACCCTTACGTTGCAAACTCCTCTTTTTGACGCCATGTGGAGATTTTTTTTATTGGGTTGGGGGTATGCCAACCAGATCTATAACCCTTTCGATTGGAATTGTAGAATACATCGATGTCAACTCCGCAGAGTTGTAAGACATATCCCAATGAGGCCACCTGTTGACATAATCTGGGTGATTGAGCTGTCCATGAAATTCAACTCTCCACTTTGACAATTATTTAGGTTAGACTGGAGGTTGGAAAAGCCCTCATCTGACCAATCGACTAGTCAATAGTCAAGTCAAGCCTTGGCATGTATATGATTGTCCCGACACTATTGCTCTTATGGCAAAACCTATCTCTTTTTATCATATATGTGCTAGAATACGGTGGGTGAGTGTCCTGGATATGAAGCTAAACTGCAACTGGTGGGTAGGTTCCAATTCTTGAGTTCTGGAGAGTGTGTGTAACCCTTCATTGTCATTACTCCCAGATCTATTAAGGTCCCATCAATGGGTTAAATATATTAAAGATAAGTTCTACAAAAATACACATCTAAATCAAAATTGATTACCAACTGTTGCCCCGCTGTCTATCATCTTGTTTACAAACAAAATATTTATTTCTAAACGATTCCCTTGCAATTAGTATATGCACATAAATTATTTGGTATTAAATAACCCTTCTATGGGTTAAATAAAAAAAATTATTTAAAAATGTGTTTAAAATTGGTGGCGCATTGGGGCGTGATCATACCTAGTGAGGTCTAGCTCGGGAGGGGTTATTATGTTGAAATAGCCAAAATCTCACAATGACCCAATCAAAACAGCATTGACGACGCCATTCAGTTAAACTTTAATTGAACAGGTGTATTTCAAACATTAAAATTACCAACTTTTAAAATAGTAAGTTGCTTTTTATCTCAACTTTTATAATTTATTATTTTCAGTGCTTTGATGGTTCGTTTCGTTAATCTATTTTTCATATATGCCGGGCATTTCATTTCGTTTTATTTGTCGCTATTTACAACTTGTTCAAAACTCGGATGATTAAAAATGTCAAAGCAACTAATAACTAAAAATATTCAAAAAAGAAACAAACAAACAAATGAAAATTCAAAATATAATAACTTTTTGAGTTTTTAAAATTAAAACTAAAACAACAAGTTCAAGGATCTTCCGGCGTCAGCAATGCTGATAATTTTTTTTACTTTTATGTTTATTCCTAGCTTTAATCGCATGTCACCCACGTTGCCATTTTATAACAGTATAGCCGATGGGAAGAATAATGAAGAGTAAGCTCCTGATGATATAAAGGAAGAATAAATAATACAAATAATATTAAAAAGTAAGAAATAAAACTCAATTAAATACTATTGTAAAATAATTACGAATTTCAATTAATTATTTTAGTAATTTGTAATTTTTAATTTGGGGTTTAGATTCGTAACAAACAAAAAAAGAATAATTTTAGAGAAATATTTTTTTGAATGCAAACAACCCGAGAGTTAAAGTTAGTTGTGTTATGCTCCGTCTACGAGAGACGATGGAGTAGTGTCCAACATTTTTGTTTTTGGAACTACGTAGCTAGGGTAGGTTCATATGGAGGATGAGCTGTTGCCCATGTTGTGATCCAAAGGAAATGTAAGGAACTAATGCAGTTTGGCAGCGGTAGTGTCGCAGAAGATGCTGTTTAGCACAGGATTTGAGCATCACACCACCTTAGGGGCTCTTCTTATTTGTTTTCGAGAATTACTCCCCTAGACTTCCCTTGGGATGAGGTAAAGCCGCTTGGCAGCGGAGGTTTTGTATCGGACTTTTCCTTCTCTTAGATAGGTTGCAGACCAAAGCTAAGGAGCCCCTTCTAACCCATTTGGGGATTTATGGGAGCAATAAGTACCTCAATCCTATTGCTGTCGGTGTTGATGGGACTCTAATAGGTACAACTACTCTGGTCAGGTGGACCTGGGAGTAATGGCGATAAAGTTGGTACACACACTCTCCAGAACTCAAGAATCAGTAATCAGCAGATAAAAGAACCAGATGATATTTTAAGTTCTATGCTGACGTAGAACGAGACGATTAAAAATCGTTAGGAATTTTTAAAATCGCATTCTGGGAGAAAAAAGAAAGAAAGTGTTGTATAAGATTAGCTACCTCCCCTCTATACCATAAAATAATGGTTGCGTCTGTCTGATGAATAGCTGTTAGACAGACGAGACTAGGAGTTAGTTAATTAGTTAGTATGTATATAAATGAACGAATAAATATACTACGACGAAGCTCTTGACTTGCGTCTTATTCACTTTACATATTTCTTACTTCTCCTTGTGTGTGAATGAATTGGCTGCCTTTCAAATGACACAAAAGAAAGAAACCTCGGACAAGAAACGAGAGAACGCGCACGATAAGATGGTAATGAACAATGGGCAGAGTCGTCTACTTTCACTGTTTTATTTTCTTTCTTTCTGTCTTTACTATTGCCGTAAACAAGAGCCACTCACCCCTCTCTCTCTCTCTCTCTCTCTCTCTCTCTCTCTCTCTCTCTCCCTGAGTGTATATCCAATGTTTTAATTCAGCTTCAATAAATAGCTTAATACCAAATCAAAAGAAAATTCAAAGGTGCTTCGAACAAATAGAACTTCAGTGTAAAACGGGAGTTTAGTGCCAAGGAGATTATTTCGAGAAAAAAATCTGTTTATTCTTTACTTCTGTCTGGGTAAATACATCTCATGTCAGGATATTCTTAAACCTACTCCGTATATATCAATAATAATAATAATAATAATAATAATAATAATAATAAGTGATTTTTTTAGATTACCAAATTAAAAGAAATTCAAAGGTGCTTCGAACAAATAAAACTTCAGTGGAATACGGGAGTTTATTTCGAGAAAAGAATCCGTTTATTCTTTACTTCTGTCCGGGTAAACACAGCTCATATCACAATATTTTTAAACATGCCCCGTATATATCAATAATAATAATAATAATAATAATAATAATAATAATATAATAATAATAATGACGGATACCTTGGATTACGTGATCTTGAATTATGTGAAAATTGTTTTTATTGGGCATGTATAATTAATTGATTTGAGTTGCGGATGAGGAATAAGAGATAATAAATTTAATTACAAAAAAACACATTTAGCTTTAATCTAATCTATTTTTGATGAATTAACAGGCATTTATCGACTAGGTTAACCTGACAAAATGAAAATTCCCAAAAAGGAAATATGTGAAGAAAGCTTTATGAAAACTCCAAGCCGAAACGTTGGCCGCCCTGTTAGCTGCGGCTGTAGAATACACCGACTGCCTCTCTGAAAAGGGGTATAACCCATACCCCATTGAGGTCACCTTTTGGCCGTGGGTGATGACCCGTGATGCTTAAGGATGGAACCCTGTTGGATTAGAAGTCTATGACTTGCAAGTCTCCGCTTTTGCCCTTGCTTGGGCTAGACGGATAGTCAGAGAGGCCCTAAATAATAAATCGACTGAATACGTCCAGCCCATAACCTATATTATTGTCCCACCCCAATTGCCCTTATGGCAAACTTCAACCCTTCTTATCATATATTTGCTAGAAAGCGGTCTCTGATGGAGTTAGTGTTCTGGAGATGATCTTAAACTGTGTCTGATGATTAAGTTCCAATTCTAGAACTGTAGGGGTTATGGAAAACGACTTCCTTGCCATTACTCCCAGGTCCACCTTAACCCGCAGTGGTAGTATCTGTTAGGGTCTCATCGGTTATTTCCAATAAGTCTAACATAAATAAAGAGAAACCACTCTTGACTGATAAATGTATTTATTGATCTGCTAGGAAAAAAGAAGACGGGGTTAGGGTTAGGGTTAGGGTTAGGGTTTAGGATAGTTTAATCGGAAAATAAATAATTTATCAGTCAAGAGTGGTTCCCTTTATTTATGTTAGACTTATAAGAAATAACCGGTCTTATCTATGGGTTTGATAGATTTAAAAAAATAAGTATTAGAAATGTGTTTAAAAGAATTGAGTTTGAAAGAATGATTGAATACCCAACAAGAATGAATAAAACAAAACGGCTTCGGCATAAAATAACCAACAAGGGTTGACATACCGTAAAATCCAACCAACTCCAATGAAAGTGCTAGTTTAGAATTGGTGTCTGTTCAGGAATCCAGATTATCAACCCAAGAAATTCTCCCAATCGTTGGTTGGTTGGTTGGTTGGTTGTTAACAGTATATCAACACTTTTCGAGCCATTTAAAACCCAATCAAGTCATTTTGATGAACAAATGATCCAGATTGCTTCCAATAAATGCTGTTGCTTACGGGGTTACCCAATTAAATATTAAACAGATTCATTGCTACTTAAATTTAGTAATCTTGCGGGAACCAAAGCTTTCAGCGAGAACTTGACTGTAATAACATAGATATAAGCGGATATACATAGATAAATAGGTACGAACAAACTGAGACAGATAGATAGATAGATAGATAGATAGGAAAGAACAGAGATAATAGATAGATAGATAGATAGATAGATAGATAGATAGATGGGAAGGTTCCGACTGATATAGATAGATAGTTGTTTTTGTTTTTTTACGGCATATCAACTCCTTTCGGGACATTTCATGACAAATCAAGTCATTTTGATAAATGGCTTGGTTAACTTCATAAGTATGTAACATTTTTTTGGTGAAAGATTATTATTATTATTATTATTATTATTATTATCATTATTATTTTATTTTTTCAAACTGAATTCCTTTTTAATCAAATTGTTTTCAATCAATTTCTTTTATCTAATTTTTTAACCAAGTTCTTTTTAATTAATTTTTAACTAAATTTTTTTTTTTTAGACCAAATTCTTTTTCTCTATATTGATAATTTGGTATGACTAGTTTTCGTTAACTTCATGTGTATCAAGAAGTTGGTAGAGATAATTATCATGTTAGACGTATCATTAACTTCATATGCATTTATAAACTGGTAGAAATAATTTGCATTAACTCGCAGTCATATCTATTTGACACACAGATAGGACCCTAACAGATACTAATACACAGAGACCTGAGAATAACTCTTTACTGCTAGCTGGAGAGAGAATCGTTGGATGCATACCTTTCCGGAGGGTATTATATATATATATATATATATTTTACCAACCGCACCGCACGAGCAGGGTGCGACACAGGTCAATTTATTCAGTGGAGTTCAACAGGTTTGAATTCAGAGTTTTCCTTCTCTCAGATCGGTTGCCTAACCAAGGTTAAAGAGCCAGTTTGCCCAACTATTTATCCATAGTTAGAGAGAGAGTAAGAATCATACCATTTCCAAGGGTATTAGCGCAAATTTAAATGCAATTACCACATCCAGGATTTGAACCCGGGGCGACTAGTCCATTTCCCATGATTTTAACCATTATTATATAAGGTATTATATATATGTTTTTCTCTGTGTGTGTGTGTGCGCGCGCGCGTGTGCGTGTACATTACCAACCCATCTGCACGAGTAAGATGCAACGCATGATCAGTTTTCTTCTTCCTGAAGTGGTTGCTTAACCAAGGTTAAAGAGCCCAGTCTCCCTAACTATTTTACTCATAGCTGGATGGAGAATAGCTGGATTCATACCTATCCCAGGAGTATTAGCACTATGTTGCATGCAAACAGAGTCGTTCAGGATTTGAACTCGTCTCGCCGTGTCCATATCCTTCGACGATATCCAGTATATCATGCATCTCTTGTTACATTTCACTTTCCTTGTATCCGATGTATTAGTATACCATTATTTCCACCTCAGATGCCTACGCTGCATCCTATGCATTCGCTGGCAAGACAAAATGCCCAACACGGACGTGCTGAACCGAGCAAACATGAACAGTACATTCACCATCATTTTAAGAGGCACTTGCGCTGGCTAGGTCATGTCAGGAGGATGGACAAAGGCCGCATCCCTAAAGACATTCTGTATGCGAATTAGTAGAAGGCTCCTGACCGGTAGAGAGACCACACTTCAAAGACGTCTGCAAGGAAGACATGAATATATGCCACATCAACACCAATACATGGGAGGTTGGTACTGAAAACCGAGCGGCCTGGTGCCTCCTTGTCAAAAATGGACACTACGCCATCGTCTTTTGCAGACGGAGGGATGTCAACTACTACTAGTAGTATACAATTCTTAACCCCTTCTGTATTTCATCTTACAGTCGATCCTGTCTTGTATTATATTTCTTGTTACTTCGTATAGCTTGGTCTGCGTAGCTCTTTAATTTCTTCTGGGCTGTCTATCTTCTTAAGATTCAGGGCTGGCTGAGACGTCCTGCGTTATTGTTTGTTTTTAGTAACAACACAAGACATTACTTTGGTGAATTCACATTTTTATTAAAGTCTTGGATGCAGATCACTCAACTACGTGTGTGAGAATCTAGCTAACGAACAAGAGCCGCTATTACATCCTCAACCTTTCAACAGCTAACTAGAAACCGCTAACTTATTACATCCTCATCCTTCAACAGCTAACTAGAAACTAATCATCAAAAAACTCTTGCTCACGGCTCAAACTCACAAACAGGAAGAGGAGCTCGAAAAGTGTTAAGAGACGTTACTCACAAATTCCTGTGACCGTTATCCTGAATTTTGATAAATTTTCTACACTAACCGTGCATAATTAACAGGATACCTATCAATTATGTATGCGCGTATAACCGTGTACACCGTAGCATTTTTTAATCTTGTTCTGTATTTCTTCTTACTTCGTATAATTTTGTCTGAGAAACTCAACTAACTTGTTCTGGGCTGTATATCTTCTTAAGATTCTGGTTGAGAAGTCATGTGCTGTTTGTTTGTTTATGATTACCAACACAAGACATTTCTTTGGTAAATTCACATTTTTGTTAAAGTCTTATTTCACTTTTTTTGGGGTCGGGACCACAATCATGAGTGTGAGAATCTATCTCCGAACGAGAGGCGCTATTGCGTCCTCATTCTTCAACGGCTCACAAGAAACTAAAATCTAAACTATCTCTCAGACGATTGTCTGGCAAGCAGGAAGAGGAGATCACACAAAAGAGTAAGATACGTCATTCCCAACTCCCTCTTGTTAACCGTTAGGTTGAATTCACATTCATTACAATAACCGTGCATAATTGAT
>CM042159.1:14682089-14694589 GCA_023376005.1 Doryteuthis pealeii
AATGTGCATATATATATATATATATATATATATATATATATATATATATATATATATATATATATTGGCATTTCAGTCTCGGGAGACTATAATACAGTTTTTGCGCCCCGGAAGTTACAGCGCCTCCTGTGACTGTGAAGTACGATGTTTGAAAAACATTCTCGTCCACAGATGTCGCATTTGAAGGCTGTCCCTGAAGACGTTGATGTGCCGGTCCTTTGTTGCCGCTGCTTTCTTCTAGACCTCTTAGCTTCATAGTGTTGCGTCAGGGTGACTTCAGGCATGAACAGTCCTCTACGGAGAGTCTTGATGCCACCGAGGGCGGTCCTGAGCCAAATTTTCCCAGCTGAAGGGGCAATGCCAAAGCAGTAATCAATGGATATATCTTCTTTTCTATATGTACATATATATTTATTGAGAAGGTAAATGGAAAAACATAGATATATTTTTATGGACGAAATTTATTATATATAATTTATATATATATATATATATATATATATATATATATATATATATATATATATATATGTGTGTGTTGTATTCTGAAAAATTAACATTACATTCATTCTTCATTTCTATCTTGATAAAAACAGCTTCAAACTCGACACTTTTATGACACACCTTGTATTCTGAAAGAATTAACGTTCTATGCATTGTTCATTTCTATCTTGGTAAATACAGCTTCAATCTCGATACTTTTATGACACACTTTGCATATATATATATATATATATATATGTATATATATATATATATATATATATATATATATATATATTATATATATATAATAAATTTCGTCCATAAAAATATATCTATGTTTTTCCATTTACCTTCTCAATAAATATATATGTACATATAGCAAAGAAGACCCGAAAAATGAATTTTGTTTTTTATAAATATATTTCATTTCAGCTACACGTGTTTCCGATTTCAAGTATCTTCTACAGGCTGAGTTTAACTCCTCTCTGTCGTGGGAATCAGAAAGTGTTTATACAAAGCCTGGAGAAGATACTATATATATATATATTATATATATATATAATATATATATATATATATATATATATATATATATATTCGCGTATGCTTCTAAATTATTTAGTTACGAATTAATGTAGAAAATGAATGAAATAAAAATTGAATGAAATGAATGGAATAAATGAAAAAATCTTTTCTAAAGGACCTCTCTTAAAAAAAAAATTAAGAGAGGTCCCTAATAGAAAAGCCTTCTTCACCTCCGCCGAACTCTTTATTGAAGCATTGAATTAATACAATTATTATATAAGATATTGGAGAAGATGAAATGTGTCTCGCCTTTGTGAGGTAATATTGAGAAATGATTCAAATTCTTATTATATGTAAGTAAAGTTGTCGGGGTGGCCTAAAGTCGGTATCAGCTAATCAACAAGGGAGTCTATCCCCTTTTTACTAGCGCTAGACCAAGGAGATTGTTTTTGGTGTCTGAGGTGGAGCGCCACATCTATCATCATTTCCTCACTTTACCGCACAGATCCCTATGCTACTCATACGCTGAGTTGGCGAGGGCCAGTATCGAACCAGGAACCTTGTGGTTCCGAGCCGAACATTCTACCGACTGAGCTAAACCGGCCCTTTTATTATATATAAGAGAGGAGATTAACTTGATAAATGAATAATTACGATATGAACATTGATGAGGCTACGTTCATATAATCCATAAGTATGTATGTTCCTAAAATATTCTAATCAAGGCAATTTCCATCTAAATCAAAGAATACTACTATTTTATTTCTAGTATACCATTTTACAGTCAAAACGGACATTAATAATATTCTTACCATCTTCATCAGTTAAACTGTAACCAAAACTACCCAAAAATAGATGAATATGTAGTAATCTAAAAAATAACAATACGTATTTATATTTATGCAGTTTTATTTTGGGTAATGAGCTGTTGCAACTTTACTTATTGTGACTAAGTTTCAATGCTATATGGTTTGGTGATAATATCCGTTCGTATTACTAGCAAAAAAATACACTCCCGGCGGTGTAAAAATAATTTTTTGAAAGATATTGCCTGGTGGGGTGTGAGTTAATGTTATGACACATAATTTATGAGCAGTTATAAACTATGAACGTACCTGTAGTTAGAATATTGTATAGAGTCTGTTAAATTTTAAAATGACTGGATCCGTGGTAAGTTACTGGGACCGATGAGTGACAACGGTGACATTCCAAGTGACCTTCCGGTATAGAGGCGTGAGAATAAGTTTTAGTTTAGTTAGTCAGGTGCGAACCGATTTCGAAGGGGTGCAGATGCGATTTTCGGCTCTGATTTCGTTTCACACCGTGGCTGAATTAAATGGGCATGGTTGCGAATTAACAGCGTTGGTCCCAGAGGGCTATTCCTCCAGGCAATACCTGCGCCCTTGATTTCAATTGCCCAATGCCTGAGGCGCCCCCCCCCTTGAGGGGGAATGTCGACGGGATCAACGCATTTTGTGCCTACCACCCATGAGCTTCGCTTGTGGGTGGGCCAACATAGAAATGTCCTTGTGTCGCGCCGTCATAAGTGGGATGAGAGGCAAATACACTGAGACTACGAAGATTACGGAACCATTTACTTCGATGTTTATCATTCTGTTGCGAGTAACTCTATGTCTGGCGCAAACTGTTATTTGGATGTCCGAGTATACTGAATATTGTATGATCCAGTATGATCAGGGTTAGAATGGTTCACCTCTGCATATATAAACGACTAGAAATGCGCTATCGATAAATGAAATGTATCAACAATAGTATGACCTAATAGAACATTCATGATACGAGGATGATTAAAAAAGTAATGCCATTTACTTTATTTCATGTACAGTGTTTTTGGATATTTCCTATAAATCTAACATGATCAAAGGGGAACTACTCTTGGCTGATAGATTTTTTTCCCCATAAAACTATCCCTAAACCCTAAACCTAACCCTAAACCCTAACCCTAACCCTAAACCCTAACCCCAACTTCGTCTTCTTTTTCCTAGTATATCAATAAATAAATAAATAATTCATCAGTCAAGAGTGTTTCCCCTTAGATCATATTAGACTTATAGGAAATATCCGTGTTTAATAAAATAAAACCAAGGCCTACATTTAGACCGTAACGAAGCTCAGAGCAAGAATCCGATGAGTAAGATCCAAATTGTCAATCGACAATGTCCTCCTTCTGCATGACAATGCTCGACCGCATACAAGCATCAAGACAAAAGAGAACATCGCCTCAATTAGGTAGACAACTTTACTGCATCCTCCATACTCAGCACATTTACGCGCCTTCAAACTATAATCCCTTCGGTCCCATAAAAGAGGGTTTGAGTTGCAAACATTTTTCCAGTGACGAGGAAGTGAAATCTGTAGTAAAGAAGTGGCTCAAAGAACATAATTTTACGGGGCTGGGATACATGCTCTCATTCGAAGGTGGAACATAGTTATTGAGAGAAACGGTGACTATGTGGAGAAGTAGGGATGTGATCCACAGAGGACCAGCTTTATTTTGATGTATGATACATGTTCTGTGTTGGTAATTATACATGTCCTAAACAAAATGACATTACTTTTTTTACTCAGCCTCGTACTTTATAAGAGAAAACAATATATATTTTAATTCGTTTATCACTTATCGGAGTTTAACAAGTTTGAATTCAGAGTTTTCTTTCTCTTAGATCGGTTGCCATGCATCGAAAGATAAAGACGTTCAGTCTGTTCAACTATTTACCTGGAGGAAGAATATTTACATAACTTTTTCAAGGGTATTAGCACTATGTCGAATGCCACGTCCAGGATTTGAACTCGGGTCACTGAGTCCATTTCCCACTCTTGCTGCCTAAATATACAATTCTTGAGTTGTTGGCATCCTTCCGTCTACGAGAGACGATCGAGTAGTGTCCAAGATTTTTTTAAACTACATAGCCTGGGCGGGTTCATATGGGGGATGAGCTGTTGCCCATGCAGCAAATACCCCCTCACCATACTGACACTGTGATCCAAAGGAAAGGTAAGGAACCAATGCAATTTGACAGCGGTAGTGTTGCAGGAGGATGGGTAGCACTAGGGACTCCGGCTCCTGATCTGTTTTCAGGGTTTATTCTTGAGTTAAATATTCTTTAAACTATATCTATTTACTAAGCTTAGCTAAGATGTAGCACAAAGCCCGAATGATGGGGCACCCAGTGAGAATTGAACTCACTAACAATGATCTGCGAATCTAGCTTGCTAACCATTACACCACGTAAAGTGCCCTATCTTTAAAAAAAAATTAAATTTCATTTGAGATCATTTTAATTAACTTTCCTTTCAAATTTAAATTTCTAAATGCATCCCATCGGTGTTGCAGTGCTTGGATCCTATTGGTGAAAAAAGTCATCAACTGCAGATGTGACGTCAGCCTATGAATTTTTCAACCCTTCGTAATATATTCAGATTGTCCCTATATATATATAGACAATTTAGGTGCATCGTTATTCGCACCCTGACATAGAGGTCACGGATAGAGTTTTGTGCTAAGGATTCAACCATCATTTTTTGTTTGTTTGTTTGGTTTCATCTTTCTTGCTTTTCCTGGAAATTTAATTAAAAAAATGATTTCATAAAATTGAATCAAACCGGACAGTTCCAACCGATTTTTATTTTTAATAGCAAAGTTCATCTTCAGAAATCACCCAGAGAAATCAATTTACGCTTATTCCGTTCATTGGTTGATTTCCTTTAGTTCAGTTAACCTCTCAACAATCTGTGAACCACTTTCGTGACTGTCTGATAAAATCTTATTATAATGGAGATTGAGTGTTTGTCCGTCTGTAACCGAAACTATATTACTACTCAAGTCACAACTCCGTTAGTTATTTACATCACATTCGCCATGATTTTATTTTTTATTCAAACCTGTTATTAATAAAATTGCTTTACATCATGGGTGTCGGGTGCAAAAAATGCGTTGATCCCGTCGGCATTCCTCCTCAAGGGGGAACCTCAGGCACTGGGCAATAAACCCAGCCCTGTCCCTTTAAATCGAGGGGACAGGTGTTGCCTGGGGGGATAGCCCCCTGTATCAACGCTATTAACTTGTAAGGTCCAGCGGCCGAAGCTCACTGCCCCCCCGGTCGAAACCGGAAGTTCGATATGTTGGACATATCTACATATTAATAACATGCACTTGTATTTATATATACAACAAAATAGCGGTTACAGTGTGAACGGGAAGACTATTTTGCATATTGATATTAAAAATTTGATTTTAATGAATATGCGCTTAGTATCATTTCAAATTGTTTGGTTTTATGTTATTGAATATGAGCAAAAATCTCGGAGATAAATCTTAAAAGTAGTCCATTAACAAAAAGAAGTAATTGTAATTTTATTCTTTACTTCTTATTTTAACTAAATATTTTATTAAGAAAAACGAGAGTGATGGAAGAGTAAGTTTCAGATGTTCTATTTTTCGATTATACTCCCCTCTGTATCAAATCTTTTTTATATTCGTTCTTATTTACTTTCAGTAGCCTTTCTAATTTGATATAATGCTTTATTACATTAAAATTTCACTACTTGCACCCTACGGAGGGTGAATCTATTTGCTAGTACTAGTAATTTGCTAAGCTTTACTGAATTAAGCACAAGGTCATAGGGAGCAAATAAATAATCAAGCTGACTGTGCTAGACCAGCTTGCAAACTATTAAAACATGCTAGACTGGTTGATAATAGGCATTTGATAATATTAGTTTGGCACAAGGTCAGAAGTAATGAGCAACCACTTAGAATTGGACTCACTGCCAATCGTCTGAAACCCAGGAGCTACAGCAATGGGTTGGTTTGTTTTTTTATTAAATGACATATCAACCTTTGGGGGTTATTTAATTCTAAATCTACCCTTGTAGAATAACATTATGCACAGAAATGGAATTCGGTTAATAAATTACGAATATTTAGAAAAATGACCTTGTGTCGCATTCTGTTAGGGGTGAATGAGTTGAATAAATACTCACTTTCCGAATAGAAGAACTCATCCGAAAGTGATTAAGAGATATTAATCTGAGAGGAAGAAAGTAGTTTGTTTAATTCTTTGCCTACTTTAATAACATCTCCCCCACCACTGTGATACCACACACAAGCAAAGTACAAAAAACTGTGGGTTAGTTCATTATAATTTATTGTATACTCACTTTCTACTTCTATTATTCTTCTGTTCATCTTTGGTATCTTACGTTCTTTTTCTAGCGTCTGGACTTCGTCTTGGGGACTTCGTGTCTGGTCTTCCATTGGGGATTTCTCTTTATCAGAAGTCCTGTGTCATTGATAGTTTTTAGATAATAACACAAGACTTCGATTTACTTAGATCATATTTTATTTCGAAATCCCCACCAGACTACCTGCACAGATTGAGTACGGCAGTGCGCATAACGCGACTTACCACCGTCGTGGTTTGGCCTATAATGATCTAAAACTCTCTTTCTAATCTAAACCGGAAGAGGGTCTCCTCCACCGATTCTCACGGTATCCACTGGAAGGAGGAACAGGACTGAGGTCAAGCCTTGTCATTCAATCCTTCAAGGCCGCCGGCTGCAAACTACAACAGCCATTTTGGTTTCTACACTACTGTACATAAATATTAGGAATCTAATAATTATGTAACAAATTGAGCAGAAGGACTTAGATTACAATAATGATTGAATAGAATGAGTTCTGAGGGGAATAGAGATCGAACTTTTAAATATCCTATTATACACGTAAAAATATATATTTACAACCCCCCACCCCCACCGCACAAGCAGAATGTGACACAAGATCAATTTCTTTTGCGGTTTTTAAGAGGTTTGACTTTTCCTTCTACTCGACTGATTACCTATCTATGGTTAAAGAACCCAGTCTGCCCTATTGTTTACTAATAGCTGGAGGGAGAGTAGTTATTTAACTCGCATTCCACTTATGCAGGTATACCAGAAGATCTTTTAATGTGGGACCACCCACAAACCGAAGATTATGGGATGGTAGGCACAAAAATGCGTAGATCGGCATTCCCCCTCATGGTGGGTGCCTCAGGCATTGGGCAATAAACCCAGCCCTGTCCCTTTATATCAAGGGGTTAGGTGTTGCCTGGGGGGTATCCCCCTGGGATGACGCCGTTAACTACTTTACCCGCCCAGAGGCCGGGGCCACTGGACAAAAGTTTCCGAAGAAACTGGAGGGAGGGTTGTTGGATGCATGCCTTTCCCAAGGGTACTAGCGTTTTGTGAAGTGCAGACAGCTTCCTCTAGGATTTGAACTCTGGTCGACGATTCCATCCCCTACGACTTTAACCATGACACTACGCGCCTTCAAGAAAATGTGGTTTAGCCGTCGGGGAAATTTGATAGGCAAAGACTTAACCCTCACTCATCGAAGCATTTGTGTATGAAGAATGGGACCATATGAACTTTAGGCACCCCTTTTGCGATCTAGTTTCATAGGGACATTCTTTTCATTTACACCGTCAAAATCCGGTCGTTTGTTAACAGACGATTTTTAGAGTATTTTTTTAATTATAAAACTAATCCCTAAACCTAACCCCTAACCTTAACCCCTAACAAACAACCGGATTTTGACGGTGTAAATGAAAAAAATGTCCTCATGAAACGAGATCGAAAAAGGGGTGCCTAAAGGTCATATGGTCCGAAGAATGTTTATCAAATCACAGGTTATCTTTTTTCTTTTTTCTTTCCTTGCCAGCTGGCCAGGGATTCTTAAATACTCAATTTTATCTTTGTATGAATAGGACCATTTTAAGACAAAACAATTATTCTGCTTTCATTCCTGTTCTGTGTCTAAAAGACCTAGAATACAAAGTGCACCCTCAAAATGAATAATCTTTAATCTTTGTATGAATAGGACCATTTTAAGACAAAACAATTATTCTGCTTTCATTCCTGTTCTGTGTCTAAAAGACCTAGAATACAAAGTGCACCCTCAAAAATGAATAATCTTTAATCTTTGTATGAATAGGACCATTTTAAGACAAAACATTATTCTGCTTTCATTCCTGTTCTGTGTCTAAAAGACCTAGAATACAAAGTGCACCCTCAAGATGAATAATCTTTAATCTTTGTATGAATAGGACCATTTTAAGACAAAACAATTATTCTGCTTTCATTCCTATTCTGTGTCTAAAAGACTAGAATACAAAGCGCACCCTCAAAGATAAACAAATAAATGGAAAAAAGGAATAAAAATAAACAGATAAATTATGGGCGAGTTCTATGTCTTCGGGGGAAAATTAATTGTTGAAAATAATTTCACATGTGAAATTAATAAAAAAAATATAAAATAAAATAAAACAAAAATTATTAAAAAAATTGAATTAAATGATGGCCAAAATATATTGACATAATTCAGATCGGTTATCAATACGATGCTGTCGGCAAGATTCCCACGATAATGTTTCAATGAGATTTATAGCATTTTTATAAAAAAGAAAAAAAATTAATAATTTCTTTATCCTATTTTCAATTTTCTAGTTTTCTATACACGTGATGAGGTGTGATGGGCGGTGAGAGTGGAGAGTAAAAAAAAAAATCGAAATCTTCCTGGGAATTCGCGAAAGAAATTCTGTGATGAACATTTTTCTGAAAACGAATTTCTTTCTTTTAAAGGAAATATTTCACTGCTCGTCTCTCGTGTCGCATATGTGCGGCTTGATTGTGAATAGTGAGTGAATGTGTACGTTCTGGCGACACGTTCTTATAAATACCTCGAAGACTGTACCGAAATAAATAATTCAAATATGTTGAGACGTGCAAACGAAAGGAAGACGACAGAAACTATTTTCGATCGAAATGTGTCACTCCTCATAATAAAGCGAATCTACATCGTTTATTTTTAATAATGCCTATCTTACTGCTACATACTACTTAAAATATGAGAATTGAATCGTTTCTTTTTCCTACAAATAATAACTGAAAAAAAAAACTCAGAAGAGATCTAGAGCTTACGGCTCTTCTTAATTTAAACTAGTAATTGCATATGAATATTTGCTTAGTAAACCTTTTACCCAATACTTAATACTGGTTGTTTTTCTTCCTATTATTTCTCTGTTAACTCTGATATTCAAGTAGCAACACGTACAATCTGTATGTAATATGTGTAAGTACTGATTACAAATTGCTGTAACCTAACATAGGTTACTAAATAAGAAATAACCAAAGGGAGGTTGGAAATGAAATGGAGTCTTTATAACAACAACAAAATACATTACTCGACAGCGATGTGAAGCAGGTAAATTACTGCTAGTGGTATAAGACAACTCAGTCAGCATAATACTCCCGCATTTATGAGGATTGGGACATACCCATTAATGTTCATAGGTAGGGTACATGAGGATTGGGACATACCCATTAATGTTCATAGGTAGGGTATACAAGGATTGGGACATACCCATTAATAGTCATAGGTAGGGTATATGAGGATTGGGACATACTCATTAATGTTCATATGTATGGTATATGAGGATTGGGACATACCCATTAATGTTCATAGGTAGGGTATATGAGGATTGAGTCATTCCCAATAATGTTCATAGGTAGGGTATACGAGGATTGGGACATACCCATTAATGTTCATAGGTAGGGTATATGAGAATTGGGACATACCCATTAATTAATGTTCATAGGTAGGGTATATGAGAATTGGGACATACCCATTAATGTTCATAGGTAGGGTATATGAGGATTGGGACATACCATTAATGTTCATAGGTAGGGTATATGAGAATTGGGACATACCCATTAATGTTCATAGGTAGGGTATACGAGGATTGGACATACCCATTAATGTTCATAGGTAGGGTATATGAGGATTGAGTCATTCCCAATAATGTTCATAGGTAGGGTATACGAGGATTGGGACATACCCATTAATGTTCATATGTAGGGTATATGAGGATTGGTACATACCCATTAATGTTCATAGGTAGGGTATATGAGGAATGGGACATACCCATTAATGTTCATAGGTAGGGTATATTACACGTATAGGGCTGGGGGTGTTTTCTTTTTTAGACCACCGTATCTAGCACATTCCCCAATGCTTTGAACAAATTAGTAGGGGAGAAGGGGACCTCGATGTAGTTGTGACACGAGAAGAGAATGTCTTTGGTTTGAATTCGGATTTTTCTCTCATAGACCTGTTGCCATACCAAGGTTAAGGAACACAGTCTGCACTCCCATTTCCCATTGCTGGAGGGAGGATAGCTCGATTCGAACCTTTCCCAAGAGTATTAGTGCTATGTGAAATGCAAACAGCCGCGTCCAGGATTTTAATTCGTCTCGTTGCGTACAAACTACAAAAAAAAAAATATATACGTATATAGAGTTATTCATAAGTACGCACACACGTATACTGATATGCATACATGCATATACCCACTTGTATACATGCACATACTTAAACACACCTGCATACATACATCTATATATATTCACCTGCTAGAATAAGGATAGAATACTGATAAATATAAGAGACAGACTCTTAAACGAAAAATAAAGATAGCAGCAAATACTGTATTAATAATTTTTTGAAGCTCGGAACAGAGAGCACAGGGCGAGTGGCGGTGGTGGGGACCGTGGAGTTGAGAATTCCCAGCCCCCAAGGACTAAGTGCGTCCGTGTGTGTATGTTCTGCGCGAGAGGAGGGTATAGCGAAGGACTCGAGATTGAACTCGCAACCTCCTGATCATGAGTGGTGGGATTGCTGTTAGCTGAAGTGGTTCGGCCACTGAGAGAAATGAATGCCAAGGCGAATTTCCTCGAAGAGAACATCTTTTTTCAGTGGAGAGAATGGTGTGTCGTGTTTTGATCTTCGTAAAGTCGGTCGTGACTTGAAACTAACGACTAAACTCTACATAATGTTATTAGAAATTGATAAGTGCTTTTTTAGTTTCTTTTTAAATGAGTATTTAGTTGAAGAAATTTTGGACCATATGACCTTTAGGCACCCCTTTTTCAATCTCGTTTCATCAGGACATTTTTTCATTTACACCGTCAAAATCCGGTTGTTTGTTAACAGATGATTTTTAGAGTTTTTTTAAAAATTATAAAACTAACCCCTAACCCTAACCCTTAACCCTAACCCCTAACAAACAGCCGGATGTTGATGGTGTAAATGAAAAAAATGTCCTGATGAAACGAGATCGAAAAAGGGGTGCCTAAAGGACATATGGTCCGAATTTTTAATGTCAATGGGTAGTGTATTCCATAGTTTGGTACCATGATAGCGAATTAATTTTATTCCACAAAGTTGACTATTGCATTGAAGTAAAAACAAATCTCCACGAGATGATTGCTGAGTTTGATATTGATGAACAGAAGTGTTTTGCGCGCATTGGAAGCGTGCTGGGCCCATAACCTGTTAAGTATCTGGCCGCCATCCTTGGCCAGTTGTAAAAGAACTTAAAGTAAATAAGTAAGTCCTGAGTTATAGAATCTTTGGTAAGTGAAAAAGTCCTGTTGTATAGTATCCTTTAGGTCCGACGTCCAAGAAGATCCAAGTAGCAGTGAGCTAAGATTAGAATCAGCCAGTATGAATACAACAACAGCAGCAGCACTGCCAGTGATTGGATAAGAGGTTGCCTTCCCTTTATAGACACCCTGTATATTACAACCCGTATTATAATGGGTACGTACTGCTCGCCATGATAATTCGTCAATATCAGACTATAAATAAATAAATAGAGAAGTGAAAAAAAAAAGTCACCTCATAATTGTGAACGCAATGCCCTTCTGCATCGATTCGTTCATAAACAAAAATAAAGAATGATAATGATATTGAAATGCGATAAGAACGTGTTCCCAGTTTCAAGTAATGATTACTAAGGGAAAATGATTGGGTAATTTTTTCTCTTATCGTCTAAGTGGTAATTGCAATGGCAAATAGGCTTCTCTATATTTGAATCTAGATCTCTTTAATGATTGGTTGTTCTTCTAAAACATTCGCTTAAATGGAAAAAATATGTGGAGGCGCGTTGTGTAATGGTTATTAACGTAGGAAATGTACACGGCAAGAGGACTTCAAATCCTGAACGAGGATGTTTGCATTTCAGATAGCGCCAATACCCTTTGGAAAGGTATGCATCCAACTATTCTTCTTCTAGCTATGGGTAAATAGTAGGGACTGAGCTTCTTAAACTTGGTTAAGTAACCAGAATAAGGAAAAACTCTGTATTCAAACTTGTTAAACTCCGCTTAAGAAATTGACCTTGTGTCATATCCTGCTGGTGCGAAGGGGTTGGTAAAAATGTGTGTATATCGAAAAATATAATAAAACCAATATCAAGTGAGGTAGTTTACTGATGGTTTAGCTCAGTCGGTAGAGTATCCGCCTAGAAACCATAAGGTTCCGGGTTCGATACCGGTCCTCACCAAGTCAGCGCATGAATATCATAGTTTGGATCAGTATGATAAAGTGGGAGGCTGAAGGCCAGGTTACTATACCTGAAACCCCT
>CM042159.1:14702089-14716769 GCA_023376005.1 Doryteuthis pealeii
ATTTTTTATGGTGTTTTTCCTTATATGCCTTATATGCCTTTGTGTGATGTATGATGGTAAGGCTAGCTTTCTGTGAGTGGTGTACCATGGGAAGGCTCAATTACCTGAGTCATGGTGGGAGATCTATTTTATTTTAATTAATATAGCTACAAAAATATGCTCAGCCTATGTTGAGCATATATATATATATATATGTATGTATATGTTTTTTTTTTGTTTTAATTTTATTTATTTTACAATGTTTTCATAGATCAATGTTCATTATCAGCGACCGCGGTTTCATGCTAAATAGCAATCATCAGGCTGTGGAGCAAGATCCTATGGTGTTTGTTGGAGTTCTTTACTCAATGTCACATTTAGGATTGTAAATTTAGGATTGTAAATTTAGGATTTACAATCCTAAATGTGACATTGAGTAAAGAACTCCAACAAACACCATAGGAT
Organism: Doryteuthis pealeii; assembly: GCA_023376005.1. Classification (NCBI taxonomy): domain Eukaryota; kingdom Metazoa; phylum Mollusca; class Cephalopoda; order Myopsida; family Loliginidae; genus Doryteuthis; species Doryteuthis pealeii. Next base: position 14,702,534 of record CM042159.1, read on the forward strand.
CTTGCTCCTCAGCCTGATTATTGCTATTTAGCATGAAACCGCGGTCGCTGATAATGAACATTGATCTATGAAAACATTGTAAAATAAATAAATATATATATATATATATATATATATATGTGTGTGTGTGTGTGTGTGTGTGTGCGTGCGTGCGTGTGTGTGTGTTTGTGTGTGTGATGTGTCTGTGGTGGTGGTGGTGGTGTGTGTGTGTGTGTGCGTGTTCATTAAATGTCGACAAGGCACGTCACGCTGGAGTATTTGATGACTTTACTCTAAAAACCTAGTTACTGCGATGACTTTGATTCTGACCGGGTGTCCTAACTCTTGTGACATTTTAACAGAGCAAGCCAACCTTGATTAATTTCAATCACAATCAAAATCATTCTGTTGACTGTTCTTTGAGCCACTTCTTCACTACAGGTTTCTCTTCCTTGTCACTGGAATGATATTTGCTTTCAGAATATCATCTCTGCGGCCCGATGAGAGATTGGTTTAAGAGGCAAACATTATTGCACTGAGGAGGAAGTGAAATCCGCAGTGAAGACGTGGCTCAAAGATTAGTCAACATCATTTTACGGGGCAGGGATACATGCTCTCAATCGAAGGTGGAACATTGCTATTGTGAGAAAGTGACTATGTGGTGAAGTAAGGATGCGATCCATAGAAGGACCAGCTTAATTTTGATGTATGATACATGTTCCTGTGTTGGTAATTATACTTGTCCTAAGTAAAATGGCATCACTTTTTACTCGTCTATTTGGAGAAGTAGGGATGTGATCCACAGAATACCAGCTTCATTTTGATGTATGATACATGTTCCTGTGTTCTTAATTATACCTGTCCTAAGTAAAATGGCATCACCTTTTTTACTCGCCTATGTGGAGAAGTAGGGATGTGATCCACAGAAAACCAGCTTCATTTTGATGTATGTTACATGTTCCTGTGTTCGTAATTATACCTGTCCTAAGCAAAATGGTATTACTTTTTGAATCACCTTCGTGCATCATGACAGGCACCCTGAAAATTAAGTACATCTTAAATCTGCCACAAGGTCGCAAGTGTGTAGCACACAGTTTGGGTCATACCCACTACTCAAAAGAAATGATCCCCTAAGACTAACACGGTAAAAATGACACCGGAGTAAAGGCTAATGTGCTGTACTTGCGTCATTGTAGCTTGCGAGTTCGAGAAAGAGAGAGAGAGGGGGAGAGAAAGAGAGAGAGAGAGAGAGAGAGAGAAAGAGAGAAAGAGAGAGAGAGAGAGATGGGGTAGAGACGTTGTTTTCTGTCTTACTACTGAATAGCGAGATCAATCCTTACTGGATGCCTCATACTTGCCACATTTTGTCACATCCCACTAGCAGTGAATGGGTTGGATAAATACTTTAAAGAAAATAAATATAGATTAGACAAGGTTGGTTGGTTCGTTGGTTGGTTTTATGGCATGTCAACCCTTGTTGGGTTATTTAATCCCAAAGTCTTTTTGAAGCAATTATATAGGTTTCATAGGACCGGCTTAGCCCAGCCGGTAGAGCACCAGCCAAGGAGCCAAAAACTTCTGAGTTCGATACCGGCCCTTGCCAACTCAGTGTATGAGTAGTTTCAGGGGTCTATTGGTAGGTGTAACCTCAGACGCTAAAATAATCCCCTCAGTCTAGCGCTTGTGAAAAGGTGATAGACTCCCTCGCTTTCTGGCTGGTACCGACATTATGCCACTGACTTTACTTCTTTTATACTTTTTAAATAGGTTCAAATAAGCAAAGTAAGTAAAGTCGTCAGGGCGGCCTAATGTTGGTATCAACCAAACAGCGAGGCAGTCTGTTCCATTTCCACTAGGGCTAGAACCAAGGAGATTATTTTAGCGTCTGAAGTGAAGCGCCACACCTACCATCAGCGCCACACCTACCATCAGCGCCACACCTACCATCACTCTATCGGACAGATTCCTGTGCTACTCGTCTACCATCAGCTCATCACTCTATCGCACAGATTCCTGTGCTACTCATACGTTGAATTGGCAAGGGCCGGTATCGAACCAGGAACCTTGTGATTTCTAGTTGAACGCTTTACCGACTGAGCTAAACCAACTAATGATAAATATTTCTAAACTATTATAGCTTTAGGTCACTATACTTAATACTAATTCACCCTGTCGGCTGGGGCAATAGAATACACCCACTGTATATAAGGAAATAAGACAACTTATTCGTAATAAATATACATTTAGGCTACAGTCCCAGAGGCGAAAAGTGCTTTACTTTTAAAAATCCATCGAATGTAAAAGATGGCTCAATAATCTTTACGTAATGATTAAGATAAAATCACAAAAAAGAGTATACTTACTTTTCGCATATACGTTTCTTGGTTTCATAATTAATTAATTAAGTTTTTAATGAGTAAAATACGTAAAAAATCTACTTTGGTCCGAAATAAAAACTAGCCAATGAGATTAGGGATTTGATCTGCCATTTTATAATCAGCCAATCAACTGAACTGAACAAAAGTCGCTGTGGCCTAATTTGCAAGATATTAGAAAATATTAGTTGAACACTGGCGACATTTTATTTTTCATTTCTGTCTCTGGATTCATTTTTTTTATTTTTAAAACAAATATTTTTTGTTTGTTTCTCTTACATCAATTTAATTCTGTTGACATTTTTCTTTCCATTCTTTCTTTCATTCAAAATTTTGAATATCATTCGCTCACACCTCCTTCCATAAATTTCTTTCTTTCTTACTTTCTTTCGTTCACTCTTCCTTTTTTCTTTCTTTTGTTTTATTTGTTTCTTTCTTTTTCCTTGAATTCTTTCTTTCATTCAAAATTTCAGTTATCCTTCTCTCACACTTCGTTTCCTAATTTTCTTTCTCTCTTTCTTTTTTCTACCATTTTTTTTTTTTTTCCTTCAGAATTTTGATTATCATTCTCCTACATTTCCTTCCATTATTTCCTTTCTTATTTTCTTTCTTTTTTCTCCCTTCCTTTCTTTCTTCTGTTAGTTTCTATCTTTTTCTTTCCATTCTTTCTTTCATTCAGAATTTGATTATCATTCTCTTACACTTCCTTCCCTAACTTCTTTCTTTCTTTTTATCTTTCTTTATTTCTATTACATATTTTAAATTTTTTTGTTTATTTCCTTCTTGCTTTCTTTATATTTTTCTTTTTTTTTTCTTCTTTCTTTTAGCAATCCACATATCGTACTTTTACATATCCCACACTATTTAGCTTTATTTCAAACCATTTTTCGTAGAATTCCTATTGATGCCATTTGTAGAAATCTACCAATATCTCGGAATGCTATTTAGCGCCTAAGAGTGTGCAAACAAATGCGTGGTCATGTACATTATATACAGATGTGAGAAGATAATGGTTTCCAGGATGTTAACCACAAACTGACCAGAAATAAATAAAAAAGAAGCAAAATAATTTTTCATATTGAAACAGAAATTACACTCACAGAAAAAAAGACAGAAAAAGACGAGGAAATTATGGACGATTTTTAAAAGGAAACACTTAAATAGAGGAGGGAAAATGTATTATATATATATATATATATATATATAATATATATATATATATATATATATATATAGTTTAGAAAAAACAACAAAATTAAGTCAAAGATGGACGTACATGTGTGTGTGTGTGTGTGTGTAGAGATAGATTAGAGAGAGGGAGTGATAGAGATAGATAGATATGAGAGAGAGTCAGAGAGAACGAGATAGACAGAGAGAGAGAGAGAGAGAGAATGAGTAGAAGAATTTAAATGAAAGTGGAAAAAGACAGAAAATGGTATAGATTTTGTTTTTTATAAACTATATATTTTTCTTTACATGTCGGAGGATTTCATATCCATTTTTCTTCTCATATATATATATATATATATATATATATATATATATATATATATATATATATATATATATATATATATATATATATATATATATATGTATATATATATATGTATATATACTCATATATGTTTTATAATTTGATATATATAAGCATATACATATGTATGAATGTGCCTATATATATATATATATATATATATATATATATATATATATATATATATACTTCTTTTAGTCTAAATATAAAAGAGAAACGGATGGCTGTATTTCTGTGTGTGTTTGTATGTTGTATATGTGTGAATGTGTTAGAGAGAGAGAGAGAGAGGGGGGGAGAGAGAATGAGTAGAAGAATTAAAATGAAAGTGGAAAATGACAGAAAATAGTATAGAGGAAAATAAATCGATGTAGGAATAAAGGAAGAATGAGCGAGGGAGAGAGAAAGAGAAAGAGAGAGAGAAAGAGAAAGAGAGAGAAAAAAGAGAAAGAGAGAGAGAGAAAGAGAAAGAAATTGAAAGAGAGAGAGAGAGAAAGAGAGAGATAGGAGAGAGAAAGGGAAAGGAAGAGGAAATAAAAAAAGAATAAATGGTTTTAAAGAAATTGGGGAACAGAGAGTGAAAGTAAAAGAGAAAAGTTAAAGACTCAAGAAAGAAAATAAAAGGAATAAGTTAGTATACAATTTGAAAAAGTGAAAGAAATAAGAAGAAAAAAAAGAATGAATCAGTGATTGGGTATGGAGGAAAGAAGAAAAGGAAAAAAATGACAAAAATTAAAAATGAAAGAAAGGGGAGAAAGAAAGAAAGAAAGAAGAAACAAACGAACGAATGAATGAAAGGACATTATACATGATAATGAAAAAGAATGATATTTCAACTATTGAAAGAAAGAAACAAAGAAAAACCAAAGAAAGAAAGAAAGAAAGAAAGAAGGAACGAACGAAAAATAAAAAGGTCATGTAAAATATTAAAAGAACGATAGATTGAAACAAAGAGTGAAATAGAAAAACGAAATAAAGAAATAATGAAAGATAGAAAAAAGAAAGAAAGAAGTTAACGATGGAAGTGGAAAGGAATCACATGTAAACTATTGGAAGAAGTAAGAAATGAAGGAAGGAAGTAAAGGTAATGGGAAAGAAAAGACAAGAAAGGCGGAAAAGTGAAAAAAAGTTTTTTTTAGTTATAAAAAGACCAAATTAGAAGAAAGAAAGAAAAGTGGAAAGTGCAAAAAAGGCAGGAAAGAGAAAAAGAAAGAAAAGTAAGAAAAACAGAACAAAAAAAAATTTACTGACAGAAAGAAGAAGAAAGAAAGAAGAAAGAAAGAAAGAGCGAGTAAAAAAGATTGAAAAAAAAAAGAAAACAGGAAAATAAATAAATAAATAAATAAAGGAAAAGGAAAAGGAAAGAAAATTAAGACAAACAGAACAAAAAGAAAACGAACAGAAAGAAAAAAGAAAAGAAAGAAAGAAAGAAAAAAAGAAAGAAAGAAAGAGAAATTGAGGAAAGCACAATAAAGGCAGGAAAGGGAAAAGAAAGAAAAGTGTGAGCAACAAAAAAGAAAGAAAGAAAGAAAGAAAGAAAGAAAGAAAGAAAGTGTGAAAAATGCAGCCTATACGAACGGATATACCAAGGGACTAAATAAATATGAGAGATAAAATTGGGCGAGAAAATAAAAAAACAAAATAAAAATCGACGAATATGTTTTGAAGTGTTAGGAATAAATTGAAGGAAAATAAAACAAAACAGAAAAGAAATTAATTTCATATTCGAGATGTGAAAGCAACGAAAACACAAAGAATAAATAAATAAAATAAAAATAAAAACAATAAAATAATGATAAAAAGACAAGAAAGACATTAAGAAAATGTATAGATGTAAAATTGGAATCCTCAAACAAATGTACTTTTTACGCATGACATCTTTACAGCTTTTATGCATTCCTCAAGATGGCAATCGACAACTGGTGCTTGGCGGGAAAATGCCGGACGACACAGCATTCGATTCGATGATGCATTACCGAAAGAGTTTCTTCTTCTTCTTCTTCTTCTTCTTCTTCTTCTTCTTCTTCTTCTTCTTCTTCTCAGACCTTCTTCTTTGCCTTCTTCTTCTTTGACTCTTTCTTCTTCTTCTTCTTCTTCTCTTCTTCTTCTTCTTCTCTTCTTCTTCTTCTTCTTCTTCTTCTTCTTCTTCTTCTTCTTCTTCTTCTCTTCAGACCTTCTTCTTTGCCTTCTTCTTCTTTGACCTCTTCTTCTCTTCTTTGACTTCTTCTTCTTCTTCTTCTTCTTCTTCTTCTTCTTTTCTTCTTCTTCTTCTTCTTCTTCTTCTTCTTCTTCTTCTTCTCAGACCTTCTTTTCTTCTTCTTCTTTTCTTCTTTCTTCTTCTTCTTGCCTTTTCATGGTAAAGCTGTGATAAACATTCATGTAGAGCCGCTGCATTGTTCAGATAATAGTTTAAGCCATGTTTAACGTTACACAAAAAAGAAAGCCTGTCCAATTACACACACACACACACACACACACACACACACACACACACATATATATATATATATACATGCATACATATATATATATATATATTTAAACACAGACACGGACACATACACACATCTATATATACGCATACACATATATACCCATATATATACATAAACACACAGACACGCACATACACACACACACACACACAAAATATATATATATATATATATATATATATATATATATATATATATATATATATATAGGCGATCGTAGTATAATTGTTATCGTCTTAGGAAATGGAATCGTTGATACAAGTTCAAATCCTGGACGTGGCTGGTCGCATTTCACATAGCGCACATACAACTATGAAAGGTATGCATCTAACTATTCTCCTGGTCAAGTTGGATAAACTAGGCTCTCTAACTGTGGTATGTCAACCAATCTAGAAGGAAGAAAACTCTGTATTCAAACTCCACTTAAAATAAAGTTTCATCACCTCAGCTAAATAATGGACCATTCCGTTTTTATTATAAAGAAAAATGAAATAAAAAAATGCTACACAGAAAAATGTGATAAGAAAGAAATAAAGAAAAGAGAGTAGGAGAAGGATAGAGAGTGGGGTGAGCACGCGGAAGTGATAACGCTAATCTTTTTCAATTGAACATAATGAAATATGAAAAGAAGGAAAGAAAGAAAAAAGTGTGTGTGTGTGTTGTGTGAGAGAGAGAGAGAGAGAGAGAGAGAGAGAGAGATGAGAGAGGAGAGTGTGTGTGTTGTGTGTGTGTGTGTGTGTCTTAAATCAAGATTAGAAATAACATTTTACAAATGAACTATTAACAATAGCTCTTAAGTGAACATATCAAACGTTTAATAATTAAATTATCCTACTGTGGTATATCCAAAGGTTCTGCTAGTCATATTTTATTGTTAAAAATTAAATACTTTCGCACAGGGGCGTATGTTTTTGCATCATACCCATCTCGTACGAAGGTTTTGGTATATATATAATAAAAGTACAATATTGATATAGCTTGCTATCTTTATAAATAGATTAAGTATATTTCGTTGAAAGTGATGGACACGGATTTACTGGTTAGGTTTTAAGTCAGCTTTTCTTATGCCGAACGCGATGTCGCAGCTGTGATTGTAGCCAGTTTAAAATCCGTCCAAAGACTGAAAAAATCCTCGAGCACAGAATAAACTCACACTCCACAAAACAAGATTTTTTTGAGAATGACAAATACTGGTCCACAGTAACCGTACTTGGACTACACTATCAGAGACATGTCTGTTGTCTGTGCATTTCTTGTTGATAAGCAACCAAGTATATCCTGTTTTTCTAATAGCCCATATTAAATAAAAACCCAGCCCAAAAGGTGGCTCGAACCGTGTGGATGAGAGTCGGCATTTTGAGAGCGATGATCATTAAACGTCGACTCTCACTGACTGGTTGGCGGCAACTGCTTAACCTAATTTTGTTCTCGCGCCTTTATTCAGACAATCAGAAGTCGGCGTGCAGGTGAGCGCGAGGTTAAATGCTGTCAATAATGGTAATTTTCCATTTCCTCGTTATTTGAATCTTCAACGGCTTTAATTCAAAATGTAGCTACTCTACTTACACAATTCATGCATATATATATATATATATATATATATATATATATATATATATATATATCATAGGTATACATATATATTATACATTTATGTTATACACATATATACATTATATACATATATATATGTATACATATATATGTATATATATATATAATATATATATATATATATATATCATATATATGTATATATATATATATATATATGATACATATATTTATATGGTACATATATATGTATACTTATGTATGTATATATATATATATATATGGATACATATTTGTATACACGCATATATATATATACACATATATATACACATATATATATATGCATACATATATATATTTATACATATGAAATGAATATTCTCTTGCCACCTGAAACATACATCGTTTCTCAATGGTAACCATGCTCATACACACACACACACACACACACACACACACACAACACACAACCGTGAGGTTTGTTTCGCTGTCGTTTATCGCAAAACATTTATACACGCACGCGCAACCACACACATAAAAAATGCACAGTGCTTTCTTTTTGACACACACACACACGTCCCATACTCACACCGTAAAAGAGAATATTTGACATCATATTTCAAACCGTCTTCTTTTTTCAAACTTCAAATTTTAAACAGACTGATAGACAAGGATTATCATTCGCTTTTCTCGTTATTCTGCGATAAAAAAATCTTATTACCTTCCATATACCAACAGATTCCCTGAAGATGATCTAATTAATAGATCGAAACACTGCAGTGTCGGCCAATAAACTCACCACTTAACTCATTTAAACCTGTGTTTTGTCAATCTTTCTTAGTATACTACATACCGTCGGATTCACTTCCTTTTCTTCACACACACACACACACACACACACACACACATATATATATATATATATATATATATATATATGCATGTATATATGTAACATATTTGCGATCTTGTAAGTTGCGATAAAAAGTAGGTGAAATTAAAACGAAGTATGATATTGTTTTATACAGTCAACGTACTAAACATAGTCTATAAATATCTTGTCTGACTCTGGGCGTCTGTCTTGACTTTCAATACTGTCGACTGTTTTCCATTAAAAACAAACAAAATCCCAATTAGCTAATTAAAATAATCATTTCTTTGGCTTTTCAGATATGATTCCCAAATCTTTTTGAAAAGAAATTAGTTCTCCATCCAACCGAACTCTTGTTTAAAGCCAAAGGTCACAGAACTCAACTGTTTTTTCCACCTCATAATACACAGTAATCAATCTTAGAAGACGGCCGATCTCTTTATTGGTACACAGTCCTTTTCATATGCCTTTCAGTTAGAACTGTTTTTTTAATGAGGAGGCAATTTATAATACAAAGTGGAATATATTGATATTTATAATACAAGGTGCGGCTGAATTAATTCCAACGTTGTAAGCCGTTACCTGTGTGGTTCACGTGAACTTAGGCGAATGTGCATACACTGAGTTGGAGAGGGCCGGTATCGAAACAGGAACCTTGTGGTTCCATACTCGAACTCTCTACCGACTGAGCTAAACCGGCCCTATATAATACCCCCTTAAATATTGTCCGCATATGTTATTAAAAAGTTTGTTGTTTACTAGTAATACGACTACGTAATATATTCTGTCTGTTTTAATTCTTTAATTATTTACTACTACCACTACTATTACTACTACTACTACAAATACGACGAAATTTGATTTATTTTCCATTTTAATTAATCTTCTTTTTTTTTTTTCATTTTTCAAAGTATTTTACGCTTAAATTGTTCAAATTAATAAAACTCGAATTTTGGCTTTTTGATTAAATGAAAGATGAAAAGAAAGTGATGTTATTTCATAGAATGGCTCGTAATTTTACTATAAGATTATCTTACCCGTATATGCAATTGCATATCTTAATTTTTTGAAATAATTCCTTTGAATATTGCCCGTCTCTTAACAACAAAGTAAACAACAACATTATTATATTAACTAGCAAATATATGCGCCCTCCGTAGGGTGCAAGAATTTAAGTTTTAATGTAATAAGATATTATATTAAATTAGAAAGGCTAATGGAACTAAATAAGAATGCAGATAAAAATATTTAAAACAAAGGGGCGTATAATCGAAAAATAGAACCACTGAAACTTACTCTTCCATCACTCCCGTCTTTCATTGCTAAATTTTCCTAATCTAAATATTTAGAATCGAACTCACTATCAGTGATCTACTAAATAGCTCGTTAACCATTACACCTTATAAGGTTATCAATCTTATAAAAGTAAGATCTCTCCGATGAAATAAAACTTGAATTCTTCTAGGTGGTCACCGTATAATTACTATTGTGTGGCTGCACCACTGGGGACTCTTTAACAAAACCCTATGAGAAAAATCTGGATGGGAAGTACACAATGGGTCTTTTAACACATCCTGGAAGCAGTCCCTTACAAAACGACAGTTATACGGCCACTTACCTCCTATCCTACAAACCATCAAATAAGACGAACAAGACATGGTGGGCACAGTTAGAGAATTAAGTGACGTTCTCTCGTGGAATCCTACTCATGGACACACCACTGTTGGTTGACTAACAAAAACTTACCTATAACAGCTATGTGCACACACTAGATGCGGATTTAAGTAGCTCCAGTAGCGATGATCCATAGGAATGGTGTGACAAGTGTGTGAGAGAGGGGGAGGGGGGGAGGGAGATAAAAGAAAACGCACAAAAGGAAGAGATTAAAGTATAGAGTGGATAAGAATGAGACAGAGAGCGAGAGAGAGGGGGGAGAGAAAGAGAAAGAGAGAGAACATTAGAGAGGGAAGAGGAGATAAAATAAAATGGACAAAAAGAAGAGATTAAGGTATAGAATGGATAAGACAGAGATAGATTGATAGATAGATAGATAGATAGAGAGGGGGGAGATAAAAGAAAATACAAAAAAGGAAGAGATTAAGGTATAGAATGATAAGAGACAGAGAGAGATACAGAGAGAGTGGGAGACAGAGACAGAGAGAGAGAGAGAGAGAGAGAGAGAGAAAGAGAAAGAGAAAGAGAGAGAGAACATTAGAGAAGGAAGAGGGGATAAAAGAAAATGGACAAAAGGAAGATTTTAAGGTATAGAATGGATGATGATGATGATGATGATGATGATGATGATGATGATGAGTTGATGCCTGGAGAAGGAAATGTCTTTAAAATGAAAAAAAAAACGAAGATATGATGAAATGAACTGACTCGTTTGAAGTCGTATCACATCACCATAGCGAGAGGATAGGACATTAACACTGGATGTGTTCCAAATATTAAATATTCAACGCTTAGATATTTTGAAGTGTATATGTTGGAGATAAGGAAAAAACAAAACGAATAATAATAATAATAATAATAATAATAATAATAATAATAATAATAATAATAATAATAATAAAAGAAAGAAAGAAAGAGAGTAAGAAGGAATTGGCGAAAAAGCAGTTTTGCATTTATTAATGTTTTGAAATTGCGCTGAATTGTCAACACAGATATGAATACAAAAGAGAGCTTGATGCCAACAAACAGATAGATAGATAGATAGATAGATAGATAGAGATAGAAACTGGAGAATTATGTATATATATATATATATATATATATATATATATATATATATTATATATATAAATAGATGTTTGGTACATGCAAATTTGTAAACTACTAAAAGTAGAGGGATCATATGTAAAATGGGGAGGTAATATTTTATTATAAATTAAAATAATAAAATAAAAGGGGATACGAAGGCCTCTTCGACCGGTACTTTTTCAAGTATTTACACCGGTTAACAAATATATATATATATTATTATGATTATTTACTCCTTTTGAGTTTTCACATCAGTGTTAGCTGATCGTCTTTCACTGGAGTCTGAGTGACAGCAAGTTTCCTCAGGTATTATTATTATTATTATTATTATTATTATTATTATTATACAAATTGTTAATGTAATTAGAAGCATTTTAGAACATTGGTGCTATTATCAAAGTTTATTTTGTTTAGTTTTAGCTTTTTATGTCTAATATGCAGTGCTTCTAAAACCTTTAGTCGTTGTTTACATATTTGTGTTTCCATAATGGTGGTGTAATCGTTGACTATTTTTCGGAATTTAGTATTGGGACAAGAGTGTGTTTTTAAATGTTGGGCTATTGAGCTAGTCTCTGAAATATATATATATATATATATATATATATATATATATATATATATATGCAAGAGATAACCTATATACTTACAAAAATATACGCTGTCCGGGGGCAAGTATTTACGTTTTAATGTAATTAAATGTAATTAAATTAGAAAGGCTAATGAAACTAAATAAAAATGCAAATAGAATTATTTGAAACAGAGGTATAATTAGAAAAAAATAGAACAGCTTTGAAACTAACTCTTCCCCATCATTTTCTATCACTCTCGTCTTTCATAGTTAAATCTTCCTAATTTAACTATTTAGTTAAATTAGGAAGTAATGAATAAAATTACGGTTATTTCTTCTTGTTAATGGATTTCTTTTTAGATTTATCTCTGAGATTTTTGCTCTTATAATAATAATTAGAAATTAATAATATCCAGCACATATTTATCAAAATCAAATTTTCAAGATCAGTATGCAAATTAGCCTTCCCGTTAACACTGTAAACTGTTATATTGTTTTATATATAAATACAATTGATGTTATTAGTATGTAGATAAGGCCAACAGTATTAATAATGCAAAGCAATTTTTTAATAATTGAGGTTTAAATAAAATCATGGAGAATGTGACGTAAATAACTAAGGGAATTGTGACTTGGGTACTGATATAGTTTCGGTTACAGACAGGCAGACACACAATCTTCATTATAATAATATATATATATATATATATATATATATATATATATATATATATATATATACTCTTCGTTGTGGTACCAAGTTTCTTGGTACGAGGGTGTTATAGATAAGGATTTTTATTAAAAATAACACTAGACTAAAGCAGACAGGCATAGGCACCACTAATACTAAAGGAAGAAGTCGGTATGACATGTAAAAGATTCCACCAACCAAAATACGCTTGAAAGAAAGAATACACAATTATCGTCCCTGTGGGTGGGAGAAATGTATAAATGTAATCTGAATTTGGCTATTTGCCAGTCTGAATAAAATTAAAACGTGGTCTGACGAAACTCGGTGGGCCTCAGATACCCACGAGTGGAAATGGTCCATAATCACGATACCCCTGGTATTTAAGCTCTTTTTATTCACAAATATATATATATATATATTATATATATTATATATATATATATATTTGATAACTCACCTTAGTAACCTTCCTACAATAGACTCTCCTGAAAAAGCATATGAAAATTTAAAAACGAATAAAACTCGAACCAAATTGACAATCACTATAAACAATAATCTCCCTGAGGATGACCAGTGAAACCATTACCTTCATGTTCCATGGTTTTCTTGATTCTATGGTAAGGTCCAAGTATTTGTCTCTCTTTTCATTTTCTTTTACTTTCACTCGGTGATGGCATTAGTGATCAATTTCATTACTTTGTCCGATATTTTGTACAACTTCAGGCTTTCAAGAATCCAAGTTTGCGGAACCATATCATATGCCTTTCTGCAATCAATCCGTACCATTGCTAAATTTTCCCACTTCTTTTTAGCCTCTTTAAGAATGTGCTGATCCATATAGAGCAGATTATATTTTCCGCTTGTTCCGCAACGGTATCCTTTCTTTTCTTCCGGAAATAATCTACGGCAATGAGGCGAGTAGTAGATTTCTTCTTTTATCTGTGCGGTTTAGATTTTCCTAATTATAGGTAGGCACGTTATTGACCTATAGTTGCTGGGTATGGTTTCTTTTTGGGCATATTTCTGGATCAAGGTAGTTTTCCATTTTGCCATTCATTCCGGTTTGTTTCCTTCTCGACATTGTTCAACTCTCGGGCCATTCTGTCATTGGTGAATGTGAAATTTTTAAACCAGAGCCCATGTATTCCATCATGTCCCGGTATTTTCCAATTTGGTAATTTCTTTGGGGAGATTGGGTATTACCCCTCTGCAGAGGTGCAGTCGTTGTATTCTAAAGCTCTAGCCCGGTGGTTCTCAACCGGGGTCCATATGGACCCCCGGGGACCATACACATTTTTGGGGCCCAGGCAAGTAAAATGTATTTAACTATAAAATACAATGGGATTTTTAAACACACAAAATGGCTAGGGGGGTCCACCAAAGTAAAAAATAAGGATAAGAAG